>VWZY01003304.1:137697-161628 GCA_013399075.1 Chloroceryle aenea
ACATTAGATACTAGGAAGAAATACTTTACAGAAAGAGTGGTGAGGCACTGGAACAGCCTTCCCTGGGAGGTGGCTGAGTCACCATCCTTGGAGGTATTTAAGAAACAGGTAGACCTGGTGCTTCAGGACATGCTCTAGTGGCAGGCATCTAGGGGGTTATTTTGTGTGGTTTTGTGTTTTTGAAGTCATGGTTGATCAGGTTATTTAGGTCTTTGGGTTTTTTCTTTTAGGTGTTTTTTTTGTTATGGGTATGGTTGGACTCTGTGATCTAGGAGGTCCTTTCCAACCATGAATATTCTGTGATTCTATAAACTGAGGAACCCAGAAACATAGAAATGTCTGGGCTGGAAGTGACCTCCAGAGGTCATCTAGTCCAACCCTCCTGCTGAGAGCAGGGACATCCTCAACTAGAGCAGGCTGCTGAGAGCTTTGTCAAGCCCCACCTTGAATGTCTGCAGGGATGGGGAAGGACATATAAACTAGTCGTTGCAGGGAATGTAGCAATCTGGCTGTAAAAGAGTTCTAGAAGAGGGGGCACATTGAAGTATATCCTTACTAACATCTCCTAGATCTGTCCTTTCTTATTTTAAAGCATTTTTTTGACTGGTGTTCCCTTCCTGGTGAATTAAATTATGCAAAGAAAGAATAAATTGCTTTCTCTTTTCTGAATTATGTGTGTATCTGCAACTTCTAAATAGAAAAGACTTACAAATGCTATATAAATTTCACCTTTTAAATATCATGGTTAGTAGCTGTGGGAAAACTATCCAGAGAAGTTGGAGAATGACTGTTCTGATGGTGATCCATGGATGCATCTTCAAAGAACAGCAGAGAAGGAGATCTGCACTTTTAGGGTCAGCGGATGGTCTCCAACAAAAGCAGTCTGCCTAGGGACCATGGTTAATGAAAACAAGCTCAGAGAGCAATCCCCTGCAGATCCTCATTACTGTAGGTGTGTTGGTGATGTCAACTAACTACATGTAAATTCTAGAATATCTGGATTTCTGATTATGTGATGATATGATAGGTTTGGTTTGAATATAGAGATGATCATAATTGAGAATTATGTGAATTTAGACTAAAAAGAACATAGAATGATGATTAGATTGAGAAGCCCTTTGAAGCTTGCTTTTGTTTTTTTGTTTTTTTTAATCAAGATTTCTTTCCTCTTTGGAGAATATCCTTCAATTTTACATAATGTATCTGTTAGGATTCTCTTTTCCCTTTCTGACATATTTAGTGTGCTCTTTCTGAAAAGGCCACTCTGAAGTTCAAATGATTGGAGACACTTCCAGTTGATAGCTCCTCTGCATAACCTTCCTAGCTAGGTCCAGCAGAGGTGCAAGAGACTTGAGTCTAGAACTAGGCTAGTGAGGTGAATCATCTCACCCCCCAGTTTCATTAAGACACAGCACTGTCTATAAAGGATTTGTTTATCCTTCGGGGCAGGATCTGATTGTAACAGAGCACCTGGACATTATGAAAGATTGGAACAGAAAGACAGACTGTTACTGTCTTTCTAACACTAAAAGCTATTGTTTTCAAGCTTTATTACCTTAACACTGGAGCATTGTATGTCCAGGCTTCACAGAAGGGTCACACTATTCCTTTATGAGTGCATGAGGTAATTACTGCCTTTGATGATCCCAAAAGATAATTCAGTAAGAACATATTCCACTGGCTGAAGCAGAACCTTGTTAAATTATAAAGGAATGAACTTTAGTTCTTCGGAAAGACATCATTGTGGTTACACAGAAGTGTTGGAGCAAAAAATCATGTCTCTGTGGTATAATGTTTTCAGCCTAGGAAACAAACTAAATTATACCTATCCTTACAAATGTATGTATTTCTGGGAAAATGTGATTTCCAAACCTCTAAGCTTAAGCAGCATGCCTTTGGATACTTATGCAGAATATATCTGTATACCTATCTAGGACAGGCATTGTAATGGATCTGCATGTGTGCATTTAAACCTTTAAGTGTAAGATAAACAGGATGAAGTGCTGGAGTGGATCATTCACACTGTTGAATTCTTAGCTTGGTCTCCGCTATGAGTTTGACCTTGGCCAGCTGGTTATGTCCCAAGAATTCCACAGGAAAAGATGGAAATGAGTGCAGATGAGAGATCGTCCCTACTAGGTAAGTTGGATATGTTATACACACATTTCTTAGTGAGGTAAGAGAATTTGGCTGCACAAGCATGAGTCCTACTGTGCCAGATGGTCTTAGGGGTGAAGAATGGCATCTTATCCACGCTATGCACCAGTATAAATGAAACATTTTGTCTATTCATTTAACTGAGACTTGGGAGCCCTTTTCAGTGAGATCTGATACTGTACTTTTAATTTAGACAAGTAGTCCTTAACAAGTATTAGGGCATTGATTACATAAGCACATTCAGTTTCTCCTTCAGTTGAACTTTAAAGTCATTCTTTAGAGCAGAGTAATTATGTGCCCTCTTTTGAAAGCTAGCAAATATCTATTAATTCAGCAGTATGTGTATATTGATCTTCTGATCTTAACCTATTCTGTTTATTGTCCTTTAACGGAATTCTTCCATGTACATTTAGTGCTCATGAGAAAGTAGAAGAGAGATTTATGGTACCTAAGTAATTTAGATGCTTATATTTAAACATTAAGACTCCACATAAAGATATTACATCATTGTCATAAAAATTGGACTGTAATTTGTTTGTGGATTTTATCATAAAGTATAGGATAACACAGGGGTTCTTATGTAAACATTTCCTTCTCTTTAAGTAAGAATAACTACAGATACAGCATAATGTCCATATAAATAGTTAATACATAATAAGGGTAGAAAATGTTCTTGAAATATTTAGATTTATGAACATATTTAGGTGGAATTTACCATGCTCTACAGTAGAAGCAATTGCTATGCATTTTCCTTAGCATATACTAAAACAATCTCTGTAATTTAGGAAAGTAGATATGAATTATTCTGTGCTTTAGGGTGTGTTTTATGACAGGTGATTGGCAGGCCTAGCTCTGCCTAAAGTCTGCAAGGAAGCTGAGGTATTCACTGTAGCAGATCTGTGGACCGTATCACTTGAAGGACAGGCAGAGAGATATTTTTCTAACCACAATGTTTTACCATTTCAAGGCATATCCTTGAAAGAAGAAGGCAGAACTTCTCTGAAAGTGCAAAAAAAAGATATGGATACAAAGCTTTGTTATCAAAACCAGACAAACAAGGAACAAATAAGTAGCATCTTGGTCATTATGTTCCCTGAGAATTATTTCTCCTTCAGGTTGGTACCCCTGTCATTTTCAACATCTGAAGTAAAGGTAGAACATCACTTTATTTGGTGAATACTTAGGAGTTCTTGAGAACATAATCAACTGTTGTCTCTAACTTTTTGTGTCTTCCACAGAAACATATTCAGGCTATGGAAAGTGCAAATTCACCAGGGTCCAAAGAGCTGAGAGGGAAAAGTGCTAGGCTACAAAGGTGAGTAAATGTTGAGGCAGAAAACAGTAGTGGAGATGGAAAAGAAACCCCATTTCATTTTTTTTCTGCTACATTCTTTGACAAAATTTCACTGCAACCAGTACTGGCTTTTGTGACAGGTAAATCCAGGAAAGACCTTCAAAATTATAGTAATACATCTTATAAGGTATACATCTAAAACATAGGTTCTTTGAATAACCATATAAAAAGTAAATATTTGCGTTAATAATTACAGTCAAATAAACAATCAAACAAATAAAGCAGATTGATAGTACTCAAATTCTGGGATTTCTCTGCTGTTGAGAGTTTCAGTGATATGAGTTAAATTCTAACCATTTTTCTGCTAGGTCTTCCAGTGAGACATCACATCTCTGTGTTATGCCTGTATGCATTCATGCAGCTAAAGCAGATTTTTATTGCTATGCAATATTTACAGCTCACTGAAAATCCAAATTATCAAGAACCTCTATTTTTTTTTCCCCATTACTTGATATTTTTATATCCTGTACATAATGGTATACAGCTTTCACATTAAGGGAATATCTCTCTTACTTTTCACAGCACTAACTAAAGTGCTTGAATACCAGTGTATCACTCATAAGACTTTAATGGAGGACTATTAAGGGAATATTCCTCCTACTCTTTTCAATTCCTTTCCAATTTTAGAAGTGTTGGAGAAAGTAAAGTGTTTTCTTTGTTTCTTTTTTTCTTCATGCCTCTCTTTGACTCCTATTGATGCTTCCTTGAAAGCTTTTCCTGTTTACAGTGCTGAGCGCAAAATCACTGCCTTTTGTTTGTTGCTCTATGAATTTAGAAGAAAGCAAATTTGGCATGTATGCATTTATTTGTTGAAAAAAATATGGTACACATTTTCTAGAACAAAACCATCAAAGAAATAGTGTGGATTTCAATTCCTGCAACAAGTGTATCAATATTTCTTTCCTTCAGCTTAATGACTTAAGAAACTGAAGAAGAGTTCCTAAACTAGATTTCATTGTATTTCTTGGTCAAGGTAACAAAATAACCTTTCAATTTTTATATATATATATTTACCATTTAAATATCTAATAATATATAATCATTTTAGTAGTATATATTTAAAATAATATGCATTATTATATACTGGAACCTCCAGGTTTTTCTCTGTAAAGCTGCTTTTCAGCTGGGTGGGCCCTAGCATGTGCTGGTGCATGAGGTTGTTCCTCCCCAGGTGTAGGACTTTTCACTTCTGCTTGTTGAACATCCTTGTTGAGATTTCTGCCATCACACTTCTCCAACCTGTTGAGGTCCCTCTGTATGGCAACACAACCCTCTGGCAGATCAGCCACTCCTCCCAGGTCTGCATCACCAACACACTTGTTGAGGGCACTCTGCCACATCATTCAGATCATTAATGAATATATTGGTTGACAAGAAGTTCAACATAACCTGGCAATGTGAGCTTGCAGCCCTGAAATCCAACGGTATCCTGGGTTGCANGTGGATTTCAATTCCTGCAACAAGTGTATCAATATTTCTTTCCTTCAGCTTAATGACTTAAGAAACTGAAGAAGAGTTCCTAAACTAGATTTCATTGTATTTCTTGGTCAAGGTAACAAAATAACCTTTCAATTTTTATATATATATATTTACCATTTAANTTTCTGAGACTCCCCCCAACGTAAGAAGGACATGAACATATTGGATTGAGTCTAGAGGAGAGCCATGGTGATGACCGGAGGGAGGGAGAACCTTTCCTGTGAAGACAAACTGGGAGAGTTCAGATTGTTCAGTGGAGAAGACAAGGCTCTGGCGAGACCTTGTAGCAGCCTTCCAGAAGCAAAAGGTGGCCTACAAGAAAGTTGGAGATAGACTTTTTAAAAGGGCATGTAGGGATAGGACAAGGACTAGTGGCTTTAGACTGAAAGAGGGTAGATTTAGATTAGATGTAAAGAAGAAATTCTTTACTGTGAGGGCAGTTAAATACTGGAGCATGTTTCCCAGAGAGGTTGTGGATACTGCATCCCTGGGCTTTGAGCAACCTTGTATACTGGAAGGTGTCCCTGCCCATATCAGGGTGATTGGAACTAAATGATCTCTGTAGTTACCTTCATCAAAGCATAAATTTATAAANCCAAGAGCCATTCCAACACAAACCATTCTGATTCTATGTCGAACAGCATTGGAGCTGGTATTGACATCTGGGGAACATCACTGGTTATTGACTTCCATGATTTAGATAATGATATCAGGGTAACATTTCAAGAATTATGTCATGGATATAGCATAAATGTTCAATCTGATGATGGATATAACATATCAATCAAAATGTCATGTGCTATTTGAAATATGTATTTGTACATGTTACAAATAGAGGATGTGTTCTCACCTATGCAAGTGTGTAACAATTTCTGTAGGGACAATATAGTTTTTCGTGAAGTGGAGCAAAATATAAAATTTATTATTTCCAGTTTTGCAAGGTGAGAAAAAAAAAAAGTAATAATCTGTAGTTACTTTCATCAAAGCATAAATTTATAAAAGGACTATTTCCACTTGCACAAAAAAAGGTCTGTTGACTGTGATTTCCCTACCTCTATATCTGGCAGTTAAAAACATATTAATTAATAAAAATAAGTACATTTCAATTACCTTTATTCATGCTGACTAATGCATTCTTCAAATGGTGCTATTGACTTAATAGGATCTATTTATAAAGTACTATTCAGCACAAGGGAGAAGAGAGGAGTCAGATGCCTGATTGTCTCTACAGGTCAGTGACTCTAAAGATGTGACATGAAATCCTTACTTTATTGCATTTTATAGGAATTTTGTCTTTGACTTCACTGAAACCAGAATTTCATCCATTATATATTTATTTATCTGACTTTTTTGGAGTCAGACATTTCATTTATTTCTCTGACATCTTTGCAGTCTTTCATCAAAGTCAAATACTAACTTCATTTACAGCACAGTGAAACTCTTCTGAGGTTGAGGGGAGTTTTTCCCTGACAAAACTTCAGTCTTAGACTGATGTTCTGCAAAGGACATTAGCAGATATTAAAGCACCCATCATTGTATTCTTATGTTATGTATTAGTATTCTTAAATTTAAACATGTTCTGGTGTGTACACTGAAATAGAGGTTGATTACTGATTTAGGTCTATGAAAAGTAGAAGTAAGTGAGAATCAAAAAACTTGCAGGGAATAAAATTTGATGGCACTGTGACAGAGAAAGCTCCACAGGATGTAAATTGAAAGCATTAGAGCAATGCATCCACTAAGAATGTTAACAAAGGGAAGGATGCCATAGAAAAGTGACTTGGACAGTGGGCCAGTGTATGTGTTAGAGAGACTTTCAAATTTCCAGGTGGAGAGATGGAATAAGAGAATTGGGGAGCAAGAGGAAATGGGGAAGGAAACCCCTGGAAGGCGTCCTTGTGGTTTCTGTTTCCTTTCTTTTCTCTAAACTTGTATCCCAAGGCTTTATTCTATAATCCAGTTTCCACATCCCCTTTTTTAAAAAAAAAAAAAAATCCTCCTTCCTGCTCCTGGAAGAGGAAACAGAAGCCTTGTGGCATGCACCAGCTACAGGAAAGGTGGAAAGGGTAGAAACAGTCAAAAGTGATGGATTCTTGACAGCTATAGCTGCTCCTGTCAGAGGTAAAGGAACACCAGGTTATGTCATCTTACCACATAGTCTATGGCAACAGCAAAAAGAGATGGTCAAATAAGAGGAAAGGTCCCTTGATGGAAAGACTAATCAGCATCTCCTCTGACATTAACAAAGGAAGACATTTACTGCATTAAGCAGCTGCTTTCTTCTTTATTATACCTTTGAACCAAACCCAAGGAAACTAATTCTGTATTAAATACTTTTCTCAGTCACAGCTCTAGCTGAGATTATTTTCCTTCTCTGCATGCAAGAGGCTGTAATGTCCTATGCAAGAAGTGTAATGGAACTATTCTACCTTCATTTTTATCCTTGACTACAATTATTTTCCTTTTTCCTTCCATTTCAGCATCTTATTTTGTGGGTACAATTTCTAAAATTTCATTCAATTAATCAATAGGAAAAAATGTTGCAAAAATATAAAAATTGTCAGCCATAAAAAGAAAACAACTATTCTAGCAATATAGTAGGAGATTTTGTATTAGAAGATTTCTTAATACAAGAAAGCTTTATACATATTTTATGCTGAAGGTATCTCGAGAAATAAACATAACAATTAAAACCCAGTAATTTTTGAAGATTTTAATATATATTTTTTGCCTAAGCTGCTACTAAAATAGTCTCGTGAAACTTCTTTAGATGTCAGCAATTCTCTCAACCTTTTCAATTTAATGAATAAAAGTTAAAATTTATAATTACTTATGTATGAATGCAATTAGAGCAGATACATTAATAATAGATGAGTCATTTTATATGAATATAGTCCAGAAGTAATAATTAGGGGAAGTACCAAAAATGCTGTAATAATTTTCACACTGCAATTACTTAGCCATTCTAAAGCATACACACTCTTTAAAACTGGTCCATCTCATGAAAAATTTGAGTATGTAAAAATAAAAATTAATGGAAAGGATTATGTTTCAACTTAAGAACTGAGAAGTCCATAGATGTTGACACAGTTGCTAGTTAAACATAGAATTTTGGAATAATATAGCCTGGGTGTGACTTCTGGAGATCATCTGGTTAAACTGGCTGCTCAGATTAACTCCAGTCTGGATGAGCTTGCTCTGGGTTTTGAGTGTTGAATACCTTCAACAGTGGAGATTCCTCAGCCTTTGTTTCTAAACAGAAAATATTGGGCTGAGGTTAACGGTATGAAGTTGAACAAGACCAAGTGCNAATTAAAATGTAGCCAATGACACAAGCAGACTTTTATACTTTTTTATGCTACATTCTCAGAAGAGCTTTTCTTTCAAGAAAGGGTTTTTGTTTGCTCTTCTGGTCATTCACACACAAGATGTGGATCATTTAATTTGTTAGACATGCACAATTTCAAATGTTCTTTTTCCTCTTTGTTTGTTTCTCTTTCTTTCCTCTTACTCAGCTCTGATGAGGCCATAACTGGAGCACTGTCCAGTTCTGAGCTCCCTCTTACAGAAGAAACAGATGACCATACTAGAGATTTCATCCAATGTGCATGAAGATGATGAAGGGAAAGGAGTATCTATCCTATAGTTGAAAGAACTGGGGCTTTTGCAGAGAAGAGAAGACTCAGGGGGATGTCATCAAAGTATATAAATAACTGAAGGGAAGGTATGAAGAGAATGGAGCCAAGAACTTTTCAGTGGTGCACAGTGACAGAAGCAGAGGCTATGGGCACAAATTGAAACACAGGAAATTGTGTTTGAATATCAGGGAGCAATTTCACTGTTCTAGGTGAATGTTCTTGAGAACATGGGTTGGACCAGATGATCAACCAAGGTCCCTCCAATGGAAATATCCCCTGTGATTCTGTGAAGTTTACTGTACATAATTGGTATGCAATAGTATTGAGTGAATTCACATTTAATTCTTGTAAGTAGGTATTTAGTTAAAAATGTCCTGAGTAAAAAGTGTCTTATTCAAGTATTTGTTGTTTCCAAATGGGAAACCAATGGAAATATCCCAAGTCCGTTTGTATTTATGGTTGAATTCAAAATATTTGTTTTAAATGTAACATAAAATCATTAAGAAACAAAAAAGCAGAGGGAAAAGGAGGAAATAATGATTTCAGCAGGAGATATAATAAGATGTGATAGTTTTTAAGTTAAAATTTATACAAGGGCACTTAATGAAATCCAAATGAATTACAGAGTGTAAGACAGAAGTTATTAATTATTAAAGCAAGTATCTAATTTTCTTGATGAATTCTCATAAATTAACTGTTTTCAGCCAATGTAACACAAAGCTGATGTTACTCGTTTTTACAGCCTGGAAATTTCAGGTATTTTGAGTTGTACATTACATTATTTACTGACTCCAGTGCTTGGATAATATTAACAAGATAACCCTCAGTCAACTAGCATCCTGCTTCCATTATCATCTTAGCACTGTGTCCATGAGTGTCTTTTAAACTTTGCAATGTTTCACTGTCAAACAGGAGTCATCAAAATAATTGTATTTTCTAATTGGCTGTTAACTGTCATCCTGAAATGGCATGTTAATAGAAGTCAGAAGTCAGATAGGTGTGCCTGCATCTCTTTCATTCTGAATAAGATAAATATGCAAGAAAAGAAAGTATCAGCATATGCATACAATTATTACATGAAAAATTATATAGGAAACACACTGAAAATTTGATGCCCTTGGTCTTTTAGAGATCCTAATCTTAATTCTTATAACTTGGACATTGTCAACCGTGTACAATAGCACTGTGTTATGAATAGTATCTTTTATCTTTTATGAGGCAGAGTCACAAGACCTAATTCTGCTCACAGCAAGGCTGTTCCACCCCACTGAGCTCAACTTATTTGTATCATTTACAGTGAATATAAACTTTAACCTGTACTCACTAAATAAGAGATAAAATATTTTCTGAGACAAGTGTAATAGAAATTATATATTTTTTTTTCCTTCAGGCATGACTACAGTGCTTTTTATTTCCTCTAATACTCAGCCTAATATATTAGCCATCAGAGCACCTTGCATATTGGAAATCCCTTGTCACTGCTCAAATAAATGTTTAAATACATAGGTATGTTTTAATAAAATAGGCAAAGACCAAACACTAAGTAGAATTTTATAGAAAATACTATTTATGTAATAAAGAAATAAATAATAATAAATATATAATAAAACAATAAAGGACACGTTTCCAAATCTCATCAGATTCATGGTTATTAATTATTTATATACTTAATCCCTTATGAAACCTCTCCTGAAGATGTGTGGCTGTAAAAGGTTCTGTAATATTTTTTTTAATATGGTTATCTCTGTGTGTATATGTATCTCTGTCTTCTCTCTGAAAGGATTGCATGACTCTGTTGAAATCAGGAGGAATCTGAGATCTGTATGAACCCAAAGCAAAAAGAGGTGACTAAATTTCTGAATTAAGCACAACACTTTCCTGAGGGAAAAAACATCTAAATCTTTTGAAATTTTTCACTGGTATCATCCAAGAACTAAAGAAAATGTTAAAAATAATTGACATAATACCAGATGAACTATTAAAAAAAAATAATCAGTTTTGTAAACCCAGAAATTTTGAAGATGTTTTTTTTCTGAGCAGATACAGATGGTACCATTAAAGAAAAATTAATTTGAAAATGCTTTTTTTTTCTCCTGTTCACATATAGTATCTTCAAAAGTGTTTCTGCTTTGATGCATGGAAAGGGATTGTATTCAACAGATGTGCACAACTGATGGACGATAATTTTGAGCACTGAGTTACAGTAGTGAGAACATTCAGTAATGATCATAACGTGCTTTGAGATCCGTAGATGAAAGTTACTGAAGAAGTGCTAATCATTAATGCCAAAGTCAATGGTGAACAAACAGAATGAAGGGGTTTATGAACATGTGTGAGATACATTTTTCCATAGTAGGGTACATGGTGTAGAATCTATTGTGCTGAGGTGTAGATTCCAAAATTATTCTGATAGGTCCACAGTCTTATTTTTCCAAGATTATTACCTTTAGACATGACTTCAACAAGAGATAAAAACATTCTTGCTTTCTTATTTTTCCTGTTATGCTTCTCATTGGTCTACTGAGAGACAGCTTTAAATAACCCCAGTGCCTTTCCCTTCTTTCCAGATTGTTTCTTAACAATCTTAAATGATAAAACTTCTGCTTATGGAGAAAATATTAGAAAATATACAAGAACCAGGAAACTACACCTGCTATTAATACAGCTTTTTGGGGATAAATGGCCTCTTGGAAAATAGAATCTGAATAATATGACAATTTTCTAGCAATGGTGGACTTACATTTTCCACTTCTACTTTCATTTCTCCTCCATTTCCTCATGCAGATGTTGGTCAAAGATGGATTGAGGATAATCTTATACAGTTTTACCCTCCTTTTTCTCACTAGTTAAATACCTTCACGAATACTTAACATCATTTATACATAACCTCAATATAGATCATGGCAGACTGAGACTGCTAATGTCTGTAATGTTGTTCTTGGGGTTCTATAGGAAATAATGAAATACAGATTGATCGTTTCCTTCATTTGCTACCAAAGAAATTCAGGAGTCCATTTCACCATCATCACCAACTTAAACTCTAATTAAAAATGGTCATTAAAACTTTACTCTTATGATTCATGAAAAACAAAGATTCATTACTTTCTGAAGTCCATAGAAAGTTGTGCTGAACCTCATCATACAACAGTACAGAATTGGGTTAAATGTCACTTTCTTTTGTGGAACATTATATACTCACATTGTAGTGGATAAAATAGTGCCCATTTCACAAATCAACAGAAGAAAACAGATTATTTTCTGTATTCTGTTACTATTTTTCTGAGAACAGAAAAGGGAAAGATTGCAGAAGGCTAGTTGATACCTGTTTAGTGAGTTAAAGACAAATGGCTTTATATTCTATAGATGGTTTTTAGAGCAGGCTGATATATTGGACCTCAAGATTCTCTTGAGGCTGGTCTAAATTGAAACAGTTGGTTAGATCAGAACAGAACAGAATAGAATTCTAATTATCTTCATAGTCAATGAACAGAAACAGTCCTTTCCCATCTCCTTCGATGGTGTATGAGATCCTAAAAAGAGGACTGAGTTCTGGGAGACACAGGATGAAATATTCTATGGATAAGTGTATCAGTAGTCATTAAAAATATAGGAATTGCCAATAGGTAATATTAGGTACTGAACCAAAAACAGTAACCTAAGACAAATCAATATTAGCAAATCTCATACAATATTCATTTTATCAAAGCATATTTAGGATATTATTTCTGTAGCATTAAGAAAATACAAATTCTTAACAATTCTTGGCTGTCTTCAGCAATCAGATGGCTTCATCAGGGATTCATTTGGAGAGGCACTTAAATATCTGCTTTGTTTTAAACCCACAGAAACTGTAATGAACCGAGATGTTTTTAGAAGTCATTAAGGTGTATAAGGAATGGGGTCCTTGATCATCATGCACTCAGCAAGCTTATGCTGCTTAATATAGTATTACTTTTTTCTTTCCTCATTTCTTTTTTCTAGTGAGGAACTACGACTATTTATGAACTCATGGTGCATGATGTCTTATAGTGTCTTGAGAAATGAAGTACAGAGTTTTAATTCCATATCATGATTATATATATGTATATAGGATTATACAACAGAGAAGATCAAGTGTCATATCATTAGCTGAATTCATAGAATACCCAACTGCATAACGTGTTCCCCGCACGCGGGGAACATGAGTAGTAAAATGCTACAACAGAAATATTGCAAGAGTAATTTGGCTGCTTCTTGCATAAATGTATTTCAAAGTCCTTCTTTGGACACTACATAAATATTTTAATCAGCCTGACCATCTGTGGAAAATTATTTTTGAGAATAAAAAGTCACAAGTTTTAAATGGAAATACTTCAGTGCACATAGATACCTCCTAACAAAGGCCAAGCATCTTCTCAGAGGAATCCTGAAGGCATTAAGTTATAAATTTGTCTTTAACAATCAGGTATTTAATGAAAAACCCAAACAAACAAACCCAAAAACCTGACAAAAGAAAACAAAAATCACAAAAACACCTTAAGTGTTTGAGAATAGCAAGGTATGAGGAGACTAACAGAGAAGAAAAAAATTATTCACTACCTAGTTAGACTACAAATAGGATAAAAATAGATGTCTATTCTGTTCTGTCAATCAACAGTTCTCAGTACAGCTGACTTCAAAGTAATGAAACTACATCAAAGACCTACTAAGAGTAGATAGCACTGTGGTCATTACAACGGAAATTTACTGAAATCTTATAAAATTAATGTGTTTCCACTATACTGGACATCAATCCAAGGTTCTGTATGAGTCAATCTCACTGGCCCTTTATGATATTTTGTAACTAGTAAGAGAACTTCTACAAAGTTATGGAGACTTCAAAGCTACATTCATTCTGGCTGATTTTTTTCCCCTTTTCTTTCTGTTTTTATCATCTATGTCCCTTCAATACCATAGTATTTTCCAAAGTTGATATAATGACTGCGTGAAGAATAATGCATCATCTGAGACAGCATCATTCCAAGAACATCCGGTTGCTCCATTTTTTCAGTGTATTTGTATTTACTCCTTCAGAAAACAGTAGGCAGAACTAATTATTTGCAAATGCTTCTGTCTGGTTTCCTGTGACTATGCTTATACATTTTTATCTTTGTAGGGTAGAATATTTCTCATCTAGAGATACGCTTTCTTGCTCATTGACATACATGGTGAACTCAAGGAGGCATCTTTGTATCGGTGAATGCTGGCTGAAAGTTACTCTTCTAGTAAGTTAAATAGAACATGTGGTGACTGATTATTTTAAATGTAATTTAGGGAATGTAAATTCTATTTATGGTTATGCAAATGTAGAGAACTAAATGCTTATAGAGTAAGCAAACGTGGGAAATTAGATATACTAATTTCTAAGAAGAGGACCACAGAAGACATAAGCTATCATAATAATAACACATCTTCCTGGGTATGATATATTTTTTCTTCTTGTAGATATTCATTTAAGTGAAAAATCAAAGACATCAAGAAAAAAAGCCCACAAAAACAATAACAACATCAAAAAAAAACAAACAAAAACCAAACAAAGAAACAAAACCAACAAACAACAACTGTTTGTCTTTCAGTAGGAAAAGCTTCCAGAAAAAATGTTCATATTTGTAAGCTAGAAAGAATTCTCTTTGTTTCTTTGCTAAAAAACTGTCTTCATACTCATGTATTAGTTTTGTATTTACAGTAAGTTCATTATCAGGTAAGAAAGCACATCAATCATGAATTTAGTGGTTACTGCACTGTGAGAAATTCTGTCTTTGCTTTTGTTACTCTTGTGTTTTCTTTGGTTTGTGCACAATACATAAAATGGGATTTCAGTTCAACTTGAGATACAAACTGTGCTGTTATATAGGAATATATATCTCTGTCTTAGTGTCTTCTCAGAGGAACTACTGGGGATCCAGTTATTAAAAACTGTTTGGTTTCAGTTACTGAGCTACTGCTGAATCCAAGGCATTCTGTCTCTTCTGTGACTACACTGGCACCCTCTGTACCATACTCTTATTGCACCTTGATGACTATAATAAGTAAATTCCAAAAGGGGAGTTTGTAACTATTAAAACGGGAAGCTGAGAGAATTCAGACAAAGGAATTCTGCTTTTAGATTGTTTCTTTTCTTTGCATGTTAAAGTTGACTTTGCTTCATTTCTTATTTTTGTTGTTATTTGGTAGGACTTGTTTTCTTCTTATGTGTCTTGTTAGTAATAACAATATCTATAACAACAAGTTTTGATAAAAAATGCTTACTGGAAGACAAGGTAAGTGATATTTATAATCTTATTAATTAAAAATAATAATAAAGATGAGGATGACCTTCCACGATATCTGAAGAGCTGTGGAGTTTTTGTGGAGCTTGACATTAATAAGGAAGGAGCAAGTACTCACTCCTTGAGGACAAAGAAATTGAATATTTATCTGCTGTTTAATGACTTGCCTGGTGGCATTTAATAATTTAGAGACCATGTTTAGAATATTTTGTAAGACCAGAATATTGGGGAAGCTATCTATTGGTAGCAAGGTTGATATAGGCAGGTTACTGAGGATCCTTTATCGTTAAAGGAAAGACTGAGTTAAGCTACTCATCCTCTGTGGTTAGTGAAGAAAAAAAAGATACTTAGAAACAGTCAGGCCCATGAAACATTTTACATAGTGGGCAACTAGTTTAGAGTGAGAATAACAACCTCTGGGTTCTTCAGTCTCTTCTTTCTTTCCATTATAAAGAGAAATAAGGCTGACTAGCTATATTTGATAAATGTCTTTATTTTGCTTACAGTGCATTAGCACTATTTAGGCTGCTAAGAGTTCTTCCTCTGCTTTCTCACAGTGTGGTTCATAACACATGCTTAGAACCTCTATAACGACATCAGCCTGGAGTAGAATTTGGTCCAGATTTCCTCTAAGTCTCTCCCTTATTCCTTTTCTCTCCCCCTCTGGGGAGGGAGGGGGTTAATAGAGAGCATCTGTTAGGTCTGAGGGCCCACCCTGACCCTAAATCTGTATCTCTGTAGATGTGTTGATTTGTTTTCTGTTTTTGTTTAAAATTTGAAGTAAAAGCTAAACTGATATGCCATGTGATGTTAAATTGATGTTTTGCAGAGTACAGGTTATATTAGAGTGTCCTGGGACACTGCATGACTGATGAGAGCGAAGTGTTCGCAAGTGGTATTTGGGGACACAAACCCTATGAAAATGCTGAAGGACAACATGCAGAATGGAGGGAGCCAAGTCTGATGCAATCTTTTCCAACTCCCTATAAACACTGTTCTCAGAAACAAACATGTTTTGTATGTGGGAAGGAGAATAAATCAGTTCATTTAACTAAAAAAAACCCAACCAACCAACCCAACAACCACAAAACCTAAAACAAACACAGAAACAAACAAAACTCACAGGAGATATTAATATTCACTGTCAAAATCAGATTACTAGGATGTAAAAGCAAACCAGGGAGATATATTTTTTGATACTGCAATCCAGCTGACAGAAATTAGGTGTCTGTCTCCACTAACTATGAAGTAAAATATTAGGCAATGAAAATCTTGCATTGTTTGGCACCCACTCTGTCAGTTTTTGTGCTGAGAGCAAGGACAACAGATCTGCAAATGCATATACACATACACATATGCACTCCCAGGTATACACATGTATATATGTGTGTATACATACTTTTTTTTTAATAAAATCTAAATTATTATAATATTTCCACAGAAAGTGGAAAACTCAGATTTTTTTTTCTGATTTTACAACTACTTTATCTATGGTAAAGCCAGATGGTTTCACCAAAGCCAGAAATACACTGGATCTTAGGATATCTTCTCTCTCTACACCATTTGGCACATCTACATATTTTTGGAAGCACGCTTGTTTATATAGAATCAGTAATTTTGCAAGAAAAACTGCAAGGTGCAAAGGGATTTTACCACCTTCAGGATTAAACAATGCCAGCACATATGGGGGTTGGACAGTTGTCAGAGCAGCAGCTGGAATGCAGGCAGATGAATTCCAGCTGAAGTGAAATTATTTGCACTAATGGGATGCTTGGAAAACAGTAAGACAGTTAATATGTCTGACAGAAAGCTAATGAAGAGAAAAATTTTATTCTCTGGAAGGAAATATGCTAGTCTGGCAAGAAAATAGAGGTGTTTTAAAGGAATAATGTTTTACCTGAATATTTCAAGAGAATCCAGACATTTTATTTAGGAAACCTTGCCTCCTGTTGCTGAGTTACCTACCTAGAAAACTGGATGAAAAGTCTTTGTACCAAGGAATTCTGGCCCAAACCAACATTTCTGCACTTCCAGGTCCATGCAGGCAGGTTGAAAGCCTGACTTGTGAGTAAACTTCACAACAACTTCATCCCCCTCTTTTCAGAGGATGGGATAAAAAGACCTGAACAAAATATGGACCATTCCTGTTGGTGATACAAATTTTCCTTTTCCAAAAAAGCCTTTCCAGGTTTTACTGACTCTACCCTGTGAGACAGGAGGAGCAATACCAGTACACAAAGCTTTCTGAAAGAAAAGTAATACAAATAATTTTTGCTTTTCAGAAGAATTACTGAAATGTTCTATCACTAGTATATTTTATTATTTCTGGTACTTTTTGCTAGAGTACATGAAAAAGCCCAGACATTTTTGAGTTCCTTGGGAAACTGGACTTGTGGAGATTGCTCAGGACAATGCTAATTGCTTTGTTGGATTGCAAATACCTAGGAAAAGATTCACAAGCTATGCAGTTTTTGATGAAAAAAAATAAAGAAAATTAAATATAACAGCAAAATAGTACAGATGTTTGACATAGAATTGCTAATGTCATACCATGTCATCCTCTCAGAGCCTATAGATATGTGACCATTACATTCTATGAACATGAAAATATCTAGCCTATGAGAAAAGTTCAGAATCTCTCTCTCTCTTGCTTTTCTTTGGAGTAATTCTTTTAAATGACAAGTCTTCACTGAACTTTGTCACCTTTTATCAGGTGGAAATATCTCCTGACTTCTAATATGCACATATTTACTTTCTCAAGCAGTATTCCATTTTATGGTCTTCATTTTAGATTTAGGCAAGTGTTTTCAAACCAGTTGAATTGTTATTTAACTTAATTATAAGGATGGAAAATGGTCCCTGACATTATTTATGAAGAAATTAATTGTGCACATCACACTAACCGTCATGTTCACTTACATAAACAAGTTAGAATACCTATTTAAGTATGGAAAAAACCCCACAAAGTATAAGACTTAACTCTGAGGTCAGAAACACCCTTGATTTTGACTCCTTTTTAGCACTAATTCCTCTGCAGCTTTTAATCAAGCTTCTCCTATTCTTTTCCATATGCATCCTAACTTCTTCTCCCTTTTAATAGAGAAAAAAATACAAATAACATCACGGTGTATTTTCAGAACTGATTGGATATGCTCTGTTCCTCACTGCTCACTGAGTGCAATGGTGGAGTGCTTTTCTTTTCCAAATATAAAACCTAATTTTTTGAAATTCACATTTCAGTAAAATAAGTGCATTTAAATTTTCATTCATGACAGTATTATGACTTTCACCCTTCAAGCATACAAAATAATGTGACTTGCTGAGAGTAATCATAATGCAGACTTGGAAACAAGAACATCCTAGAGAGGAAGTAAATATTAAACAGAAACAATGTCCTCAGAACAGGTGAAAAAGCATGAAATATTCTGTAGTTTCAGCAAAACAGTGTCACAGAATCACAGACTCACAGAATGGCAGGGGTTAGAAGGGACCTCTGCAGGTCATGTAGTCCACACACACCCCACACACACGCACCCCTCCTGCCACCCAAACCCCCTAAAGCAGGTTCAGCCTGTTCTGGATATATTTGGGAAGAATGCAGGATTCTTAAAGACAGATTTTATACCTCTAACACTAGGAACATAGAATTTCTCAACAATTTCTTTCTTTACTGGCATTGCATAAATAATCTCCTGTTAAAATCACCCATTTGATCCCAGATCTGAGCCCCTAGCAAGCAACAAACTGCCCAGGATAATAATTCAGGTTGGCAGATGGGTCCCTTCTGTCCCTCACAAGAATCTCCTTCTATTAGCACTCACCTCTTTCTTGTGGTGCAGATGTGGGTCTCAGGTTCTGCTGTCTCTGACACTTTCTCAGACAGGGTTTCTTCTGGCCTATAGAAGGCCACCAAAGATATTCTGCAGTTGAAGACTTGCAATGGGGAAAATGAGAAAAAGAGATAAGTACATACTTGCCTCCTACCTTCTCAAGGTCATTTAGTACTCTGTTACACACTGCCATATATACTTTTAATTATTACAATGATTCTTTGTCATATTAACTTTAGAAATATCATTACATTATTTTATCTGGTATACTGATTGTTATTTTGGTGTCTTTCTAGCTCTTCTGAAGTTTTGGCATAAGTATTTTGGTACTGTCAGGATTCCAACTAAAAGTTGTGATTGATTTCTGTAAAAAAATTAAAATTTTGGAGATAATTCTTTCTCCCACTATTAGTTTTTGTCCACATTTTGTTAATCTTTTAGATAAAGTATCTTTATTTAACAAAAATTTGGGTGGTGAATAACCTCCTAAAAAAGGCTGGAATGATGGTACAGCATCATAAATGCATGAAATTTCCACAGAGTTCAAGATACTCTCTTGCTTTAGATAAGAGTTGTTAGTTTTGCAATTTGAAAGTCTACTTTATCACTGAAACTATGGCTTTATCATTCTCTATGGTTCTTCCTCTTACAAAAAAAAAGCAATTTTTTTTTATATTTCATTAGCCAAATCATTGCCATTTCAGAGTTTTCAGTTTACAGGTTAAAATCCAACTATGAATAGCATAGTGTGTCATATGTCATATCCTTTGCAGCATCTCTATTACCATCAGTGGCTTGATGGGATGACTTAAATGGATGATTTAAAGTTATATTTTAATTACTTTTTTTCTGGTAGTAAAAACCAGCTTGTGTAGCTGAAAACAACATTTAGTTGGTGTGTGTCCCCCCCCAGTAGATTATTTATATATACTTCAACACAGACAAACAAAAACAAAAGCAAAAAAAACCCAAGGTCATGAACAGAGAAAATAAAGATGAAAAACTCCAGCATTCAGAAGTCCTTTTGCTCTGTCAATTGTTACTCAGTGTCCCCAAGGTTTTATGTGGTTGTTTCATTCACTCTGCCATGATTTACAGGGTTCCTGGCTATCTCTATTGTCTTTTATCTACTTGAATCCACTTCTCTTTACAAAAATCCTGTTGGCCCCATAGATATGTATGTACGTCTTTGGAACCTCTTCATTATTAAATTATCTACAAGCCATGATCTATTATTAAATAAGTACTGCTTTACTGAAGCCAGAACAGCCCTATAGGCATAGAAACCTATTAGTATAGTAGTGTGCTTGTAAAAGGTGACAGATGGGAAAGACAAGGACAGTGCCAGACCCCACTAACCCACCAGAGATTGAATCCATCAGTCAGAAAATACACAGTAAAAGCACAGAGGAAAGAATAGAAGAGATCTCTCATGATTTTTATTAGCCCTATTCTCCATCCTCCATCATGCTTTAACTTTCAATGAAAGGGAGGAGGACACATTGTCCCTGTGCTTCTCATGGTAACACCTTGTTTGTGATTTGAACTGTTTCTGAATTGATTGGTTATTCTAACAGCTAGCAAGTAATCTTTCCCAGCAATTGAAGTCTGAGATAATGTCCCAATCCTAATCGCTCAATGCATCTGTGTAGATAACTCCTACACCTTGGGAGAGTCCTTCGAGTTCCAGTGGCATTTGGCATCCTTGGTAGCATTATTTCAGCCTTGAAAAATTGGAGTGAGATTTTATTAAATCTAATAAATTAAAATAGGAATGCAGAAGGAATAAATGAAATAAACATTAAAGACATCTGAATTACATAAACATTCATCATAAACTATAATGAATAACACAAAGTCATTACAAGACATTATTATTCAGTCTCCTTCTCTCCTGCTTTCTTTGAGCAGGTGCACTGGAAAAGTGCAGAAGTCATTTTGTTTAAGGATGACATTCATTAAACATTTAGTTATTCAGCTAGAATGAGCTTTTTATTTTCCTTCAGGGATTAAATACAGAATTTACAGTTATTAGTTCTAAAATGGGAATAAAAAATACAACTTTATCTTTAGAAGGAAATAATATCCTCAATTTCCATTAATTTTGATAAATGTTTAAAAAGCAAACAGGAAAGTTTAAAATGACAGCAGGAAAATGCAAAAACTCTCAAACTAGATTGTTGCTATTTATTTCACTTCCCTTGTCTTTGGATTTATCTTTTAATAAGGGAGCATTCACAGATCCCTTTTTTGTGCATGATTTATACAAAATTCATCATATTGCATTATTTTTGTTGCTATTTTTGAAATACCAAAATGATTTCAAATTGCACTGCTCCAAAGCTGTGCAAATTTGTAGTCTTGCTTTTGGGGTTAAAACAATATTTGCTATCAAAGAATCAATTGAAGGCTTCAATCTTAAAGTTTCTGTAGTGAAGGATAACTTACAGGAGATTTAAAGAAAGCACTGGAAAATGGAAAAATATCTATTATGTCATCATTTTCCCCCTTACTACTACTATGTCATAAACCAGTATGGACTGCAGAAAAATGATTGCCTAGGGAGCACAACAAATTAATGATGCAGGTAGGTGTTTAATGCCAAATCATCCAGTACTCTTGCTCTCACCCTCTAATCATACCATACTCTACAGAGCTTATTGCTTCTAATTTGTGGTGTCTGACATCACTCCATAGTCTTTGGGTCATATGAATGCAAAGAGAAATGAGTATTTAAACAAGTTTGCTATACTGGAACTTAAAAGTACATAGGAGAGAGATGATCAAGAGATCAGCAAAGAAGACAGAAAGCTTCAAATCAATTTATTTCCAGATTTTTGGTAATACTTCTCAAACTGTAGTTAATATGATTAGTTTGAGACTTTGATACCCAGATTTACTTTAATACAATGCAATATAAGATCTAGTACTCAGATCCTGATTAAAATCTTTGGGTAGTTACAACATTATTTTCAGCAGATAAAATGACCCATATCAAGATTCTATGCATATTGTATTTATTAGACAACATAGATTTTAGATGTAGATTATTATTACACATATAATTATAATAAGTTATTAATATAGCATAGATTATTAGACAACATAGTTGCTTAGCTCTTACACACAGGGGCTGTCCTAACCTCCCTGGTTTCCTGGAGTCTCCACCACTCATCCCAGTTCTAGAAGCATTATCCCTTTACGACTTTTAGCTTACTTCTTGTGGAAGTATACGCAGGAATACATACTAGTGTTGTCAGTAATAACTTCTTAATCTTTGGTGACCTGTGCTAGATTATATAATCCTTCTCTGGCAGAGGGGGTGGACTTGAAGTTCTCCAAGGTCCTTTCCAACCCCTGACACCCTGTGATACTCTGATACCCGTAATCTTCACACTAAGATAAAACTAAATTTGAGTGGAGGATTGAGAACTCAAAAAATATTAAGTTTCTGCAGGTTTGGAGAGAGTCAACAGTGTGACATCCCTCTAGTATGCATCTAGAAAAAAATCAAAGAGCTCAGGTCTTGTTTTATTCAATTTGTGTCCGTGAATCATCACAAATAAATGCAGACCAACATCACCAGGTAGGACAGGTTGGTCGAAGCCTCATGTGTGAGACACAGAACATGGAAGAAGGATGGGAAACATGATATGAAAATAGACAGGAGCAGATGGAGTCCAAGGAAAGGAAGCAAATGAGGAAAGTTGCTGCTGAGAATATGTGAGTGAAATGGAAACCTGGAAAGGGCATAGGAGATAGAAGGATTCTGAGATTATTGCAATGTTCAGTCAGAGACACCTAACCTTAGATATCTGTAGAAGTAGAGTCACAGAGGCTGTAGGAGACAAAGAATACAATTCTATACAGGATGAACTATGCTTCATTTAAGTGAATTCTGACCATATAAATGAGTTTATTTCTTATCTAAAACAAAACAAAACATTAGGATGAGGGGAGGGAAGAACCCATGTACTTTTTCTGGAAGGGGAACTTTAATTCATTTTCAGGATGCTCAAACCATATTGAGGTATGTACCTTATTCATCATTAAACAGATTTTTTTTGTTTTTTAACAGGTGAAAAAACAGAATTATCTCTAGTGAAGACGATTTATGTCTCACATGGTATAGGATTTTGGTTGTTTTTTTTTTCTTTCTAGCTATTCCTTGCATTTCTTTTTAACTCTTTTTCTTATGAGCTGACCAGAAAGAAGTAATTCATGATCCTGGGGGTCTTAGCTATTTTACTCTCTATTGAATGTAATAACTACCTGATTCACCTCACCCAGAATATATTTTATAATACTTACCTTCAAGGCTAGAGTATGGTAGATATGAATCAGCAATTACTGTTTTGTACTCAATGTGTATTACTATTTTGTAATCAATGTTATGCTGTTAAGCAGGTAGAATGAGACAAAAAGAAATGCTCAGTTTTATGTTAAATTTTACTTTCAGAAAAGGTCTGCACACATTGGGAGTGCTCTGCAGCTTGCCAGTTTCACAACATTTCTGGGCATACCTGTCTATTACATCTTGAGCAGTACAAAGTGTTTATTCTGTGGATTATGTGGAAATGTTTAGGGGATTTACAAGGAATTTTCATTTGTTATTTTTCTCCCTGCCCAACAGGCAAGCAGCAGAAATCTTCTAAGTTAGAAGTGGGTGAGTTTGCAGGAGCTTGAGTCTCTGGCAAACAGCTCACTGCAGCTCTAGTTTAATCAGCTCATTCTTTGGCATTTACTTGCTGCTTTCTTGCCTGAAGGGCAAACACTATCTTAATGAAGCACACAAGGACAAATGACTTTTCCAGGCTGTGATTAATTTTCACAAGCTGACTTTAATCACTGGTTAATTAATAGAAGATTTGTTGATTTACAAAAAAAAAAAAAGCATAGTCATTATAAGCAGTATTATATCGATTTGTTTTTCATGAATTTAATGCAGTAACAAGCTTTTATTTAGAAACTAACTTAATGTGTTGAGATTCCAGAGCAGAAAGAATGATAGTGTGCTAGAAAGGAGTAGAGAACCTATACAGCATGTTGTGTTCACATGCTTGACTGGATCTTTTCTAGAAGCAGAAACAGATATCAATACAACTCTAACTCAACTCTACCTGCCATTCCTCTCCCTGCTGTTTGACAAACAATTAAGACCTCTTGTGCTATTCACATCAATATTT
>VWZY01003304.1:162361-202195 GCA_013399075.1 Chloroceryle aenea
AGAATGAGACAAAAAGAAATGCTCAGTTTTATGTTAAATTTTACTTTCAGAAAAGGTCTGCACACATTGGGAGTGCTCTGCAGCTTGCCAGTTTCACAACATTTCTGGGCATACCTGTCTATTACATCTTGAGCAGTACAAAGTGTTTATTCTGTGGATTATGTGGAAATGTTTAGGGGATTTACAAGGAATTTTCATTTGTTATTTTTCTCCCTGCCCAACAGGCAAGCAGCAGAAATCTTCTAAGTTAGAAGTGGGTGAGTTTGCAGGAGCTTGAGTCTCTGGCAAACAGCTCACTGCAGCTCTAGTTTAATCAGCTCATTCTTTGGCATTTACTTGCTGCTTTCTTGCCTGAAGGGCAAACACTATCTTAATGAAGCACACAAGGACAAATGACTTTTCCAGGCTGTGATTAATTTTCACAAGCTGACTTTAATCACTGGTTAATTAATAGAAGATTTGTTGATTTACAAAAAAAAAAAAAGCATAGTCATTATAAGCAGTATTATATCGATTTGTTTTTCATGAATTTAATGCAGTAACAAGCTTTTATTTAGAAACTAACTTAATGTGTTGAGATTCCAGAGCAGAAAGAATGATAGTGTGCTAGAAAGGAGTAGAGAACCTATACAGCATGTTGTGTTCACATGCTTGACTGGATCTTTTCTAGAAGCAGAAACAGATATCAATACAANGCATAGTCATTATAAGCAGTATTATATCGATTTGTTTTTCATGAATTTAATGCAGTAACAAGCTTTTATTTAGAAACTAACTTAATGTGTTGAGATTCCAGAGCAGAAAGAATGATAGTGTGCTAGAAAGGAGTAGAGAACCTATACAGCATGTTGTGTTCACATGCTTGACTGGATCTTTTCTAGAAGCAGAAACAGATATCAATACAACTCTAACTCAACTCTACCTGCCATTCCTCTCCCTGCTGTTTGACAAACAATTAAGACCTCTTGTGCTATTCACATCAATATTTTAATAATAAATGATTAGTAGTAATATATGTCTTACTATCTAACAGGTACAGCAAAGATGACACAGTTTAATATAAAAATGAAGAAATTTTCCCCACCATGGTATATTTAAAAAACGTTTTTATACCATTATGCCAGCAGCTGGATGTTGTTTAAGAACAAATTTCAGAGAAATTATTTCACAAAATAAATTAAACTATTCCTGCATGATATTCTGTCAAAAATCATAATGTGGATTCTATGAAATACATGATAATGGATTTAGTTCTGCTTGATGAGGCACCCCATTATGATGTAGCAGGGGAAGCCATAGCAAAAATCTGTGACTAGAGTTTAAAGGCAAACAAATTTAGATTAAAAACAAAATACAAACTTTTAAGAGTTATGGGGCAATCAGTCTAGGAGATTGGAAGATCTATCATTCAGTTTCTTTAATGGAAAAATAGTTGCCAATCTGGAATATTTACAAACAGATCTTTGGGAACTCAGTATGAGTTGGGTGAATGTGCTGGCAACATGGTCTGCAACAGCTCAGAGTAAATGTATTTCTGGACTGTTCTGGACATGAAATGTTGAGGACTACTGAAGTTGCCTGACAAGTGGCACCAGACCTTCTGCAGACTTCAGTACTTACTATAATCAAATTAATATTGTTTATGATACAGATAGATTTTATGATAATTTAGAATATATTAAACTACTTTTCTGCATACTACAAAGTCCAACTGACATTGATAGAAGTCATACAGAAACTATAAGACTCTAAATGGGATTGTTTCTCAAAATAACATTTTTCTTTTGCCTCTTACAAATAAATATTCCCCTTATATTTATACAGAGTGGAGAAATGGTCCAATTATAAGATTTATACCTATACTGATGTGTTTGCTTGTTTTGTTTTTTTACTTGGGGTTTTTGGTTGGGTGGTTGGTTCAGTTTTTTTGTCTGTTTGGTTTGTGTGTGTGTGGTATTTTGTTGTTGGTTGGGTTTATTTTTTTTATTTTACATATATTACAGAATAAGATGTATAATTCACTAATATTTGCTGTACAAAAAGTCTGATTCATTTTACGGCACCCTTGAAAGTGCCACATCGTGTTAACTGACTGCCACATATTAATGAAAAACAGTTATCTAGATTCAATGTTTGCATGCTGAAATCTGGGCTTATTTGGAAGTTAGACTTTAGTTTTTGACTCTTCAGTCAAATGGGATAATGCTCACCCAGTGTTAATATACCTGTGATTCTTCTCCCCAGTAAGACTTTTTCCACCAATGGCAGCAGCAGGAGGATGCAAATGCAGTTTAACACATACCCTGTGATATCAAACTTGAATAGCCTTTGTTGAGTGGGACCATTGCACTTCCACTGGGCATTATACACAACTTCATTACATAATTAAGCATCAATTAAAATGCTATTAAAATAAAATGTTATCCTGTTGTCTTTTCAATGATGTTATCTTGGCACTCATCTGCCTAATGTCATCAGTTAGCATACTAGACTCAGTGCCATTAAGGTTAATGTGCAACATGTTTATACTGTACATTAGCGTGTCTTAACATATGTCAGACATGAAACCTGATCATAATCATGATGATAGACTCACAAAGGAATATACAGAGAATAAGGAAAATACGTGAACTGACTCGTACCTGAACGACTGTGTACTTTCAGTTAGGTGCATTCCTAACTTGCAGTTAGGAATGAAGCTTGAAGTCAGTGATATAAGAATGGATGAACATATTCAAGGCTTAACTATGTCCTACACTCCTCAAGCACATCTCTAAAAGCCAATGACCAACATTTTGCTACAGCTCTCCATGATAATTCATTGGAAAGACTTCTTTGAAAACGATGGATCTGGAAAGTGCTTCCATGTTTATTACAGACTGTGCAATACAGAGTCTAGTTAATGGTAAATATTGGTCAACCTACATTTTTTGCACAATCTTTAAAGTATTCTATGCTTACTGAGTTAACAGCTTAATTCAAATGTTGTTGGAATAATTATTTATGAGCATCACAGATAAATTTTTTTTTTCTTTTTTCAAGACTGCTTATAACTGAGATAAACAACTGTACTAAAAAGGAACACACAAGTTTAAAGTCACTGTCACTTCTTCTATTTATGTACATGACATATTGAAAAATAACTACCTGTCTTAGAGCAAGTCAAAAATAAATTTTTACACATTTCTCCAACAGCTATCATCAATCAAAACATAGATTTGTAGTCAAAAGATTAACCTCTTGATACATTTGATTTTTATCTATTGTATTAAAATCTTTCAGTATGAAATGGATACCTCAGCAAATTCTTTAGTGAAAAGCATCATACAGACTGCTAGCTAATGTAATGCTTAAATATCAGAGTAACAATGTTTAACTAGTTAAGATTAGTTGATTAAAAATTCCTTGTGTCACAAAAAGAGATTCTTTTGCTGATAGTGAGTTCATGTCAGAAAACAATATCCAGTAAACACAGTTACCTGAAAGAAAACAGGAGTGTAATTTTATCTGCCATATAGCACCTTCTAAGAAGTAAATCTGACAGGAACTTTTTTAGTTCTTTTCCAATGTGTGATTGGAAATGTAATATATTAGAGGATGATGACTAAAATTTTGGAGGAGAGAATATTACATCTGACTATGACTTTCCATTTAAATGAATCTTGAACAGAAAAGTTTTTTTTTTAAATGCACAAGAAACAGTCTATGGTAAACTGTTAGATTGTGCTTCCAAAGGGGTGGTGGAAAACTTCCCACTTATTTATCTGGAAATCAAAGGAAATCCTAAATGTGATGTCTGAATTCTAGTTAAGTCAATATTCTCATTAAACTGCCTGATAGCGTTTGACAGGTTTGGGAAACAATCATCCAGTTACATTGTTAACCAAAGAAGCTTTTGGTTTTAATCTGTTGTCTTTATGTACTCAAAGGCACCTATGTCAAAACATCAGTAAATGGCTCATTGTGAGTCCCTAGAACTATTATTCATTAAAGAAGGAAATCAAAAAGATGTGCACCTTCTGGTTCACATTGTCTTTAAGATATATCAAACTACTAAACATAATTCATCCAAGAGATTGTAACCCTCTTTTTTTACTTCCCATACGCAGAAGGAAGGAGCTTTATAGGTAAAAGGTCACAGTCCAGACTCTATCATCCACTATTAAACTTTCAGTGGGGGTGATTCCTCTTCAAAAGTTTTACTTGTAGGGATAAGACTCTTCAACAAATTCAGAAATTTGGAATCCAATTTAACTGTACAGTCAATGTATATATTGGTTGATATATCTCACACTGAAACAGGCATGTGAATTGCCCTATTAAAGTTTCCCTATAATGCCTTCTAGGACCTATGTTGAAAGTGAATTTGATGTCTAGCTTTCACATAAGGAAGTTAGACAAATCCTCCCCTTAGTGTTCTCAATAACATAAAGTCTCAACTAAGAAATAGATTATTTTAGAATCTTAAGTCTTCCACATCATGGCTAAATGAATGCCTTGCAAGCTGTTAGAGATTTTGAATAGTTTTACAGAAATAACACTTGATCAGGAATATATTTGCAACTGTTATATCTGAAATAGCCACTGGTCATTTAATAAAGGCAGTGAGGTTTTATTTTGATAAAACTAGCTCACAGTTGCTTTTCAAAATGGAAAATTAATGATTTTTGATCACAAATACTCAAAGACTTCAGATCTGTTAACATTAACGAGCATAAGATGCTCAGGCTTCATAGTAGTTCAGTCAATGACTCTTTGCTTTCTTCAGCAAAATGTTATGATGAAATATGGATGGCTGAGAGAATACTAATCTGCTTCTAAGAGATCTCTCTAGTAAATAACACCATTCCAGACATAAAGGAAAAATATGGATTTTAGGATACTGACTCCTCTGAAATAAAATTTTAAATTAGAGTTGATGAAGTAACCCCTTGAGAAACAAATGTAAAATATGGAAGAGAGAATTCTCCACCTGGCACATCACAATTACAGTGATCAGGAACTGCCTTCAACCCTCTGGCAAGTGGAGGAGAAAGAAGAGCTCCCAAATGCTTAGGTAATTATCATTATCTTTTTTTAATACATAATCATCTGGAGTTTCTGCCAGGAACCATTCATCACCCATCTGTGGCCATGCACAGAAGTTATCACAGCCTAAAAGCTGGCGTAATACACTGCTGGCTGTGTGACAGCTGGTTAGAAGACAGGCTGCAGAAAAATCTGTGATCAGAGAATGGAATATGGGAGTTCAACCTACAAACCTTTCCTAGACTGCTCTGTAACTAGCCATGGTGAATTTACTTGTAATAAGCTGACTTTCCATCATAAGCTGAGCATTTTGCTGAACAATGTAACCTCCAGGAATGCAAAGCTAGGGCCTTTTGAATCGTAGCTTTGAAGTACAAGTCCAAGTAGAATTGTGTTTGTTTATTTATTTAAAGCAACATATGATTATAATTGTCATATTGATCCCATAAGCTTAAAATATATCTTTATGTAAACTATAACTTATGCTAGCAATTTTCTTTTTGCCAAAAAAAGCAAAAAAACCCACCCAAAATAGAACTGTGATAAACTGAATTATTGCTTTGCATAAATATATCAGCAAATTCAAATATATATTTAGACACAGTAAGAAAACAGTCTCATCTTTTTGTAAGCCTGTTCCACATAAAGAAGATAACTTAGTAATAAAAGGGAACATTCCAGAAATGTCATCTTCATAGATTTTTATTATTTTAATAAAAGAATTGGTTACTATGTTTGGTATTTGTTATCACTAACTTTAACCTAAACTAATCTCTTGGACTTCTTTCATTCTGATGTAAGACCTGTGCTCCTCTAAGGCAAGACAAAGCAATTGAGCTTTAGGTGACGTGAATATCACTGATGTTGGAATGACATTCTTCCTGTCGGCTGCAGAGAGCCAAGATAGCTGACCAGTATCTGCAAATGCTTCTCCCTTCTCTGGGTAGGAGGGTCTTGAGTAGGTGCTGGTGGAGTCATGGCAGCCAGAAAGAACAATCAATCTTCACTACCATGACTGATTGCTGGAGGTATTACACTCAAGCTATATTCTGAGCATAGAATGTATTTCTTTGCACCACCTTAATATCCATAAGAGACTTGCCAACAATATAAGCATGTAAATATGTCACTTTTGTCTCAAGCAGAAGCAATAGGTTGCACCAACACTGCACTGATTTACTATGCTGTCATGGTTTAGGGTCAGGGCAGACCCTTAGATCTATAACAGATGCTCTCTGTTAAACCCACTCCTTCCCCAAAGGGGAAGAGAAAGGGAATAAGGGAGAGAGACTCAGCCAGCAGAAAAGGAAACTAGAACAGCTTGAATGGAAATGAAAATAATAATTATTATAATAATAAAAGTGGAATATATAAAAATATATACAAAACTGATATCAAACCCAACNCACAGTCAGTAACAATGCCCATGGGGTGTTCTCACTGCCAGCAGCAGACACTGCCTGTGTAAACAGCCTGCTGAGCTGAAAAGTTAAATCACTGAACAGAATTAGTTCTGTTCTCACTCAAACCAGGACATATGCAAAGACAGCTCAAGATTTTTTGACTTGTCTGTACCACACCTATGAGTAATGACTATTTCCATGAGGTTTTCAACCTCAGAACCAAAGTTCACACAGACTTGAAAAACATGAGCTCACACTAGTGATACTGCAAAGAAATCAATCTCTCTGCTAACTACGGTCAGAACAATTCCAAAAGAATTAGCCATAAAGTTTCATAACTCCACTCTGAAAACAATATATCTTGACAATCTCTCTATTTTCTATTTAATACGTTGGAGGTATATCTATATAAATTTTACAATCTAATCACTCCAACTTTCTTAGCTTATATTTCTTCTTCAGAGGTGATCATCACAGGTAAGGGAGACTTTCTCCTTTGATTTGGAAAGGATTTTGTTTTCAGCAACATAACAATTGCCACATCTTCACAGAAAACTGACTTTGTATTCAGAAAAAGAAAATGAACAATGTTATGTTCTGTCCAGACACCTATATTGGGATATTTTTGAATGGCAGCTGCAAAACCAGAAAGTTAGGTTGTTGTCTTAAGTCTGTCAAGGTGTGTCCACAGGGAGACACATCAAGAGACAGGCAATTCTCATTTCCTGCATGTTTTAATAGTTCTAACCTTATTAATCATAAGTACAATTATTATTTTTTTCTCCTGTCCTTCAAAATATTTTGTATAACAATGTCTTGCCACAATTTAGCTTTCTCTTGTCTTTTCTCATAGATGAAGCTACATAAGGATGTCTAAAAATCTCATTTTGAACATTTATTATAGTTTTAGCTGTATTGATTAAGTGCATATTTGTCTTTTTGTAAACAGAATATCATACCTATCACCCTAATAACTTCTACTTTTCTTCTAGCATTATCTCCTACTTTGAGGATTGTGTCCAGTTTTCATAGCCTGGTATCAGCAAAGTGATGCTGCACCATCATTTCATTAAACCTTATCAGAAGTAATCTGAATTCTTTTCCTGTACAGAAATATTTTATTAACATTTTTTTTACTTCATATTTACATATTTTTAACTCTAATCTTTATTGAGCAGTTATTATTTAACCATCAACAAATGAAAGACCCAAAGGAGGGGTTCAGCTTAGAGATACAAAGTAATGACTGAAAAGGAAAAGTAAATTTTCTTTCCTTTTCTTTTTGAATAGAAATTTTCCAATTTTAAAAGGACTTGGAGATAACAAATTTAAAACATAAAATTAAGTATTTTCACTTTTTTTTTTTGCTTTTCCCTAGGTATCTCTTACAGGCCAGGTTAAGAACAGGATGCAGTTTGACCCTGGAGACCAATTTATTACCTCTAAAATGGTCAGAAAATTATCTATAACTTTTAAAAATAGAATATTAACTTTTGCTTCCTTTATTCCTTTTAATATTGAAGGTCACAGTACAGAACATCTTATTTAAAATGTACATTTGGGAAGGCTTATGACACTTCTGAACTGGTACATCCTTAAATATCATTGAATTGTATTCTCTTTTAGAGGTAATTTAATTATGATTACATAAATATCAAAAGCCAAGGTCATATGTTGATGGCAAGGGCAAAATCTATGGTTCACATTTCATTGATGGCAGATTTCTAGGAACATTTCATCAATAAAATGAGATGTTTATAATTTTTTCTCAATTTCAGCATAAAAATACAGTAATAAAACATATTTTAGGTAATAAAATACCATGCAAATACTTGCAAACTATCCACAGGAAAAATATATAGAAATCAACCCCACTTTTTGATAGATTTTTTTCTATCTCTATTAAATGAAAACAAAAAGCCAAAAATCCTTTCTGAAGAAAGAAAAAGTACAATGATAAGCATATTGGAACATAAGAAAATATGCTTATATAAAACATTAAAGATTTTGTGAAATGTCCACTTACTGCAATGATACATTGGGTATAATAATTTAAATAGATTACTGCAACATTGTAATACTTAAATAGATTAGAACAAAGCTGAATTACAATATTCAAAATGTAACAGAGGATGATAATAATTATTTTGGATAATTGTAATTGTAATATATATTGTAATGTAATTGTAATATATACATAAATTAATTGCAGTAATCATGATTACTATTATATCATTCATTTAAATAGATTGTGGATAATCAAGAATCATTTAATTCCATGAGTTAGCTTTGCGTGTAGATGCAACTGGAACAAAGTTTAGATAGTTAAAAACTAAGTTCTTCATAAAACAGATAGAAACAAAGTTCTTCATAAGTTCAAAGATGTCACCTTGAATCCTAATTATATAGCAGTGGTGTACTTTAAATCAAATCTTTTGAATCGAGATGGAATCTGTACTTCACTAAATTATTTGTAAGACCCTTTGATTTTCCTGTGAAGTATTATGACAGTACTACATATAATATGGCTCACTATAAAATATGTCAGGTTTGAATAACCTTTCAGCTTTGAACTTCACAATAAATTAAAACAAGAATTAAAAAATATTTTAGCAACACTTCTAGATTCCTTTTTCCTGTCCCTATATCACAACAAAAATATATTCAGCAGTGAATTATATATATATTTTTAAGTACAAGAACTAATTAGTCAAAAACTAAGTATTCAGTTATAATTCCATTTTAACAGCTTTTCTCAGTCAAAATATATGAAGTATAAATTACCATAAGAAATCTTAAAAATCTGTGTTTTATAATGGAGAACTCATTTACATAGTATTTATCATTTAAAAAACACCTATTATGACTTTCAACATTATTTTTCATTAATGATATAGTATTAATGATAAGTAATAGTGACAATGAAGATAACATTCATTTAAACAGGTGTCCCCACTGCTCTAGGATGTTTCTAAAAATACCCTGCAGCATGCTGGTCTGGTTTAATTCCACTCCATGGAGAAACAGACATTTGTAACTACAGAAGATATGTTTCTAAATTCCAAATTTAATTTAGGCCCTGAAATATCCTCAAATACTCCCGTTTATCTTGCCCCAGTTTCTGGACATGTGCTGTCTCTGTAGTGATTTTCAGGACCAAAGGTCAGAAACAAAGTCTGTGTGCAAAGAAGAATGTATGCAGGCTTCTTACAATGGTTTTTTTTTACCCTTTCTCTGTATTATGAAGCAGAATCAGTTTTAACCACTGTCATTCACTTAATCTTAAACCCAGGAGAAAATAATATATTCAAAAAATAATACTGACATAGTGATTGTAGAACAAAATATTACAAAAGAAGACTAGTCAATTCATCTGAGATGCAGAACCTTTCATGACTGATTTGTTATTCTTAATCCAACCAAGCTCAGCAATGCCTCACAGTCATACTGTCTGATGAGTGTTTGGTGGCCTATGAGAAATGAATAAATGATCTCCTTTAGTTACATCTACATAGCATTTCCTATTGCAGAAAAATATACTAAAACTACCCTGGCAGCCTTAAATGGAAAGATAAGGAAGAGCATTTAGAAAAAGTGATCTGCTGTGGCCCTCAAGAGTGTGTATATTATTCAAGAGTTTGGTGTATATTAGTAGAGCTTGCATCCCTCTTAAGGGTTTTTTTTTGTACTGTTGCTGGATTTAGATGAAATATTTGCTTAGATGAACTCCACAAATACTATTAATATTCCCTTTAAACTGATATTCCTATATATGGAATATTGATTCTATTGGAGGACTGATTAGGAAATATAATGATATAAAGTTTATATGAATATATATGAGATATATATATGAAAAAAGTAAATTCCACCTCATAGAAGGTGGAAACAGATGGACTGTGCAAAAAGAATGTGCTTACAAGATTAAGATAAAAATGTGAGAATAATAGTCCTAGTATATGTATAAGTACATACATATACAAATATTTATAGCTATGTGCCCTATATTAAAGTTTAATTTTAAACAAGTTAGGAATGCAAGTAATTTTATACCACTATATAGAATTATAGTAAATAGTAACTAGGTTTTATTTTAGGTAAAGAAGCTTGTTTATCATTGTGACAATGTCTTTTAAGGTCCATAGGACAAGTTATCAGTAATTTTATACTTCAGTTCTGTACATTGTAATTTTTCAAAGCCACAAAATTATTGAGTATATTTTTATTTTAAAAAGAATAAATTGGTTTTAGGTTAAAATTCTGACAATTATCTACTAATTTTGTGGAGGAAACCAGAATTTACATAATATAGTAAATATATATAAAAAAAAAAGAGTAAAATTTCTCCTATACTGAGATACTCTGCAGAGTAGTCACTATGGCACTGCAGGAATCAGTGTTCATTCCTATTGTATTTAGTATGATCTTTATTTAATGACCTGGAAGAAACCACACATTAATTACATTTACAGATAATACTTCTGATTAATCAGTTAATGTTTGCAAATCTTTGGTAATTCAAAATATTTTGTACTAAATGACAAAAATTATTACAACAATGCTACAGGAGATTCTGTAAATAGGGTAACAATAGAATATTACTAATAAAACCTTGGAGGAATGACAAACATGTAGAGTAAATCCATAAATCTCCTCTACAGCATACCAACTCTTTATCATAGAATCACAGAATGTGATGGAGTTACAGTGGATGGAATTATGGTGGAGTTGCTCATGAAGCAATAATGTACAAAACCACTTCAAGATGAGAGAGGACAACAAAATAAGCATCCATAGTTTATGAACAGTGGCAGCTTTAGAGATGCATGATCATTGTTGGGAGAGTTGAGTGGGCTGTAGCACTTTTATTCTCCTCTTACTCTGTTAACACTACTCACTGAACTTACGAGACATGAAGAACTGCACAGCTGGGCAGTCATCTTTCTTTCAAAATAGGGCTCTTCAATAGTAACAGGAATAGCACAGCCACTAAACCTTAAGGAATGCCAATTATTTAATTAGCTGTATAAAACCATAAGGATTCCCTCTTAAAAATAAAGAAATAAATACAATTTTACTCTCTTAAAATCTTATTAGCTTGTCTGAATAAGGTCTAATTATGTGTTTGAGAACTGTTTTTAACTCTTTAAGGGATGAAACGCCAACATATGAAAGTAATTTCCAAGGATGATTCATGGAAATATTATTTCCTATTCTGATCACTTTAGGCTGAGTTCCCTGAATAAGTCTGTCTGTGAAGAAATGAATTCATAACTCAGTGACACATTTTTTTCACTAATCCATTGATAAGTCTGCATCTTGAGGATACCCTAAACCCAGCTTCAACATCTTTAAAAACAGAGATTCTGAACCTAAACCTGTAATCTTTGCTACAGAGCTCTCAGTCATCAAGGTGACCAGAGACACAAAGTTGTAGCTCCTCTGCTTGGTAGGATAATGTTATTGTCAATAAAATTAGAAACTTTGTAAAAGGATTGATTTTTGCCTTTATGTTAAAACATTCACACAGGAGTTAGAAGATATAGACTCTACTTTCTGATTAATGATCAAACATCAAAAGAGAAAATAGAAAAGAATAAAGAATAAAATTAAGAGACATTCTCACCAAAAATATATTATATTATTCACATGATCTCATTAGACTACTTTTTTTCTCTCTTTTTTCCCTTAGTATGATGCACTTACAAATATTTTCTTAAGAAATGTTAAGAAGTAGCATAAACTCTCACAGAGATGAAAATACCTCAATATTATCCTTAGCAGCAACACTCTAATAAGATTTCTCAAACCATATGTCCAGTGTCCACACTGAAGGCTTGGTTTGCCTGTTTTCCACTAGTTATGTTTACACTTAAACACACATCTCAACTTAAAGCTTCACAGAATATGTCACAGAGGAAAAACAAAGTGGCTGAAGTGAAGGCTTAAAATTCAGAAACAAGGACATGAGGAGAATTAATTTTCCAGTTCAGTTGCTGAAGGAAAAATTAGGATAGAGAATGGAAGGAGAAAGTAAAAAACAAAACACAAACCCCAGCATTTCATTCGAACACAAATTTTCTTTGAAATAACAGATATCAAATGGAATTAGTGAAATATTTTTCTTTGAATTATTTAAGGAAAATAGGGAATGAAAATTAAAAAATACACCAAATTCTTTCATCTGGGATATCCCTCTGCTGCCCAACATTTAAAGCATTCCACAACAAGATGTCAGACCCCAGGCTGGCATGTGATAGCCTCAGTTGCCATTTTAAAAATAAATTAAATTATTATTTAGTGGTCTCGGAAGAATGACTCTAAACTGGTGTTCCTGACACATGCAAGAAGACAAGAAATACAAGCTGATCTTTAGAAAAAGAGTTTGAATTTATTTTCCATCTTTTTTTCAAGAGTGCTGCATTTAACAAGTAAAATATACTCCCCCCACCCGCGCCAGTCTTGTCTGTTAGAGGGTTTTTTGGCACTTAACTTTTTAAGGTTGGAGACAAATTAATGGACATAATCTTATTTTTATTAGATTTTCACAGCAGAGATTTCTAGAGTTTTCATATTCTAATCTATAGATCTCTAAGTACTTCATCATTTTAATGCAACACAGAACTCTTTGCAGTTATTCCTTACCCAATATTGAAAGTACTCCTTAAGGGAAAAAGGAGAATAAATTTGGGGTTCAAAACTGTTCAGCTAGAGAAGAGAACTGTATCAACTTCAATCTCCAGAATATGTACATTTCATTTGTGAATCCAGATTTAAAAAGAAACAGTGAATTTTAATGCATTGGTGATGATTTCTATTAGACAAATCTATTTTGGTTTCAAAAAACTGATAAGGGCATCACTTATCTTTGACTAGTCAAATAATTATATTATTTGACAAATTACTATGGAAAAAATGCTGCAGTATTTTCTTTTTTTAGAGAAGTAGATTTAAGTTTTCCTTTTTTTCAATGATTGCTTTTGTAAAGGATTTAATTTTGGTCTGAAAATAAAATATATTTTAGTGTTATTTTTACTGTGACAAATAAATGCAACTTTATTTTTATCTTCATATTTATGTATATATTTATTTCTTCTGTTCCTTAATAGAGAAACTTCATTAGGCATTTTAATAATCTTCTACTTTTCCTTTCCTACTGATGGAATCTTTTAGCATCTTTTGTGTTTTATTTTCAACTTACCTTCTTTCTGATGTACCATTCAAATTATTCCAATTATTCCAGTTAAAGAAACATAGGTCAGATCCTATGGATTGACACTTGTTGAGCTTAAGGTGCAGCATATATAAAGGTTCACTCTTTGTCAAATAAATAGTAATCTAACCTTAAGTTAGTGATTATATATTGTAAACATATCAACATCTTTAATTTCTTTTACACCTCAAATTGTATGAAGCCAAAAATAGGTAAAATTTAAAATTGAAGTAATAACTGGTTTCCTTCCTTGCATAAATAAGGCTTTAGTGAAATAAATTTTTAACAACTTGTTTTGAATTGCAGAATAAAGCAATGAAGCTTATACAGGAGAGCATAACTGTAGATTTAACTAGAATGAAAACAAATGAGTGAAAATTTGAAACCCATTTGTTCTGACACAGCACCATCTAGTTTTCCTTCCATCTTTTAATCCCTAAATATTTTTATTTTTGTCTTTTTTCATTCCATTTACAAACATGCTTTTGACAGTACAAGAAAAAGGAAGAAAAGATAGACAACTTATTTCAATTTCAGGTTCACTAAATACTTTTTCCACTATATTGGGATGCTCATGGATTTTTTAAATCCACATCTTTATCTTCCAGCTTCTGGTAACATGATAAAATTGTTGTTTAGTCTTTTCCTTCATAAATAGTTTTGTCTTTCTTAACTAAGGCAGGTTTTTCTTATCTTGTCACATGAAAATCCTTGTACCTTATTTCACAAGATAAAACATCAGTAAAGAAAAAAAATAAATTGCAAATGATATGCCTGTTGATTCAGCAGCTTTTCATGCATTTACAATAATAAAGTAGTATTATCAAAAAAGTATAAGTCTCTTTATCAAACACATGAAAAAGTATTTTGCACAGACACAGCTCTCCTAGCTACAGTAAGTAGAGAAACAGTTGGTGTCAAAAATGCAGAGAACTACTCCTCTTCAGAGGATATATATCCAGCAGATATATCAGCATTTAATCAGTTTCTAAAGAAGCCAAGAGGCTTAGACAAAGCTGCCTTTGTATGTTATATGAAAAGAAAGGGAGCAAGGGGGAGAAAAATTTTTTTTCATTTTTGCATAATCCTGGATTATGTTCTTTTCACAGTAATAATCTGTTTCTACTCAAAAAAAAAGGCATTTTCAACACAAATAGTAAACTTTTAGAACTTAATACTTATTTTGTAGGAAAGTCAAATTACTGTGCTACTTGACCAGTGCAAATCCTGTAAAATAGATGTTCTATGGGGACCATTTTGCAGACAACAAAAGCTTCTCACGGCATTGTTACAGAAGAACTGTTGCCTTAGGGTTGACTTGCTTTATAGTGCCCTGGAGTTGACAAGAGGAAACCATGGAAAGAGGGGAAAAAAATTGAATTTAGAGACTAACTACCTGAGTGATTTTAAGCTCTGTTTAATTTTAGCAGACACTACTGTTGAAAGCAGTTCACTCCACCATTATAGATATGTACGTGTATCTTCAGACAAATGATTGGCACAGGAGTGAGCAGTTCCTCTCCATTTCTGCTCCTACAGCAAAGTCAGGGATCTGTTATTCCATACCATAGCATCTCAGTAATGATTGTATATGATGACTACAGAAAGAACAAAATTTGAATCTACATCTGTGGTAGGCAAATTCACTCTTTGCTGTGTAGAACATAATTAGTAAATCATGTTTGATTAAACACTATAATACCTTCTGCTATGTTACCTATTCTAAACAACATATATTCTTTCTGTTTATTAATAGAATGTGAGAAAAAGAAATCAAAAACTTTCCAGAAAACAGAAGATTTAAAGGTAAGAATTAGAGGATGGTATGAAGTACAGCTGAGAATAAAAGACTCAGAATTTGGTATGCTCATTTTTGTCTGAACAGAAAAAAAAAAGCTTGATTGGAGTCAATGCCACCATTAGCTGGTTGGTTTGTTGGTTTGCTTTTTAATGATTTCCCTCCTTGTTTTTTGTTGAATAGTCAGAAAAAATCTCATTGAACTGTTTAAACAATAATAGAACTCATTGATCTTGTAAAATAATAAGGTAGATCTAGTTTGGATGACTGAAACAGGTGTGATGAAATCAGTTCTTCTCTAAAGATACTTTCTAAGACAATAGGCTAGAGTCAAATGAACTGCTTTTAAAACAGTTTGGCTTCACTCAGAGAGACTTCTTAATTCAGTCACCACTATGATCACCAAATAAGCCCATGAAAGTTTAAACACATCTTAATAAAATATAACACACTGATATAAAAGAAGCAATTAATATTTCCTTATAATCTCCTGGATGGCCATCCTACAGAAAGTGTGGCTGAAAGACTAATTAGGTCACAAGTTCTGGAGATATTCTAGGATCTTGTCAAAGTCTTCACTGCCGTTGGGAGTGCAATATAAGGTCTCTATTAAGCAGTATGCAAAACCTTTGAAATCAACAGCCACAGAAAGACCAAAGGGTCTGCCCAAGCTTCTGATTGTACTCTAAGCCTGATTTAAAGACATAATAGTGAAATCCCTTCTCTCTGACCCTTGAGGAAAGACCTTGTAAGATAGAGAGTTTGGGTTCAATTTAGTTATCTAAAGAAAGGTGACCAATGCCACTGGATATTAGTGATAGTACCTTCCTTATCTCCCCTTACAGCAGCTCCCCTTTCTGTAGCTGCTGCTCCAGAAGACAGATGGTCTCACATAGGTTCAGTTCCATAGCTACTACAACGGTGTAACCAATTAGTCAAGCCTTTTTATTCTTCTGAAGTGCTTCTTTGAAATGTTAGCAGCCTTGTAAGAGAAAGTACTGCTAGGAAAATTGATTGCTGAAACATACAGAATTTGAAATACATATATTGCCTTTTAAATTGCCTATACACAGATGCTTTACTTTGTGGTGTCTTAAAAACATGACACACAAAATACATATTCAAGGTTGAAGCTGAATGGAGACAAAAATGCCTGGATTTATTTGTTTCTAATTTTTAATTTAATTTATTTTTTTAAAAGACCCTTCTTTTCATGCTTTTAAGTTCTAAGAGCCATATTCAAAATTCAAACTAAATTCGTTTTAGAAACTTGTTCCCAAATAAATTAAAATGATTCTCCAAAAGTAACCCATTGATAATTTCTAGTGGAAGCAGTGGGGCAGTAATAAACATAGAATCTTAGTATCAGGTAGGTTGGAAAAGAACTTTAAAATCATTGAGTCCAACTGGAAACTTAACACTACTAAGTCATCAACTAAACCATGACCCTAGGCACAGCTACATGTCTTTAAAGTATTTCCAGAGATTATGACTCAACCACTTCCCAGTTCCAATGCTTGATAACTTTTTCAATGACAATTTTTTTCCTAGTATACAATCTAAATCTCCCCTAGCCTAACTTGAGGCTGTTTCCTCTCATCCTATCCCTTATTACTTGAGAGAAGCAATTGACCCCCACCTTGCTACATCCTCATTTCAGGTAGTTGTAGAGAGTGATAAGGTCTCCCCTGAGCCTCCTTTTCTTCAGGCTAAACAAATCCTTTTCCTTTACCTGCTGCTCATAATAAGACTTGTGCTCTAGACATTTCACCAGCATCATTGTTCTTTTTACACACTCCAGCACCTCAGTGTCTTTCTTGTGATGAGTGGCCCCAAACTAAACACAGTATTTAAGGTGCTGCCTCGCCAGTGCTCAGTACAGGGGGATGATAATGCCTGAGAAAAAAAGTCCTTCCTAAGATTAATTTCCTAGAGTTTTTTTTCTTATTTTTTGTTGATCTATTTTGTCCTCCACACTTAACCAAAGTGACTCACATCTGTCTATTGTGTTCTTGTGTCTTCCTATTGTCATCACCTCAGAAAGCATCCCAGCTGAACACACTAATGGGTTTTACTTACCAATTTTCACAAGATAAATTTACCACTGTTCATGAGTAAGTCCCACTGAATTTTGTTTTACAGTAATAAATGAACAGAGCATGACTCTTCATCATTTTAATTGTTGTCACACCGGAGCTGAAATGTTTTGATTTTGTTTTCTATTTTTAAAGACATCACAGGATAAGGTTACAAAAGAATTCCAGACATTTAAAGTCCTATTTCTTATAACTTTGGTCACTGATGTCCAAAACTGACGCCTTCAAATCCCCAACTTCATGGCACTGAATCCTGGTGAAATAATTTTTTTAACACTGCAGAGTTACTGATATCTCCTCTGGGAATTTCAAACAGTGTTCAAATTCAGCATTGATAGAATTTATTGGACCAATGTCTACCTCATTCCCAGCTTTCTCAGAAACTGCAGACTTTGTACCCTTCTATCTCATCTGAATGTCCAATATATGTCCTACATTGTCTGAAAGATGTAACCAAATAAGTTCTGTGTCAGTGTCACCATTTTTTTGTAATTAAAAATCTAAATAGTTAGAACCCAAAATTATAATTTAAAAATCTTGCTTGCAAATCATATTTCTACTTTAATATGTTCTGCTCAGACAGACAACGGAAGGTTTAAATCCCATGTATCATGACATTTTCAGAAAAGTAATAGTGAGAAACCCACAGAGCTACTGAAGCATAAACTAAACCACAAATGTCTTTTCTTCCGAGTGACAGCTCTAATCAGTAAGCTAGCAAGCCACACATATGCATATTCTTTCCCTTGCTTTCTTTCTGTCTTTGGTCCAACAATCTTTGATTATTGTAATAAAAATGGAGAAGTTTCAAAAGAGAGGAGCAAGAATGCCCTTGATCAGCATATGTGTCCCTCAGGCATCAAACTGCATTTTTTACTGTACCTCATCAGTATTCAGCTAACCAGTAAGTGGTAAAAGGGGAACAGACAGGTACCTTCTAAACTAAAGGAATTTTATAATGTTACAAAATCCTGCTCAAGTATTTGAAAGAAAAAACCATTGTGAGTGTCATGATTTTGGAAGGGGTTGAGACATGCAAATCCTATAGCAGGGAAGTAGTTCCTCAGGAGGTACACCTTAGTCAGAGAGAAGGTCATACCTGTATCCTCAGAGATGACATTTTTGCCTTCTGTATGCCACTGACTTCTTATCACCCACTGATTCCCAAGCAATTCCTAGGCATGAACATTAAAAGCTTTATTGAGATTATAGACTAAACTTCCAGGATCAAAGTTAAAATGTAGGTGTTACAAACATTGCAATCTATATTTTCTCTTAAAGTAGGTAATGGATATGTTTTGATGATACTTTTCCCCTGCTTCTATCTCCCCCTAAGATATTTGAAAGCATAGATATAGGTAAGAAAATTAGAAGCTGGTCAAGTGGGCTGTAAAAACCAGAACCTTAAATCCAAATATGTAACCCAAGTTTTAGGTTAGTCTCATCTTAATTAGACAGTTGTTTGAGAAAGAACTCCTCAGTTCAGCATGTCATTATTTCTCCTTTTGAACATCATACATTATTTTATTTAATAAGACACATTAATAAGTAATGGATCTGTGACATTCTTGGCATTATTTCATTTACCTTGGTAAAGGTTTTTAATCTGGCACCAGTATTGGACATTTCTCTAGAACATTTCAATGATAAATGCTAATTAAAGTTACAAAATATCTCTGAAAATTAAGAAGTTATACACTCTGGTGTCTGTGAAATTAGACAATGGATTGTCATCAGTCTATTAAGCCTCCAGTATCATACAGTTTTAATGTGGTTTCCATAGTTGTAGGTATTAATTGCTATTTGCAGTAACATTTTTCCATTAATCACAAAGGTCTGGGAATCTGCAAACTGGCTTCAAAACTTTGAGGTATAGTGTCAGGTACTCATCTTGTTCAGTTCAGCTGCATCTGGTCAGTGACTGTTGCACCCAGACTGTTTGCTGTAGATAATTGTCTTTGACAGAATTGCAGTGAAATGACAGGAAACTAGCAATCATTCAGAATGACTTCTGTCACTGCACCCGAGACAAAGTATTATTGGCTTGTATAATATAAGAGAACTTCTAAATAAATTATGAAAAAATAGAATAATACTTCTATCAGGCTTGATCTTAATGAGGAAAAAAAAAGTATTTCTTTTTGTGTTGTCCATACTTCTATGTTCTTCCTATTTAACAATTATTTTTTTTTTAAATATTATGTACTTTTAACATTTATTCTGTATATTTGTAAGAGAGAAATAGTAAAATAATTCTGAAACAAACATTTTCTGAATTGGCTAGGTATTATCTCCATGGCACACACTTATTCAAGCAACAGGAATGCTCTCTAGGCTTGCCAGGAAACAAGTGTAATCACAGATGAAAAAGAAGTATGTAAACAGTAGAAATGGAAGTTTGAAAGTGAAGCTCCCTTTAGCTTTGCACTTACAGCAGGATACTTATTTCCTCAGTCTTATGGGCCACATCCTCCCTTTCATTGATAGATGTTGTTCTCAGCTAGATACTGTGATTACAAAAAAAACATCATCTACCTTTGGATATATAAAGTAGTATTCCTTATTTATTTATATATTTAGCTTTAATTTTACTCTCTTTCTTATGATTTCCCATCAATAACAGTTTTGTTTCCTCTGTGGCAAGAAGAGGTAATTATCTGTAATTCCTGGCTGGCAGTGTTTCTATCACCCCCTGCACTGATGGAGCAGAGTTGCTTGTATCAGTTCAATGTAGTTAGTAATTCCCTGCTTAGCATAAATACCCACAATCAGAAATGATAACCTTTTTTTACTGTCCAGAAGGCTCTGAACTGCTGTCAAATATAGTAAACTGCTAAATCCTGCCTCTAACAATTTTTATCTTTATATCTGTCCCAAAGAACTGCAGTTCACTCCGAGAAGTGTGACAGCAATGCTGAGTTTAATGACATTCTATCTCTCAGCTTTTTAAACTGTTATGGTAATCTAAAAGCTATCTACAAAGTCATATCATCCATGTTTATTGCTATCATTATTACTACTACCAATTGCTGGTGTAAATGAACTGGAGTTAGGAATATCCTGCTTATATGTGGCATCATCATGTTCTAACCAGATGTGAAATCAAAAAAAAAAATAAATGCTTTGTTCCCATCTATTTTGCTTATTTTTTTTCTTTAAGATCTCTCAGTTTAATTGTAACTAAGATCAGCAAGAATAAAAGCTTTATTAAATTCCATTGTTTCTCTATGTGAAAGATGCTTTATTAACAACAACAAATTTCCTACACTTAGAAATATAGATGAAACTGCCCAGGAAATTAGTGTTAGTACATTTGTTTTTATTAGCAGTCCAGTTTTATCACCAAGAATCTTCATTTGTTGCCTGAAGTGATATTCTTTTTACTACTTCTTTGCTTTGTCTTTCTTTTCAGTGAAGATTTGTTAGCTAAGTCAGACTTACAATCACTAGGAAATGTTTCTGAAACAACACAGGCTTGTTTCATTATTATTATGCATCAGTTTGTCACAACTGTTGCAGCTTTTCTCATATGTCTCTTCTTGGTGTTAGCTCACACGCTTCTACGTACAGCACTGAAGAGGATCTCAGAGCATCAGCCATACTGCTGTGTTGCTGTGACCAGCCAAACTTTTACATATTTCCTTTGTTTCCCTTCTCTATTCAAAATATTTTTTTTTTCCCCTCAAGAAAATCAGAAGTTAACTTTGAAGATTATGAAAAGATCAGATAATAATGTGAATGGAAGCACCTTGGCTCCCCACACCACCCTCCCCCATTGTAGTTCTAGGAAAAGAAAGAAATGTATTAAATTAAAAATAAAAGGAAACAAACCAATTTAAAATCTCATTGCATTTTTCAGTAGTTCTCAAAATCTCTGAAGCATTTCTCCTGTATCTTATTTTTCTACGTACTCTTGTGGAATATTTGTTAATTTATTCTAAACTATACAAAGCCTGAAAACACATGAAATTATCTATACATAGTAAAAAAAAATAGTTGACTGAGAATAAATTTGAGACATTAACCTGTTCTCAGTTAATAGGGTGGTTGAGTCAGAATCCTATTCAAAAGCTGCTGGTTCTCATTTGTCTTTCACCAAAAACACAGTTTGTGGAATGCTGCAAAAATATCTGTGAATGAATAAGAATCTGAACAACCAAATGAACACTGACTCATAAGAAAAAAGCAGACTACACAAAAACAATTGCTAACAGTTTGTACTTCTCCAATGAAGCTGCCATATGGATCTGAGATGTTGGTAGAATCTAATTCACTTTTTAATATATTATATATTTGCTTGAAAATATACATATTTTTTTAATCATCTATATTTTGTCTCTTTCTAGGTTATTTTTAGCTACTATTCAGGTAGTTAACTTAATTTTTGAATAAATTCTTATAATTTTTGAAAATATTTTCCTTTATGATCTCCCAATATCTAACACTTCACTGAGAATATTATTACAAGTAGATTCTAGATTATTTATTTGATCTGTAACTGAAATGGAACAACTACATGAACGTCTACTTATTCATTTGATACTTAACATCTCCTGTGAAAAGCAGACATTCGTCTCACAGATATCCATGCAGCAGGTCATCCATTGACTATAACTCAACATAAACCCAGATATAAACTATAAAATGCATTTTAATGAGCTATTGGTAAATTGGCAATGTGTATTAATTGACAGGTTTATTGTTCTATAAAGATGTACTAATTAAATCAATAATGGAATTGTACAGAACTTACATATAATGTAACATGCATTAGTTTTCAATATATGTAGCTGTCAATAATACTGTGATTGTGAATACTGTGCATCTGTTTCCTAGTTTTAATTTACTGATGAGATGATCTTTCAAAAATGTTTTCCTTCACAACTATTCTTTAATTTGATGCTCTTCATGCAAACCTAAATTTGCAAATTAGAGAATTGGTTATACTCATAAAATAAAATATGCATGATTGATGCATCTAATATCCTGTCTTTGTATTGTGCTAGATTATAGTTACTTTTCATTTCCATCATTAATTAAAATTAAGACAATAAAACAGTCTGTGAAGAAGCCACAAATCACAGTAACATCTTGAATATCTAACTACAGTGGCAACGAAAATGAACAGTGTAGTTTCTGACAGTTTACTTCAGCAGACCCTATTATTTTTCTCATGTTTTCAGACTGAATTTTGCAGAAAAACAATTTAGAAAGGATGAAGAAAAGTAGCCTTAATGACATTTTAATATCAGAGATTATCTTTTGACAGCATCATTGTTTACTAATATCTGATCCTTCAATATGCTGAGGATCTTTGGTGATAAACAGAGCCTCTTATTTCTAAAATAAATACAAACTGAAGGAATACCACTTACAGGGCTCATTCCATATTTCACAGGATCAGGTCCTAAATGAGCTTTTCAATTCATTGCTTCCACACCAGCACATTTTTCCATTCAGCATTTATCTAGAACATTTATTTGCATTGAAAATGGTTGCACCATAGGATGTCATGCAGCTATAGTAAACAGCAAATAGATTATTCAATTACTGTGTACAATCAGAGACAACAAAGTATGGCAAATATTATACAAGTTCTTTGTTGCACATGCTTACTTGTTAGGACTTCAACAGTATTCTAAATCTCTTAACCTTTCGTGTGGTTCCTTCTTGCTATCAGAAAGGTTGTGCTTCTGACAAATTTGACATGGGCATGATAAATGAGTTATATTCACAGATGTTGATTATATGACCTGTTTGTCCACCAGTCCTGTCATGCTAATAGATGCCTGGTAGCATAAATAAAGATAATTCCCATAAGTGAGTGGCAAATGTCAGTAATAATAAAGTGTATCACCTACGATGCTCACAACCCCTGCAGCACACATCTGATAAAGAGCTAGGTATGAAAAATGCTACATGAGTTTTTAAGGAAGAGAAAATGGTGTTTTCTTTAAAGAACAAAAAAAGAAAATCCCAGGTGTGTATTCCAAGTGAATATACATCTGTCTTTTGTTCATTTCTACAGTCAAATTCCACAGTTACAAATGTATAATGATTAAATTATGGATAAATGATGTAAAATCTGCAGCAGTAAACATTTTGTTTTCACTGTAGTGTATCACTGTTTACATTGCTAAAATGCCCTTCTTAGGACAAGGGAAGATGAACTTTTTCTCTGACCATACAAGCATTCTTTCTAGATCAGAGCATAATCCAAAAAGCAGCTAGTCACGTAATGTGAATGGAGTTAGTTGGCATCTTGTATTTATTAGCTGAAGCTTTCAAACCTATGGAGGTATGTTCTCCTGAATCCCTTTGGTGGTTTTTAACAAAGCATTTTGTTAATTTGTTTTGGCAGCAGAGACAGTAGAAGCCTCCATGCACCTTTTTCTGAATACCAAAAGAATATAAGCTTCATGGGCTGCCAACCAGTCAGGTTTACATCCAAATTCATATTAAATATAAGTTTCAGGAAAAAATTGCACAATAGAGATAGATTTTCCCACCAGAAACTGTCCTTTTGTAATGAAATTTCTAAGTAAAGTCTAAGGAAGATGTAGAGAAGGCCATAAATGCAAATAATGGTGTATATAATGTTCACACTTCCTCCAAACCTACATACACATGCTATGTTTTTGAAAGCTAAGCTAGGTCAAGAAGACCAAACCTTTTGCTGTTCATTCATATGAAGAAAAAACCAAAACCAACCAACCAAAACCAACCAATCAAACAAAAAACAAAACTAACAAAAAAAAACCCACAAACCAAACCTGAGAAATAATAATAATAAAAAAACACTTTGGAATTTTCCTCATAGATAGACAGTGATCAGTCTACAATATCTATTACCTTTCTTTTATTATCTTCTTTCCCTATTTATCATCACTAAAGTGCCCACTAAGTATTAGCCTGCCTGTGAAACTTCAGGAAAGGATCATATTGCTAAAAGATTCATCAGCCATTTGGAAACAAAGGAGTTATGGCCGATTTTAAATGTTGATATTAGAAGATGTTTATGTTACTTATTGTGTAATAACTATGCACTATTTACCTTGAAGCACCATAAATTGTTCTACTCTGAACGTGGAAGGGGGAAAGGAAAGGAGTAAGAAAGGAGAAAAATATAGGTGTGGAAAAGGGATAGAGAGGAAAGGCAGAGAAGTAAAATGAAGATAGAATAGCAGTTTCCAGTTCAGCTTTCCCTTTACGAATTGTGTGCTAGCACAGGTACTCTTTGAAGGCAGTCCAGTCTCCTGTGTCTTTTCTCTGCTAGTGGACAGATGATAGATTTGTCACTGTGCCCTCATACCAACGGCAGCCAGCTGGTTCTCTTTCCAAATGACCTCCTAGCTGTGCTTATTTGCTGTGTATTCCTAGTCCCATGATGTTCCATTTATTCAGTCCTGTCATCTTCTTCTAATGTAAAGCTTGTGCTCTCCTGGCAAGGGACTTAAGAATTAAAATCCTCTTTCTCTAAAGCACAACCAGTTGCATTTGTATTACCAATACCCTTGCAGATGCAGTAAATCAATTCCAATTGTTACTCTCACTTTTTATAATCATGTATGATTTGCATATCATGATCAAGTATGAAATTTTATTGAGAATATTTATAACCAAGATAGTCAACAGTTCTGTGAAGTGAAATGTTTCCAGGGACGGGTCATCCACAATTTTTCTGAGCAAGCTGCTCTGATGTCTCCCCACCCTCACAGTATAGAATTTCTTCCTATTCCCTATTTCTGTTCTACATTCCAAAGACTTCATTCTGCAGCAAACAAACTGTCTTTCTATTTTTCTGGCAGAAACAAAATATACAGTTTTGTATCACTTCCTTCAAAAGATGGAGAAAAGTAAACAGTTGTCTCAGGATAAACAAATATAAATATGCACATATGTTTCTGAATAAAATATTCCTCACTTTTATCAGGAGTCATATGACTGAGTGAAAAACAGAAACAAAGGTTTTACAGGCAAATGTATCAGAGGAGCTCCACTTTTAACCAATGGCCATTTTAACTTGGAGCTATTAAAGATCCTCTGAATATGATAGTCACACCAGTTTTCTACCAGTCTTGTGGTCTACCTAGACATTCCATGGCTCATCAGACTGATAAAATCAAGCGACTTCTAAAGTACTTCCCTCATCCACTGAGCAAGTCACTGCATCACAGAAGGCATTCACATTGATTACACAATATACCCAAGCAAAGCCACCTCAGGAACAGATAATTTACGCATAATCACATATCTAAACTATTTAGAAGTCCATGATTTATGTAAAAATTAACCTAAAATCAATACCAGATTAATTCCCATATATGCCCATGGTCTTCTATGTGATCAAGATAAACTTTAAAATAAAGAAATATCATATTTTCCAAATAAATAAATAAAGAGAAAAAAAAAACCTGATTCAAGCAGGTATCTTAAAAATACTTTTATAAACTCCAATTAAAGATTAGTTTGTCTATGAACTAAAAATCTGATTTTTGAGTGCCCAGACTGTTGTTAATATCCTGATGTTGGGTGGCCATCTTTCAAAATGGATATTAAATGTTTGATCTGAGTGTTTCCTGAACAAAGATGGGTTTCCTTTCTGTCTTATTTTGTAAATATAGTCTTGATTTGTCTGCAGTGTCTCAATTGTCATGCTAAACTATTCCATGTTTCTCTTACTGTGTATAGAAGGTGGAAAAACCATCTCTCATAGGTTTCCATTCTTTCACTTCAAAATTATTTTAGCTCTTTGCTTCAGTGTTGCCATAAAAGTGCTAGGTAAGTTATTGTGAAAAGGAGGTCTATCACTGAACAATATTCAGCCCAACTGTGATAAGTAAAATCCAGAAAAAAACTTTTAGAATATTTACTTTTATATATAAGGGGGTGATTCTGTGAGTTGCTTGCTATGAACTTTTAATACAGAAATACAATTGTACTTCAAAAACCTTTCATATTCATGCATGTTTCAGCTACATGAATAAGTGATGGTCATTTGATAAAATATTTTATATACTACAAGCAACAAGAAATGATGACTTAGCTCAGCTTTATCCTGTTTGAAGGGAATACTAAACCACTGCTCACAAGTAAATCAGAAATTTCAGCAGTCATCCTTTACCACTACCACCCCCCTCAGTGTGGACACTGCATTCAGTTCAGAGCTAATAAACAGTGTGTACAGACAACAGATATCAATATGGCTTCTTATTTATACTCCTCCTTTCAGCATAGTACACAGTGTCAGGGGATAAGTTTCAAATCCTTTATGGATTTTCATAGTTTCAGAGCAGTGCTGACATTAAGACAGCTAAAGAACAGACATTAAAGCCAACTTTAACATCCAGACACTAACAGCCAGCCAGCTGGCTCCAAACCAGTATCCCCACCAGAATAAGAAAGAATGGACTCACAGAGTGGCATAGCATAAGATAGTGTAGCATGGCATAGTTTAGCAAAAAAAAATTATTATAATCCCCCCCCAGTCTTAATTTTTTTACATGCACAGAAAAGACTCCTGAAAGTTTATAGACATCTATGAATCTGAAACGTTTCAAGAAGAAATTTCTTGATGGGAGTTAGGTAAAATCCTTTGAAATCTCACTGGGTGCATACTTGTATAGTTAACTGTCTGTATACCATTAATGTATACTAAGAGTAAAATATTTACATACACCTAAGAATGCAAGTGAGATGAGTGTTTGCATTTGAGAATCTAATTAGTGTTAAAATATAGTCCTAAATGAACTAAATAAGATTATATGAGAAGCATGCAACTTTTCTGGATGGAGAATATCTATGGAAATTCTTTTGATGCTTTTTTCTTTCCCCAAATGTTATTTTAAAAATTTTAACAATGAAAGAAGATAGACAGAAAACACTACACTGACAATTTTATGGTGTAGTACCAGGGTCATGCTACATCTACCCTTTATACCATCAGAGTATCACACCAAAAGCTCTAGGACAGGGTGGGGATTCAATAGAAATTCATGTAACTAAGAGAAAATTATTGATGAAAAAATGTGTTTTTTTTTTTGCTTTAGCAGATTTTGGTGGAGTCTAAAAGCCAGTAGATGTAGTGAATGGATCATATTATTTACTGCATGAAATTCTAGTCATGACTTTTCAACTTGTGTAAAAGTGTAAGCAAGAGGAGAATTTTCTAAAGTACATGAATGGGGGAATAATAAAAAAAGGTTTTCTCATTTGCTGTCTCTTTTTTTTGGTGACAATGTAGCAGTACTGCTTGACCTGAAGAAATCATGTTCTTTTTTGTAGGCTTATTTCCCTGAGGATATTACATCCTTGGAGATTTAAGGATCTGCTCTGGGGAGAAGCCTACCTGTGGTTTTGTTTTGGATCCTCCAAGAACTTTTTCCAGCAAAGACAGGGACATGGTCTATATATGAGGAGCTGGTAAGGATCCAAGCTCTCTTGCTCTGTCAGACCATTAGAGGTTACATCACTGTGTCTACCACTGCAGTGTTCACACCACTGCTGTCATAGAGCAATGCCTTCCATTTGTGGTAACTCTTCTAAAAATCATCAGAATTTTTAATTGTGCCTCTGATGTCACAGCGTTGCAAAAGCACAATATGGTGGGTTTAAAGCACTTTGTCATTTTGACATGATTGTATCTCATATCTCTACCTTCTCACAATTCCAATGATGTTATAGACTGATTTCAATTTTTCTTAAATGAAAAAGTTTCCAGAACTATATTCTTGCATTGCAAGAGAACCCAGCCCAAAAGGAACAAAATATTTCATAGTTTCAATACTCTTTTAATAAAAAGTAATTGTAAATTATTGTAATGCATTACATTACATCCTTTCAGTTAGAAGTTCTATTAATGTGTCTCCAAAATAAAATTCAAATTTCAGTATCATAAATATGTTTTGCACTGGTCTCATAATCTCATGCAATACTATTTTAAAAGAAGAAAATGCATCATTCTCCCCAAAAATCCTGCTCTGAGGCATCTGCAATATTAATAACTCCTTTGCTTTCAAGATATTATTGAAGAAAACTTGATATAGGCTTATTTTGTGTTTGACAGTATTTCTTCTGAAGACCAATACCTTGAATGTAAACTTTATTTGGTGTCCTGTAATCTCCATTCTCTGTCTCTCCTTGTAGCAGATAGAACTTTTTCTGTTACTTTTGAGACCCCTTTGAATCCTATAAACTCTAATTCTGTGATTTCTAACTGGAACAGAAAATAGCCTACACGATGTTGTCTGGTCAACCCCCCAGTAAAAACGTGGTGTTTTTTAACAGTTGAAGTACCTATATAAAAATATTAGGAAAAGGTTTACTGTTTGCAAATGTTCAGACTTTTTAATACTTCCTCAAATTTTCCATAGCTGTTTGGCTAAGATGTTCACATGGAAATGTCAAATATGAAATTTATATCTACAGTGACACTGAAGAAGGTGTCAGGACTGCTATATTAATTGCAAGTCATTTCAGCTCATAGATCATTTCCTTAAAAAATTATAAGAAATGAGACCAAAAAATCCGGATGATTGATCCAAATAAAAGAAATACAAGGAATGAATAAAGGAAAGGATAAAAAGAGGAGAGGAATTAAATCAATGCATCACACCTTAAAGTGCAAACATCATAAGGTATAATTAATTTAGTATTTTGCTTCACGCTAAGGATCTTTTTCTCATTTTCACTACAGCCTTCCTGAAGGTAGCAACTGGGATCTGACATGATAATTTCTAGTTTTATACTTTTTCTTGATGTTGAAATACTCTTGGTGCAAGATCATAGGAGAGGAAAGAATCTGCATAGATTAGTGCTAACACTACTGATAAGGTCAGATATTAAATTATAAATTCAGAAATCCCTGTGGCATCATTCAAATTAATTGAAAAATGACTGAAAAGCCTCATTCTCCTGCAGTTACCTGCTAGTGAGAGGGGGAAGAAGTGATAAGCAGGCTGAGGGATTTGAACCAGAAAATACATCTTTACTTCAAACCCATCAAAAGCAAATTCTCAAGACATAAAGTTCTTTATGACAAGGAGTCTGGTTACAGCTGACTTGGAGAAAACTGGTGTTGCGTAGTAGGCTCAGGAAAAACAGTTCCACAATATATTTCACATTAGGCTAGTGTCACCTCAGTCTTAGTAATGCTGGTTCCTCAGTAAAGAAAGGTTACATCAACTTATGTGTGGGTTAAACACATGCTCCACATTTGGCAGCTACTACATGATCAAAAGGGAGTGAAAACTGTGACTTGTTAATGCCATCAGATACTGTGTGTTTACATTTAAAATCAATAATTTCTTTTATACTGTAGCTGACATATTCTTTGCAGTTAAACCTGTCAATATGGTAGATGTCCTTGTAAATGAATAATGTGAACAAGATTTTTTATTTGTTAAGCTTCTGGTTTTCAAAAAATGCTGCTATAGTCTTTATGAATGTACTGAATAGAATTACTTCTCATAAAGGCTGACTACTTTATAGCCTAGATTTCTGTATTACAGGGAAATAACACAGAGGTCAATGCAAAAGAAAGCATTCTTCTATCACCTCAGGACCAAATTAAACCAACCAAAAGCCCCATCACCCCCAAACAAACAAAAACTCCCCACCAAATGATCAATAACCTAGAAAAAGTTGGGTTATAAGCATTACTGCATATAGCAATACTTATGTACATAGCATATATATTCCTAAGAGCTTAAGATGTTCTCAGAACAGTTTCATTCTGCTGAATCTTTATGAATGAGAAAACACAGGAACTCCTGCATCACTGGTAGTTACTCTTATAATACTGATGTTTCTACACAGCTTTTAGTAATTTCTGCAACATCTCAAAAAATTCTTTAACTCTGATCTAAAAACCTGATCTTGTCCATCAAAACTGAGAGATTAAAAAATATGAAGATAACATTAAAATTGAGGAAACAATATTAAAAGAATGTATGGAATAGATGAATTTACAACAATATTTCCTCCTGTTTCGAATGAGAGTGTGTTAAGTCTTGAGGGCTGTAGGCTAAATTTAGGTGAAATAAGGCCATTTCTTTTTATTTTTTTTTTTTTTTAGGGTTTTAACTATCAAGACATATATCTAGAAAGAAATAATTAAGTCTGTTTTCCTCTTACATTTTTCAAATAGTTTAGTGCCACATTGTTCCTTCTCTTGCTGTACCTAGTGCAATGGTCTTTAACTTAAGTTCACATTTAACTTGCACCCTTTATTTTCTAATTTTAAAAGATTTAATGCTTCTTTTCTTTATGTTCCTACTTGTTTTCATGAAACTCTTAAGAAATTAATATTCTGACGATTGTATTCATCTGTATAAATTTTAGGAGTTTCACATCTGCTTATTTCTTAAGGAAAAGAAATTAAGAGAATTCTCAAAGTAATGAAAAGAAACCACTGATGTTTTTCATTTAACCTGTCAGTTTTAAGGTGCTTGGAAAAAGTATTAATTCCAATCTAAATTATTTATTATCATCATACAGTAGATGATGATTTCTTGGTAGAACTGTAGATTTCAAAAGGTTTCAGAAAGTATAAACATTGCAAGATGAAAGATTGATATTATATTTTTCCCTGTATTGTCTTTACTTATTATTTTAAATGTCAACATCATGTTAGAGGACATATTCTGCTTTGAGTTTCATACCTTAACTTACAGAAAACTGATGAAATACAAGTAAATTATTTCATATGCTTGAATATTCAAATTATACATTACCTCTAATGACGATGCTTCCTCTTGCAAATAGGGGTAAATTACATCATTTGTACATGCAACAAATTCTTTCTTGATAGTAACTTTTTAGTAAAATAAATGTCTTAAACATTTCTTACCACTGCAACCATTTGCCTAGGTACAATTGCCTTTAGAATTAGAATCTATTATTCTAAATCTACCCAGTACCTAGTAGTGACATTGTCACCTTCAAAAATAAAAGCCAAAAATGAACAGAAGTAAGGATTGCTGTCCACCTCTTGTAAAGGCAGTGGAAAAGGCTGCCCTAGAAGTCTTTGAAGATATACATTCTACTAGAGAGCTTTTTTCAAAGTTGAATGCAAGGAGGGAGGACCACTTCTTAGAATCATAGCATCATCTAGGTTGGAAAAGACCATGGGATCATCATGTCCAACCTTCCACCCTACTCTACAAGTTCTCCCCTAGGCCATATCCCCCAACACTACATCTAAGTGATGCTTAAACACATCCAGGGATGGCGACTCAACCCCCTCCCTGGGCAGCCTCTTTCCATGAATAATTTTTTCCCAGTGTCCATTCTAAACCTACCTTGTTTCAGCTTGAGGCCATTCCCTCTGGTTCTAACACTACCCGAGAGAAGAGACCAGCACCAACCTCTCTACCATGTCCTTTCAGGGAGTTCTAGAGAGTGAGGAGGTCTCCCTGACCTCTCCTGTTCTTGATACTACTGGATTGCCTAGCAGCAAGTGAAGCATTATCATCAGATAAGAACAAAGATTGTAAGAAGGTTTAAGGCAAAATGTCTTTTTGCATCCAGCATGCTACTCAGTGACATCAGTAACTTGACAATCTGAAAAAAGATAGCACTTACTTATGGATCAGAAATAATACCTTTGCTTTTATTATATCTTTTCTTTCTTTTTATCTTTTCTTTTCTTTTTATTATATCCTTTCTTTCTTGCATTTCTTCCTGTTTATTTTTTATTTTATAATATTCTTTTTTTTTTTTATCAAAGGTTACTTTTGAGGAAGTCTATACTGTGATATTCATAGAATAATAGAATAAAGTGTAACCAATTTACTAAAACTACCTTACTAGTTTATTAAACTATAACACATTTTATCACATCAGTAATTCTGACTGTCTTCTCTCTGTACATTTAAAGAAAAATAAAACATTTCTAGTAGAACTTTTATGTTTGCCCAGTTTAAGACAACTATAAAAGAAATGGTGGTGAAAGAATATAAGTTTCTAAAACCAAATAGCTTATCTCTACTGACTAAGCAACATCCAAAAACATCTGTTCAAGTTTCAGAAGACTTCACTGATGTAGAACTGATTTGTAGAACAACTGATTAAATTTTAATTGATTTATTTGTCCTTATCTTTGATAAAAACTAAAATGTGGATGTCTGGAATAATTTTACGTCATTAAACTTGTCATTGCCACAAACATGCCTTAAAATAACTTTGTGCACTAACCCCACTACTGAAGTGCGTGGTTTTACCAATTCTTTGTTCCATTTTCATGCATGTGAAAGCAATTTCAGATTTTATTATCTTCATATAAGATGGTTTCTATTATCTCAGGAGGAAGGCAGAATGCAAGGATGGTAGGAAAAAGATTAAGCTGGAAAATTAAGTAGCAAAATGGCTACCATTTTTAGAGGAACATCACATGACAAAGATATTATTGAAATAAATATTTTAAATAATAATTGCAGGACAATATAAAGTGATGTGAGTTTATCTAACCCAGCCTAACTTTATCTAATTTATATTTAGTAGAAATAGACAAAAACTTGGAAAAGAAGCCATCCCAACACTAAAGAACATGGGGTAAATTGCTCTGTAAATGTGGGGATGAGGAGCTAAGGAAACAAGCCTCTAGGAAGCCTGATTCTTTGACCTTTCTCATTCAGAGAATTTCAGACAATTCCTTCTTCTGGATTATATTGCCCATATAAAAATAAAAGAATATTGCACAAATGACAGGAATTTATGGTTATAAAAACATTTAGAGAGGAAGAACCCTGTGCTGAATATATGAAGCCCATCATAACTTTACTGAATCTCAATAGAAAATCTAATGGCATGAAAAAAAAAAGGTGATAGCATTTTCAGCCCTAAGCAACAGAAACAAGTGAAACGAATCATCCATCCACTATGAGGCAGCCATTTGTGAAATATGTAATTGATTATTTAAAAGAAGAACTATATCATAAGCTCAGTACAAAATTGAAGAAAACAACAAGGACCTTCGACAAAAAGCTAGAGGACAAGAAGGATTTTCAACACATAGAAGAAAGAGAAAGGAAAGAAGAAAAATAAAAAAATACAGGAAAAAGAAAAGGGAAAGGGACCTTAAGGCTTGTGGTTTGGGCCCTGAGATAAGAAAGCATGAAGTACTTATGTTCTCCTTTAATTATTCCAGGGATTTGCCAGAAGTGTTTGTTATAGAATCACATAGCCACACATTACAGAAATAGAAATGCACATTTTTAGAAATATTTTCAATAGGTAAAAGTCATGATTAATATATAATACTATTAATAGTATTGTTCTTTATGTCAGTCATCCAGAATAAAAGCAGCTTTGTTTGTGAATCTCTTTCAATTACCTTTATTAATAACCTGACAAAGAAAAGACGACACTCAATAAATCAAATGTTAAATTCCTGTGCTTATTCAATACACTAGAACTTACCTCAGAACAGTTTTGTATCCTGATTATGATAATGTTTTTTTTTTTCTTTTTCCTTTTTTTCTCTGCATTTGGCCCTTTCATTCATTGGAATTCCAATGAAGCATTTCATTCTTTTGTAATTTTCATCTTTCCCCATATAACTGACACATTAGTGTTTATGACCACATACATATTTGTGTGCCACAGGTGTTTGTGGCACTTTTTTGGAAGGTATGTCACCTCACAGATAAATCAGAATATTCTCAAAGTACTTAAATTATCCATCTGACTAATTTCTAGCTTATTAACAGTCTTACCAACAAGTAATTCTCACTACTAAATGTTTTATAGAATATTTTCTTTGAGATAGTACAACCCCATTCAAATAAAATGAAACTTTTAGCAAATTAAGGTTGGACAAATACAAACATATGAAATATGCTCAAGTGAAAAAAGGAAGAAAAAGTTTTGAGCAACTGATAAAAGTGAATTGGCACAGTCCACAGTAGTGGATTCCTCTGTTCTGTCAGCATCTGTTGGGAGTATATTACTGAAATTGTTGCTTTTAGCAATAAGAAATTACTCTGAATTTTAAATAGTAATTCAAATACATTCAGATCTTTGCAAGACAGTATTGAAAAACACAGGAAAGTTGTTAAAAAGTTTCTTTAAATAATATAACAAAGTAATAATTGCTTCTGGCCTATTTATTAACAAATAACACTTGTTTTATTTTTTATCCTATCACTAAATAGAATCAGTACATATAATTTGTCATATGTAATGATTGTAATGCAATGGTTGACTGAAGAAAATGACTGTCCTTTACAAAGAAATTTATATAGGACAGATATTCTTTTTCCTACACATATAAAAGACAACAATCAAGATATTTAAAAGATTCTTTATTAGATTTATATTGATCTTGTATTTGAGCTTTTTAAAACAAATAGTATTTTTAATAAATTAATTTAGTTGTAATAAACTGTGAGATTCTAAAAAGGAATAGAATTTTAAATATTTATATTTCTACGAAGCCAACATATTTCATATTATTGTATTTCTAATATAGTACACCCTGTACATAATATTCTGGGTGCAAGTAATTTTATTACCTGAATATTAGGGGCAGATATTTTACAGAATCCAAATACGAGCTGGCTCCACTTGGCTGTATCTTTTTAAGATTTGTTTAAGGTAAGAAGTTGCATGGTACAGTCACAGTAAAGCCTTTTTTTTTAAAGAAAAAAATGTAGCTGATCTCTACAGAATATTATTGCATGTTGTTTTAATTATCTTATGCAATTTAGAAATTTTCATGAATCTATATGAAAAAAATATATATTGTGAATTGGGAGTGAACTATAGAGTAAAACACTCAAAGATGACTGTTGAAAAGGTCTGTATACCCAAAAGATTATTAAAATGGGAAACTTAGTTTTCCATTAACATTTTCTATTTTAGCATCTTAAAAAGAGTGGAAGTTGATTTCAGCAGAACATCCTGTGGGGAAATTAGTTCATTTTGCTAAAGTATCTTAATAATTACAGTGACATCAAGGTTAATTGCTTAATCTGTATTGCCATAGTGCAGTCCTGTAGAAATCCCAACACAATCTGTTCTATAATTAGTGCCAGAATATCCATATATAGAACTGCATTTAGAAGCTGTAACCTAAATGAAGAAAAAAAGAACTGATATGATTAATAAATAAGGTTTACAAAAGTGTGAGTTTATGTGTATATAGGAAGGGAAGAGGTAGATTTCAGAAAACAGAGCTCTTACAAATATGGGATATTAAAACTTTGAGGAGATACAACCAGCTGAGGTAGAAAATAACTTCAAGTAAGATGTTTTTTCTCCCTATTCTTTTTCCAACTCCAAAATGTGACAGGTAGCTAGCACCATCATATCTGCACCCAGTTCCATTTTCATAATGCAGTGCATGACAATAGATAATGTCTTGGTCAAAATATGCTTAGGTCTTAAATAAGATTAATAGATTTTGTCTGCAAAATGTAGCAATTACATTATAGGAAACATACTTCTTTCATCTGAATACATTCAAGTTGAATGTATACACACTTTTATTCTTTGGGGCAAGTACAGTTCAAGTCCTTCACATTACTTCAAAATGTCATCACTAACTCAATTGAAAATGTAAAAGTTCCAGATACATCAAAGTTGTGCATGAACAATCCAGTGTGGTTTAAGTATTTGCTATTTAAACCTAGTACTTGAGTCCAAAACTGACTTTTGATTGCCATAATAAATGTATTTAGTTGGCATATGTAGGTGCATTTTTAACTATACCATCAGTCTCATCTCATTTTTCTTGATAGATATTTTACTAGTTTTGTTTCTATGGCTTCACAGAACTGGCCAGGCCAGCATGTGGAGCTTTGGTCATGAAATTATTCTTTCTTTTTACTCACATTGAGTTTCAACTGTCTGGTATTCCTGTTCGATTTCATTGCATCCACTTCACTGATTTTCTGCACTTAATCTTTCCACTTAATTTTTAATGTATTCCTAGATATTCCTCCATTTCTGTATTATTATTTTTTTCTGTGCACATATTCTATTTTATTTAATGTGCAGTAGTTCTTCAGTGTGTTTTCTCCACAGAACCTCCTCCTGAATGCCTTACATGCACAGTAATCATTTCCTCCGTGCTGCTAACAGAAAATGATAGACTTACACTTTTTCTTGTCCCTTGTCAGAAAAATTGTGGTCAGAGCTTATAAAAAAATCGTAAAGATTATTCTACTTCATCTTTGGAGTTATTTGAATTATCAAACTATTACTGACTTCATTAACACAGGATCCCCTGTGGTTTAACTGACTGTTCAAATCCTGAAGATACGCCATACCAAGGGACAATGTGGTGCCCCTGATAACTCAGGATGACACAATGGCTCCCTTCCTGCTCTCTGCTCCTTTTTGGAAACTGTGGGTTCATTTGCACATTACTGCTGCACATTTGTCATCAGTTCTTGCTGAATGTATATTATTTCTGAGGCAGAAGCTGTGAGATACCCAGCAACAGCTAACATGATTTTCAAATAACCAGTATCTGGAGACAGAAAACAGCTGTTGGATCTGTAATAATCAGTAGAATAATTGATCTTGTTTTCTAAAGGGTGATAAAGATAAATTTTAAGGCATTCACTAAGTATTTAGCAACACACAAAAGAAATTCTACATTTAATAATCTTTAAATAAAAAGTTCTACAATTATACCCCATGTTTACAGAAATTGGGATAAGTAAATCACAGCAAGCACTAATCTCAAATATATAACTCTAAAAACTATGGCAATGGAACAAAAAAATGTGCTGGCATCCTTTACTGTGTTTTGTACAGTAGAACTGAAACAGAGAGCCTGTATTCTTGAAAACTCCTTAGACATCTTCAGATATACATTCCATTATCAAGGTTAAACTCAATTATTGGTATTACTCTGCTAAAATCTGACAATGGTTTGAATGCTTTAGATACTACAGCTTTTACTTTGAGGGAGATGAAAGGCAAATTAACCTTAATTTTACAAAGGGGAAAAATTTGTCCTTACTGCTCTTGAGTGCATAGTCTCCAAACTGTGATCATTAAATAAGGAAATGTCTCCAATGACACATACTTTAAATTATACCCTGTTTAAATTTCCAAACACCATTTTCACACGCCTTATCAGTCTCTGTCCATCTATGTATCTATTTCAGTAATTCTGAAAGCAAATACCTTTACATCATAGAGATGCCACAGATAGATACAGCTAGAGATGGAGTTGTTAGTACTTTTCAACTTGGAAACTTTCAAAATAGCCTTTTTTTCTAAAGCAGTAACTAAGAATGCCATGTATTCAAAAATAAAATGAGCAAACTGTTAATTTTCCTGCATTTTACTTAGTTATTGATTCATATTCACTGTTTAATCATCTCCAGGGAAACAGGAATCAACTCTCCCACATCTTGCAGCAGTTTTCATTTAAATAGTATCCTAACTAAACATCACTTTAATTTCGAATGCTCATACCTCATGGCAGGAGTTTATGCATCTTAAAAAGCATTTACAATAGCAGTCGAGAGACTGTTGTTGAGAAATTCACATAAATCTCTTTCACCTCTACAAAAGTTCTGTTCTGCTTTATTTTAAAAGGCAGTTGCTAACTTGATAAGTTTATTTTGGCAAACTCCAATTAGTAACCTGTAATATTATCAAAGTAGAAAGTGGAAACTCAGCACAGCAGCAAGTCTATACTTGAATATAATTGTTTGGAGTTTTTTTTCTTCTTCACAAATGAAAACAATAACAACTTACAAAAGACTGGGACTCTTACTACTGCCCTGAGATTTAAAAAACCCCATATTTTAATATACTTGTAGTTGAATAATATTATTTGAGTCTCTATTTTCATGTCCTGCTTTTGTTAAAATTTATTTTAACATACTACTTAAAGAAGTTTTATATCTTGCAAGATACTATGCTATTGAAATCAGGTAATGGTAACAGGAAAACAACTTCTTAGCTCTGTTGATTATTTACTGTATTGAGCTTATTTTAAAGGTGCAGGGAGCCTTTTAGTTAGTACTTTCTTGCAATTCACTTCGGTTTTCTTTCAAAACCACAGCAGAAGCTGAGGTGGGATCGGGTTAAATGTGATTTAGGCAGTTGATTTTAAACCTTTGCTAACAAGCTGACTTTTAGTTCAGTATTTCTAACTTTTGATAAGAAGTTCCTGTCATAGGCATGTAAGTTCTTTCAAACTGTGCAGTGTTGTGTGATTCAGATTTCAGGAAAAATAAACTGAGAAGAGAGAACACTTTTACTTAATTTTAAAAATATAAAATATTAGGTAATAAAAAAATTGATTACTTTATGTTTAGACATAATAAAAATCCACTTTCATAGTTAACTAACACTAAGAATTTAAATTTTTTAATTTTTTTTTAACCAGGACTTTAATGTACAACATTAAACAATGTGTTTACAATGTACCTCTGCTTATTTTCATTGTGGAATCTATCTGCTGTTCATCCTTAAAAGGTCACAGTCTTTGGCTTCCTTGACTGAATCAATATGGCCTACATGTCTCTGCATTAGAATAAACAGCCAGTGCTGCCTCTGCTTTTTTTTCAGATGAAGTACTGTTATTCCTGATCTCCTCTTGCATCTGGGTCAGGTCTTTTCCCACATTCACAGTCAATGCAGTAGGTGACCAAAATGACTGTAAGGACAAGAAGAACACTGGAGCAATGTTAATGCACTTGTATATGACAGATTGGACAATCTCAGCAAAAAAATTGATCTTCCTATCACCTCTTTGAGTCTACTAATGTCATGTTGTTTTTTCAAAGAGACTTAAGCCTACTTGATAGACTTGTTCTCAGGTATTCCATTCTAATCTCGGAAGGAGTAAAGGGTGAGGTGATAAGCAAGGTCACTGGCTATTGAACTGAAATTAATTAAATGATGAATGGCCTTTCAAGATAATCATTACCATACGATTATTTCAACACATACTGAAGGCCTCCTACTCAATGCAGGACCATGTTCAGCTGAGTTTTGAGTATCTCCAAGGATAGAGACATTGCAACCTCTTTGGGCAACCTGTTCCAGTGTCTGACTACCATCACAATAAAAGGGTTTTTTTCTTGTGGTTTAGTAGAATTTTCTTGAATATATGCCCATTAACTTCTGTCCTGTCACTAGGTGAGACTGAAAAGAGCCTAGCTCCACCTTCTTTACTCCCCGATATTGGAAATTTGTAGAAATTTTTTTATCTCATTTTCAGTCAGCCTTGAATGGGTTTTGGGGAGTTTGATTTTTGTTTGATTGATTCATTGTTTTGGGGGTGGCTCAGTGTGGTGTTGTTTTTTTTGTGGTTTTTTTTGTGGG
>VWZY01003304.1:202244-228309 GCA_013399075.1 Chloroceryle aenea
TTTTTCTCTCTTATGCAAATGAATGAAAGTTTCTTAAGGTCAGAGAATAAAATCTCAGACCACACCACAATTATTCATATAGATAGCAATGGAAGAGAAAACATGTGAAGAAAAACATACAGATCCCTGAATCACTTTGTAGTCAATGTGAACTAAAAAGTTCATTGCATTAGAGCTTTCAAAGCTTAAAAACCTTTAGTATGTATTCCTTATAGATTTGGGAAAGTATTTAATGAAGACTGTCATTCTTAATGTTCTGATAATTAAAAAAATTACCTTGACAGTATTGGGAACAAATTTCTTTAAAAGCATGATGAAAAGTTAAAACTATAATTTAGACCTTTTCAGACCAATCACTAGATCATTGAATAATACACAATGTCACTTGGAATAATTGCTGGGAATATGGAGAACAGCACCTGCATAAATGGAGGCAACTTTAAACTATGTTTCTAACAAGTTCCTATAGACTTCAAGTAGTAAGAAAATTAATGAGACTTACAAGCATATTTTGTTCTTATGATTATTTTAAGTCCTCTAACTCTTTCATAAGCTTCTAAATTTTTTCACAGAATAACAATGTGTTTCCTTTCTGCAGTAGTATTATTCACAGGTCTGTTTATTCTTAATTGCTTTGTTAATCTGATATATATAATACTATTTTGCAAGCAGTAGTAGTGGCACAAAAGTGTGGAGGAACATACAGTTGAAGAGTAGGAATTGGAGAATACCTAAAGTCAAAGCTGATAGCAAAGGAAAGGGAGGGTGTGTAGACTAAAATAAGCATCTTTTGGGGACCAATTGCAGCATAACTATTTAGTCTTGATTTGGTGTTTGTAGATTGTGGGAAAAAGGGGATTGTGAACATATATATTTCTTCTCAGTTAAGTGAAAAATACTGTGAATATTTGTTGTCCTGTCAGTTTTGGAATCAAGTGTTTTCTTTTTTTCTCCACAGAAATTTGTTGTCGTAGTCCAAAAACCAAAGAACCACTTACAGAGATCTGATGACCTGAGTTATACAGAAGATCAGACTAGATGATCTAATTATTGTTAGTACAACTTAAAACCTGTTATTGCATCTAAGTGGCTGAAAGTATTAAAGTGAAGACAGACAAAGGAAATAAATAGGAGAGCTTAAGCTTTGCCTAAAAATCTTCTCCTACCATGGAGAAGCAGCATGCTAAGACCTGAAATATTCCCAGTGTTAGATATGTACTCTTACATAGTTTCTCATTTTCCAGGTTCCAGCAGAGATAAATAGGCATCTTCTAAGTTGATTAATCACACTGAAATCACATTAATCACATTGAAAGGAGGTGTTTTGATTCAGTGAGATAATTCACAGAAGGAAGTGACAATTAGCTTTTCTTCTTGCTTTGCTTTGTGTAGGCTGAAATTAAATGAAAAAAACAACCCACAACACCTGGTTTAGACCTTTGGATATATTCCAAATTGATTTCTAACTTTGATTTATTTTATTTCATTTTTTCTTAGAAAAAATATTAGACAGTTAGGTCAAGCATGGGGGATATTAAGAGCTTCATCATAAAGGAGCTGTAATGTATATTTTGGAAGTTGGGTCCTTAGATTTCTGTATCACAGTCTCAAATCACTATAAAAATAATAGAGGGAAAGAAGGAGAGTGTATATAGCTAAGCAATTCAGTATTAACAAAGGAGAAGCCAATCTAATTTTTAGTGAGAAAACCATGCTGTTTATAAAATTATAAAGGTTCATTTAAAGAGAAAGAAAAAGAACAATTATAGAATATAAATGACCAGATTATGAGTTCAGAATACATTATTTTCTCACAGAGCATAATTATAGCTGTGTCATTTGTTCAGTTACATTCAAGGTTGTACTCATACTTATATTATAAACCCTGTATTTCAAGGGTTTATAACTTGACAGTAAGAAATTTACTAAGCATGGAAAATCAACACACTAAGTGTCAACACCAGAACATGTCATTTTACAGTCTTTTGCATTTCTTGACACATGGGAGTGAAAGACTGAAAGACAGTCACTGGGCCAGGTATGTTATTTTGGCACTACAGCTAAAAATAAGAGTGGATTCCTTACCCCTTTTTTCCTAAAATTAGCATAAAAACTCACTATCAGTATGTGGTAGTATGCAAAGTTCCTGTTTGTCAGTACTGGAAAATAACTAAAGTGAATGCCCTCCTTGTTTTCATCACTTTCATCACTTGTGAGAAGAAAAGATACCTTATTTTATCCTGTTGCTTGGTGATTTTGGTGTTTGCTTTTGTTGCTGTTGCGGGGTTTGTTGGGCTTTTTAAAAATAAACATATTTTTCATACTACAAATTATTCTCAATTCAAGTTTTCCTCCACATCTACAAACCTTTTTTTCACTTCTTCCTTGATAATGTGCACTGCTTTTACTTCCAGTTCAGAACTTTTAAGGAAGTTACCCCTGGTTTCTAACAGTTTTATTCTGAAAAGAAATTAATTTGGTGCAGAATGGTAGTAATCTACATCTTTAGCCAATGGTACTTCTTGAGCATGAGTCATTTAAGTTTTCAAGGATACAATATATTTCTTTAGTGGTTTGCAAAGTAATAAGAGTAATAAGAAAACAAGTTACATAATGAAATACCTTAATTGTTTTATAAAATTTATGTTTCCTTTTGATAAAGTTTTTTGCACCTTATCATGTCATTTATGTATTTATTTTTCTTCTCATACTGGCTCTCTGCTGAGGTTTTAATGGTGTTTGGCTAATTTTTAGTTTTTTATGTTTTGAACAGTTTGATTTTTAATTATGGTGGGAAATAATTCCTGAATTTTTTTTTTTTTACCTTGATAACTTCTGACTTTTCTCTCTGTATGAATTTCTTCTCCTTAATTTTTAATTCTGTCTAATAATTTCATAATGTATTTCATAAACATTTTCATTACATATTACAGGCAAGTCTGCAGTATCTGAAGTTGATTGTTGGCCACTAAAAATTTGCTGTGCAGCACAAGAAGGCACGCACACTGTTTACTGTGCTTATTCTACTGGTAGCACAAAGATGGAATATGAACTCGACGTAAATGATAAAGCAAAGAGATACATAATCTCTGACAAAAAGGTCTAAAAAATTCAATGAGGTTTTAGCAAGATTTCTTTCCTAGGAGCTGCCATCTGCTCCTTTTTTATTTTTAGGCCACATTTCAGCCATTATTTTTGTATTCAAATGTGTTCTCTCTCCTACTCCTCCCACTTGCAAGTTCATTCACATATCTTTGAATGTCAGGTGTCTCATATAATGTCAATAACATTTGTAGGAACAACAAAAAGAAACCCAGAACTAATTATTTATTTGTTGTTTTACAAATTGTTATAAACAATGGTGAAAACTAAGGAGAAGATAAACAGTGTCATAAATTTTGGAGACTAGGAAGTCTATTTTGTATGTTTTTTTCTTGCACAGATGGTGAAATTTGGAATTTAGAGCTTCTGTTTGTATTGGTGAGGCTGCTTTTCATTATTGCTTCTGACATTGTCTCAACAATTAAAACCTACACCAAGTAAGCAGTTTTCTTCATGGGCCTACATTGAACCTAGTAAGGCAGCATGTCAGGGAAGAGATTGTTGTCTGTGAAACAGGTTTCCAAACTACTCCCAGGAGTACATTTTGCAAAGGAGGTGGACAAGAAAGTTTCAACTGCAATTTTTTGTTAATAGGATGGAGCTGAATGGCTTTGTAACTTTCTTAGATCTAGTCATCATTTTGTGCTGATAGCTCGTATAAACAGTCTGTTAATAATTTTAGAGTTACTGTCTTGTTTTGGTTTGTTTTTTTCTGGTTAAAAATGAAGGAGCACACTCAAATGACTTATGTAAATAAAAAAGGAAAGATCTGCCTAAATTTATTTTTCTTGGTGTGTGGTGTGATTACTGCACATCTCTTTTTCTTAGTATATTTAATGTTTTAGAACATAACTTACTCTTTTCTGTATTAGGCATTAATTTCAGCATTTTCCCACTCTTCTGCCTGCTGTAAGAAACATGAGAAAAGTATTGCAGTTGGGTTATGAGTTAGTGCCAGGACCACTGGAAAAATCTAGCTTTGTGTGCTAGAAGATGGCTCTGACATACCACCAAGAGCCATCTACAAACTGATTTTCAACACTTTTTCTCTTGATCTGTGAAGAGCCTGAAGATGCCTATTGGGCTTGTGGAATCATAAGCACTGGAAAATATAAATGTGCAGAATTTGTTATGAAATGTTAGGTTTTTTTAAAACCCTTTTTGTAAACAGTAGAAAAATATAATAATATATTCAGAATCCACTGGTCCTATCATAGGTTTAAGTGAGCAAGGATGAGAAGAACTCTAAAGGGGCCACTCTGAAAATGTTAAGATCTTTCCCATGAAGTTGCGAACCAAAACTTTTCAGAGTTCAGTTTGTGTTTAAAAGCAAATGGCTACACAATTAAAAAAAGCCCAATACTTTAAGTATGGGGGGGGGAGGGAAATCCTAAAGTACTAAGCATTCCATGCTGAAGCATAAATTATAGTTGTAAATAAATAAAACCTTCATCCACTACTCACAACCATGCAATTTTTAACTGAAAAAAAGAACTGCACCAGCATTAACTACGTATGTGGAAGATGCTAAAAATATTTACTCATAATCTCTTTTCTCTATTATTGAACCTAATGTCACTCTGATATTTATTCACTGCCTAATTGGTTTGTGAAATTCACTGGAGAACAAGTCTGTTCCAAAATTTCTCAGCTGGTTTCTAGGTGGATTTACAGCCACAGTGATCTGTAAGAATAGAGGTCTTCCAAGTGTGAAGAAAGTTACTTTAATTTTATCTCATGAAGAAAAGGTTATCTGTCTCAACAGAAGGCTAGAATTCTAACACTAAATAAGGAAAGGAAGAAAAATGTAAAAAGAAAAAAGAAAAAAAGGCAAAGAACAGGTAGAAAGAAGAGGTTTTATTTTAAATATAAGCTAAACTCTCTGAAATAGAATTAATAACAAACAGTAAAAATATACTTTTTGCCTAAAAAGTCAATGCCACAATAAAATGGAAGTTTACTGTCTTAAAACCATGATTTCTTCTTTCTATGTTTTAATATTAATAATTTAGTCTTCAAACAGTACAAAGGGTTGTGTTGATATGGCATTGCTTGCAAGTTAATATTTCATGTATGTATGATTGTAAAATGCTCATGCTCTGATGGAACTGAATCTGATAAAATCATATGAATTTTAAATAGCAATGTTAGTGGAAAAGGAGACAATTATATAGGCCAATTAAAAACATGCCCTTCAAAATAAAGTGTTATGCTTTCTTCTTTGCCAGAAGCTTCTGATTATAAATATTATTGTCAGAGCTGGGAATTACAAATGTTACTGTGTATTAATATTGACAATTAAAAGGTACAACATTTATTATTACACTGTTTACAGTTATTTTAATACTATTCCTTTTTAAATAATGTTTTCATTTCATTTTCTATACAAGGTACTACTATGTATTTTAGAAGGATTTGATATGATTTGCTGATCAATGGCAAAATTTTATGATGTATTATTTATTTTGGTACAGCTACTTCACTGAGGCAGGCACTGTGTAAACATATGAATCAGGCATTGTTTGATCCAAAAACCTTAAAGATGGAATAGAAAAAGATATCTAGGAATTAAGAGTGCTTCACTGAGTGTCTCATACCCTTAAGGGCACTAAGAGATCAACATTCTGAAAAACAGCCTCTTCAAAATGCCTCAAACTGAAGACATTCTGTTTAGTCATTTTTGAAATTGAAGTCACCCTAGACAGCTTTCTTATCTTTTTTTTTTCTGATAACACATTATTATCTGGAGATAGTTATGAACTAATACTGTTCTTGCAGATCTTTATGGATTTTCCTGTAGTTCATTTCTGGATATTTTAAACACTTAGAATTCATCTTTCCACCAGCTATCAAACTTCTGCATCACTGCTCCAAATTTTATCATTAAATACTCAACAAACAACAGTGATAGAAGCTTACTAAGGTTGAAAAATGTGATATAGCCTCTAATTTCACAACCTCCACATTCATTCCTCAGTCTTCCCAAAGTCTCAGTTTGTCTATCAGTAAATGAGGCTAACAGTATTTATTTACCTCACATAATAGTATTTATTATTAAAATAAATACTATTTTAATAGTATTTGTTTAGGGCAATGAGGCTTTATTCAAGTAAAGGACAGTGTAATCAGCTGCCTCTACTACCAGGTGTTGAAGCATAGAGATGGACAGTTGTGTTATAGCTCTGTAATGGAAACTCACAGACAACTCCACCTTGTCCTTACCTGTTTGCTTGTTTCCTTGGTAGTCCTACTACTGATGACTGAACATCTTTCCATGATTTATGTGTATATCTGTGTGTTTGAGAGAAGCTTTCCATTGCCCTTCAATTTGTGTAATCACTCTTGATATCAAGAAGGCCAGGCATCATGCCAGGGAAGGTATTATAGGCAATGGGTGGAAGATGAAGTAGCCTGTTATACACAGATTTCATTCTTCTGTATTGGTATCAATGGTTATATACAGAGAATTAGAAGATAAGGCTTCCCTTCCCAACAGGGCTGTGATAATTATATACTACAGTTCCTTGATCTCTTTCCAAAACATAGGGCTTGGTCACAGAATCATAAAATTGCAATATTTGGAAGGGACCTCTGGAGATCATCTTGTCCAACCCCACTGCTAAAGCAGGTTCACCTAGAGTAGGATGCACAGAAAGACATAGAGGCCAGTTTTTAATACCTCCAGAGAAGGAGACTCCATGGCCTCTCCGGGCATCCTTTTCTAGTGCTCTATCACCCCCAAAGGAAATAAGTTTTCCTTTATGTTCAAACAGAACTTCCTGTGTTCTACCTGTCCAGGTCTCACTGAATGGCAGCAGAGCCTTCTGATGTGTCAGCCTCTCCTCCCAGTTTTGTGTTATCAGCAAAGTGGCTGAGGGTACCCTCTGTCCTTCATTTCACACCACTGATGATAATGTTAAACAAGACCCAGTACTGGTCCCTGGGGAACACCTCTAGCTGAAGTCTTCCAGCTAGAATGCACTGCTGATAACAACTGTCTAAGCTCTGTTATTCACCTCACTGTCCAAACATCTAATCTGCACTTCCTAACCTAACCCCATCAGAGCTCCATCCTCTGATAAGAATGAATCAAGAGAAAAACCTTGAAATGTGCTGCCTTATATTTTAATTAATGAATGAAGAGTACTAAAAGAGGGGTTTAGGACATTTTAAGGGTTATGACAAGGTTCAAAAGGTGGTGTGGCCACAGTCCAAATCTTGTAAAAAACATTTTACAAATCCTATACAATTCTACAACACTTCTTTGCACGCTTCCTTTCTTTTGGAGACTATAATACAGCATGGCACTGGAAGATGTATTTTCCTTTGCTGTCCAATGATACTGTTGGATTATTTCTGTAATACACCAGTCTTGGTGTGCACTGTGTTGGCATAAGGTAAGTGAACACATTATCTTACTTGTGGGGAGAATACAGAAAGCAGAGGAATAGTAGGAATGAACACACTGATCATTCAGCAGGGGAAGAAATGTGGAAATTGTCCTGAACAATTCTGCAGTTTAACAAAATGACTCCAGCAATATTTGTTTCCCACCCATTTCCTAGTATTTATTTTCAAAGTTAACCCAACTTAGGTTTTGGTCTCATGTTCCTCTGTGAAATCTTATGTCTGCCATGGATTTTACAGCACAGACTGAGAGAAAGAAAAATTACTTCTGAGCATCACAGAAGGCAATGAAGTAGCTTCACCCCGCAGGGTTCTAGAAGTTCTTAATTTAAACTATGAATCACTTTGCCACAACTGAAAGAGCGAGGCTTTTAAAGTGGCATCCTTTGGGGGTAATTCTGCCTTTACTTCTGTACTATATAATTCAGACATTTGGAACAAGTTAAGCATGTGAATCGCTGGTGGTGGCCACTGCACTTCCAATGATTTTTGATTATTCCCTCAGACTAAAGGAAGCATGTTTTTCTACATTAAAGTCTTCATTTTAATGGTTGATCTCCTTTCACAGTGATGAAATCTGATGACACAAATTAGCATAGTCTGGATTTTGACTGGGTTTAGGTTTTTTCCTCTTCTTTTCCCACTGTTTGCAAAGGTAAATATGGAGGCAATGTTGTGATAACAAATTCCAAGTTGCTTCAGAAAGAATAATTTATATTCTTGAACCTCTTTAGATGATTATCCAATAGGGAACTGTTAAATAAAATTAGCTTTAACCTTTTAACACACACTTTGGAGATAACAAATGCAAACTGTAGCACCTGGGGATATCTTATGTATAGATGATAACATCAGGTGGATGGTTGCTAATAATGAGTTAAATAAGGCCAGTGCAGAAGGTTATGAGAGCATGACCTCATATCATGCAGTTCCTCAGTAGAAGACTAATATCTCTCAGAATATACAAGGGTGGCAACATCAATTCTTGCCAAAAAAAAGGAATTCAGGCACTCTCAGGCTACTGAGTGGATAAATATCATGATTCACTCTTTAGATTTGTATTAGACTGCACATTTCACAAACTACATTTAATTTCTCAGACTAGAGGAAGATTATTTTTTTCCTTTCTTTTTCAGAAGGATCTTTGTAGCTGTAAAATAAATATTTTTGGGTTTTTATTTTTGTAAAACTAGTTACACTCATTGCCAAAATAATACTAAATACCCTGTCAAAATCTGTGGTAGCCTTACACAAATGCTATTATTTGTAAATGCTATTATCTATAAATTAATAAACAGCCCCATCAAGAAAAAGTTGAAGTATTTGTAACAGATTTAAGCTAATGTAAGCTTTTATGTCTTAAAAATACCATATTTCATGAAAGAAATTACTTGACAGGTTTAGTTTGAATTTTCATGTTTCCTAATGACAAAAAAATCTAGCAAAGGAAATGGTTCCCACGATAAACAGATTCCTCTGTCATATTTGCCAAAGTCTTTCCATGACTGATTCATTTACTCAACTCATTTAAATCAATCTTCTTTTGGAAAGATAAATACTGATGTTAAAGAGTGAGAGGTATTTTCATTGTACATCACCATACATGGTAGTGTACATTTCAGTAAGTACCTTGTGAGATATTAGGAAGTGACAGATAAAACTAGATAAATTGTTCATGAAGATATGTTCCATGAAGCCAGTCATGTATGACTATTACAACATAAGAAAAAGTATTCAGTTGCTACAAGAGTGTATAATTCCAATTTCGTATTTCAGTATCTTTATCTGGACTCTTTCTTAAGAACAATTTTGCAGTCCAAAAATTATCTATTTCCTTTCACCCAAACATAATTATGTAAAGGATCAAAATATTTGTGATAATGAAACTGTCTCTCTTGTGGAGTCGACTATCTTCACATCAGACTCACAAAATGGTTGAGGTTGGAAGGGTCTCTGAAGATTATTTATTCGAACCATGATGCAAGACTATCTTTGCTCCAGATCTCCCAATGGCTGTAGGGGCTTGGGAATTCTGAAGGGAAATATTAACAGTCGAGTTATTAACCTGCACCTGCTGCAAGGGTGATTGATCCTCCCTCACCAGGGGTCAGTTGGGACAAAAGTTGACCCCTTTGATCGAGGAGAGCTCACAGAGCTTGTTAAGAGCTGCTAAAGCTTGGCAATCACAGCCCCCCATGGTAATCCTTCCCTGTCAGCAGCAGGCACCCTATTGTTCTTCAGAGACCTCCCCCAAGTCCTCCACTGAACAATGTTCCCAGAAGATACAGAAGATTACAAAGCAGAGCCAAGAACTACTACACAAACTTCTGTGTCTTCTGACTTAACTACCATAATTGCCTTAAATTTAGGGTGAGGATATATAATGATCATAGATATGATTCCTGGAATGGGCTGAAGAGAAATGTCATTATTGTTAGAAATCTCTGCTGGAGACTTAGCTTATGATTTACAAGCCTGATAAGATGTTTTTGGCTTTTTATCTTGTAGACCAAAACATAATTAGAGAATAACAACTATTGTTACTCCCATTGTTGCTGCAACATGTAAGCATCCAACAGAAGTAAATGTCTGGTTGAGAAGATGATGATTAGCATGGGAAATTCTACAGAAATTACTATTCCAATAAAGACCAGGTTTTTTATCCATTTCCTTCCCATAAATGAGCACTGTCAGATTAAACAATTAGCTGGTTTTATAGTATACAGCTCAGATCATAATCTATAAATGGTGTTTGGAGACAACACTCAATACTGTTAACGTATAAAGAGATGACACTTTCAATCTGATGATGTGTTCCACAGTTAGGAAAAAACCAACCAACACACATGCATACACATCCATGTGATGCTGGAAAAGCAGTCAAGGGTCAACTGTTCTAAAATGTTTCTAAGAGACATAGATACATCACTTAACATCCTTGTTTGATGAATCACTATCAGTGTAACTGGATAAATAGGATTTAAAAAAATTTGGCATTATAAATGAATTATAATTAACCATTCTTTGTTTTATGTTGGTATGGAAATAAAGGGAATGGAACATATTTAAAATCAAATATCTAATGGTGTCACAAAATATACTTGGAACCACTGCCACATTCTCTCCTGACATTACTTCACTGACTTTAAATGGAACTAGGCCAGCAGAGAATTTGCTTCTTGCAATTCTTATAATGTAGACTGAGAATTAATCGCTGTAATACTGGTTACCAGACAGATCAATATTCAGCTGCCTTATTCCTTCAGAAAACATGTCTCTAAAGACCAGAAGACACATACTAAACACAGTTACATAAATTTAATATGCAAAATGTAATTTTGCATTTCTACATGTAATTTAATTGAAACTTGAAGTACAATTTTATGTACTGGTGGTAGTGGCTTTAGGTAGTGTCTTTAAGAACATTATATCAGTCTGAAAGATGAAAAATTTTATGTCTGTTTAGGACACTGCACTTTTTCCAGGTGATTCTCAGTGGATTGTATGTAGCAATTTAAACATAATTTGATAAGATTTTGTTCAGTTGCTTGGGTTTTTTTTATATCTAGCATGAATCTTTTTTTCTCTTTTCCAGTGCAAAATTTTTATGATGGAACTCTGAATTGAACTATGGCTTAGAAACAAAAACAACTAAGCCTCTTATAAAGTGCTTTTCTTATCAGTTAGTTAGTATATTCTGATTTTTAATACAACATCTAGCAGTCTGAAACTACGACTTAGAAGAAGGTAACATGATTTATTCCTTCTATGTATTTCTGACCTAAATAAAGGTCTCTATAATCCCCTTCCTCTCAGTGACCAGTGAGATGCTACTCAAACATAAGTAGATAGAGTAATAGATATTTTAGATCATACCTCTACTACTTCACCAGATTTTCCAAAATAAACAAAAATTACTTACTTGAAATGAGTATTCATTATTACTTTGCTGTTTCTTTGGCAATAGCTACAAGCTGAAAACTGTGTAATTAACTGTAAATAAAGGGAAATTAGGGGCTACACGAAGAAAAAAATCTTGTTTATATATAATACAATTGCCTGTGGATTTAAGACACCTAAGTCCAAAAATTCTGAATGAAAATTTAGTCTCTGCTCTCATTTATTCTCTGCTCTTGAAATTAGGTCTTTCCTGTGATCAGTTTTCTGAGAGACTTGATGCCTGAAGCACTTAAAGATCATGTATAATACTTAAAATGATCACACCCCTTAAAAATAGAGCTAAGATCACTGATATTATGAGAAGTGTATTTAATAACATGACTTGTTATTAGATGGCTGGAGTACTATAAGCCAAAAAATTAAAATCTCCTTCCAACAATTTTCTTTCTTGTAATCACAAGGGGACTGGTTGGAATAAGGATGTGTATTTAGGCACTATTTTTGGAAGCCTTGTCAGTGTTCAGAAAAGGGTGCAAAGGGAGCCCTGTCACTCACAAGTCTGTGTTCTGGATTCTGTTCTAGAAGGCAGAATGCCTGAAGGTTGGGTTAAGGCAACTAAAGACCTTTATTTAGTATATAAGTTGTATGAACCTTTAGTTTAATTCCTTATGTGTATATGAATAAAGATAAATTTGTTTAAAAATTATCAATTTAAAAAATATATTAAAAATTGTTTTCATAGAATTGTCTAAATAAATTGAATACTATTTAATTGATTATATACCTTAGACTTTTAGAGCATTTTTATGCAGGACAAGTGGAGAAATTTTCTAGAGTAAAATGGTCATGCTCTTTCTGTGCTCACTCCTGGAACAATTCATGTCAAAATATTCCATGACTCTTCCTCTTTTGAAGAAATACTGTTAAAGAGGTCATATTTTAACATGGATTGGCAAATCTCCTCTCATTCAAAAGTGTAATTTCTCCTTGCAATCTCTAGCAACGACTTACACAGCTGAAAAGGGGAGTTCACAACTAATTCACAGACTGTTGCTATGATGTGATTTTAAGAGTGTTTATGCTACATTTAAGTCAGAGAAAATCAAAGCAGTATACCTGTCATGTCTGAGTGCACCCATAAATAGAACTCTGTTCTAGTAGAACTAATTGGTACAAATGTTGGCTTGTTAGAAAAGCTGGTACAACATATTCTTAATCACTAAAGATTATGGAACTCAAGCATATGAAATTATATGCAGCATCTGAAAAGAAAAGAAAATGTATTTTACCTCTTATACTCTCCTTCAAGATATTATCACTAAATAAGATGCCACCTAAATAGCTTTACTTTTTTACACTTTTCCTCATCTGTTTGTGTCTCTATAGGTTTGTCACTTGGATTGTATGTCCAGGGGTGAAATTCCCCTTTCTGGAGTGAAATTCTCAACTCAAATTTAATCATATAAAACCTATATACCATGAGGGTAGAGAATTTTGTGTTTGATATACCAAATAACTAACTTGCTTCTGCTACATAGGTTAACCATTAGGAAACAGAACATTTTCTTGACCTAAATTCTGACTTCAGAGCGTGTTATTATCATGCTACTCTGTAATAGGTACAGTTTAACAAATAGGGAGATGCTGTTTAAAAACATAAGAGCAAGACAAAATTGATACACAGCTTCCAATGTTCATGTGTTTGACAGCTAGTTTTTTTCCTACTAAATGTTGTGTGTCAGTATTTGCTCCTTTGGCTCTGTGTTCAAAATAAATAAATAAATAAATTTTAAAATTAATTGTACATAGAAAGCAAAGAGATTATGCTAGAATAAAGGTTAAAACTGTAAATATTAATCTTACATTCATGTCTAATTTAGGAATCTAGGAGATGTACAAATTCTGGAGATAATTTGAGAAAACATATTTTTATAATGTTAAAAGCCTCTATCTTACAGTTTATTCCTCCCTCCAGCCTGCTAGAACCCCATCAATATGGGGTGAATATTTTGTAAAGGAATATCAATATGCTTAGTTATGATTTTCTTTTGTCCTTTAGTAACTCCTTGCAGACTATGAACTCAAGTAGTATATTCACACAACCTGAGGAAATGCCTGTTCATTATCCTCATTGATATCAGCCCATTATATCTAAATTTATCATTTTTAATAGCTTTAAAAATATAATGATATGGATATTGCTAGATATGAAATTTATTAATGGTTTTATTAGTGATAAATGAGTGAATTATCCCTCTCTTCTATGTATGAATAAAAGGCATAATCAAATTTTAATCCATTTATATTATTGAGATGTCCATATCAATTTTAAGTTGCAGAAGAAAGCAGTTCACTCTGGTAACAAGAAAAGGAAATGTGTGACATAGTCATAAATAAACACAGGCAAATTATTAGCATTTTTTAAACTGAACACAGAGTACTTAAAAATTTACACGTTCCTTTAGCATCTCACTTTCTTTGGTCTACTTGCACAGTTCTTCAACAGATTTAGTTGTCTTCTGTATTTTGGTGGAAAGAATAATACAGTATCACAACTTATCTGTGTATATTGCTTTATATACACAATCAAGATTGCTTTATTGACAAAAAAATGGGAAGGATTTGGGATGGCTTGATCATCTATCATTTTTCATGCATAATAGAACAGAGAGAAAACAGATTTGTTCATGGAACATATATAGCATGAATTTCATGTGAATCTGGTATGATTCATAAGCCAAATTATCTTTTGAATATGAACAGGAAAGTGAGCTTGGGATACTACTTCTGCAAAGATTGTTATGAAATAAATGAGCACCAAAATAACAACAACAAAAAGTACACGATTTCAGATCTGAGACATAAGCCTCCTTCAGTCCATTAACTTAGGTGATTCAAATCCAAAATGTACTCACCCTTGAAATGTATTTCAGACTCCACTTTATTGCAGAGTACAAGACTGAGAACAATTGTGGTGCCTGGAATGCTGAAAAGGAAGTAATGAACAGACTTTATTCTTTTGAGTACATATAGAGGCCTCTGTCAATATAGTAACCTAAACAAAAATGGAGAAAAAAAGTGTTTAAAAAAAACCCAGACAAATCTTTTTGCATTTTGAGTTTGGAATTTAGAATATAAGTCTTTTATTTGTTCACTTATATAATGANGCATTTTGACAGTGCAGTTGTTCGTGAGTTTGGAATTCAGAATTTAAGTCTTTATTTGTTCACTTATATAATGAAACACACACATGCACAGAAATATAAAGATACAAGGAAATAATGCTGTTGTGCAATTGTTTACTAAAATTACAAATTCTGACTATAGCATACTATTAAAATCACTTTGAAGCAGCTCTCCCCTTCATTGTCAAGATCTATATCTTCTATAGGTTAGTGGTGTTTATAAGGACAAAAAAAATCTGCAACTGACTCATAACTCATAAATAGCAATCGCAAAGTAACAGAGAGGAAAGGGCAGAATAAAAGAATTTTAGCTACAGGAACATCATTAAGAAAATCCATCTGTCCTTGAGTGGGATATTTGTTATGTTAGCAGAGAAGCAGCTAAGACATATGAGTTATGCATACTAGCTAAAATTCATGACAACAGCGTTTGAAGACATTGTAACAAAGTAAATTCAGTGGGAGAAAGTAGGTAATGATGCACAAGGTAATGTCCTTGTGACTGAACTAATCCATGCTTTTAACTGGCAATTATATATTTACATATAAAAAAAATAAAATAAAATGAAAAAAAATCTCTAAAGGAATGAAAAGAAACAAAAGACAGTGAGCTAATGATGGAAAATTTGAATTATCATTATAGAAAACTAGAATATTATGCAAGAATACCTGAGTGGCCTTGTATATACACACAGCAGACATAAGATCATAGAATCACACAATGGTTGAGTTTAAAAAGGACTTCTGGAGATCATCAAGTCCAACCCCCTTGCAGAGCAGGATCACCCAGTGCAGGCCACAGAGGAACAGATCACCTGCTAAAGGTTTGGCCAGATTATGGATCTCCTGCAGCAGGTGGCTGAACTGCAGGAGACAGTCAACAGGCTGCAAAGTGAGACAGAAAAGGAGATAGATAGATGTATCCAAGGGCAATCAGCTGTGAAAACAACAGCCTTTGGCCAAAGAACCACAAAACTCCACCAGCACACCCAGAAATGAGAGTAGCTGACAAGGCTGAGGAATGGAAGTTTGTAGAAATAAGAACTAGGAGGAAGAAGAAACCTCTCTTAAAGCCTGAGGTGCCTCTGCAGAACCACTTCATGGCTCTTGAGGCTGAAGAAGGGAAAAAGGTTGCATCAGGCAACACATCAGAGCTGAGTAAGGCAGCCAGATCAGCTCCTTCTAAAACAATTAGTGCAACAGGTGATAGTAGGTAGTAGGTGACTCTCTTCTGAGTGGTACAGAGGCACCCATTTGTTGACCTGATCCATTATCTAAAGAGGTCTGTTGCTTAATTGGGGGCTCGTATGGAGGATGTCACTGAGACACTAACGAGCCTTCTGCACTCCACTGACTGCTCTCTGTTGCAGCCATTTCACATAGGCAACAGTGATAAAGCCAGAAGCAATTTAAAGAGAATCAAGAGGGACTATAGAGTCCTGGGAGCAGCAGTGAATGACTCAGGGGTTTCTGTAGTCTTTCCACAAATGCTGCCTGTCAGAGGGAATGGGCTTGAAAGCGACAACTGAATTGAGAAAAGCAATAGTTCCAGGAGTGGTTCTCACCCTGATATTTGAGATGCTATAGAGGGTTTGAGACTTCCACAGAAGACTAGAAAATATCACTAAGGGCTCCTGAAAGACCTAGTTCTTTCCAAGGCAGCTGAATTTAATGCCTCATGCTGTAGCACATCACAAATTACAAGGGTTGTTTATGTTTGGGTGAATGATTTCTACTTTAATAGTTTAGCTCGAGTTGATTGTTAAGATCCAGTCATTGCATTAACTATATCTTCTTTGACTATAACTGGAACAAGTTTACCTTCATATAGACACTTACATTTACAGGTCTTACTCTGAAGCTGATTACCACACACTGTCTTCTGGTGACAATGTCCACAGAGAAAGTCATCATAAGAATGCACAAAAGAATGAAGAGTTTCTTTCATAAAAGAAAACTGGGAGAAGACCTCGCAGCTTTGGCAAGACACTGCTATGACTTTCAGATGGTATATGGAAAGAGGGAAATTAATTATTTAGGATGAAGAAGAGCACTAGAAGAACAAAGAGGTATATTTTGGTCATGAAAAAAATCCCATCAAGAGGAAGTTTGCAATGATGACATGCCAGAGTACTGTGAATAGGTAACATATTCTATAAATTGAATTTGATTACATATGAAAGTATATTGGATAGTGCAAGTTGTTGACCAAAAAAGTAATCTCCAGTCCCCTCTCCAGTGTGAGAGAGCTGAAGATTTAAAACCTTTTTCCCACCTAAATGATTAATTATAAGGGTTTGTATAACCTTCGTGGAACCTGACATCAGCAATCCTGCTGAGAATGTTATTACTGAGATGGCTAGAATCACTATGGCACTTGCATTTTGGAGGGCTTTGAGAGCTACACGGACCTGCTGTTCGAACAAAATCCTTCAGTTAGTCAAATTTGTGGGTAATTCAGCTAATAAGTAAATTGATGTTAAATTAAATGTTTTTAAAATCGGCTTATCACTGACTGTGCTCAGATGGTAAAACCTTAATATGAAGTTAGTGCAGCAGTGCAGCTTAGACATCTATTACTGAGATCATTCTGACTGCTGTTCAATTCAATGACACTGGCTTCTAGGTTAATGTTAATTCAGAATTAATCACTGAAGGAACACAAGGTCATGCATTGAATGAGTGAGTTAAAACTAACAACCAGGATGCTACTCCTAGGCACTCAGCAAGTCTTTGGATGTCCCTTCACCAGGTTAATGTTGCCATCTATTATGCACTGCATTCTATAGCGGTTTCTCCTTTATGGCATGCTTCATTACAAAATTCATTTTCTGTCTATGATTCTACATTAACCTTAACTGTATCTGTGAAACTGTCAGCATTCAAAACAATTACCTTTTTGTTCTGGACTGCAGGTAAGTTAGGAATTGTAATTGGTTGGTATTTTGACCAGCTTACTCCAATGAGATTCATCAAACAACAAATATTGTTAGCAAAATGGATTTTTATGTAATAGTGTTGTGACTGTTATGAAGAATTATTCCTTGAGTCTCACCATTTCAGCACTGTCTTTAATGAAATAGTTTAATATGAAAAAGAAAATGAAGAAGTATAATATTGTCTACTTTGTACTTTGTCTGCTTTTTCTAAGCAAAGAACTCCTTATCATAACTATGCTTTAAGGATAATAAATCCTCAGGATGAAGTGTATATGGAGTTCTTTAGGGTATAGGTGAGGACCAGGCATGGTCTTTTTATTCTGCATTTCTGCACTGCAACTGGATCCAACTTCATGATGGTGACATTTAGATGTCAGTACAAATGCTGAGTAACAATTAGAACAGTAAAAGATTTTACACACTTACACTGAAAAAAAAAAAAATAAATCCCAGCATTATTTTCAGAATAAAATAGAGGAAAATACTAGAGTCCAATGGAGGGCTATGAAGATGCTGAAGGGACTGGAACATCTCTCTTGTGAGGAAAGGTTGACAGCCCTGGGGCTGTTTAGCTTGGAAAAGACTGAGAGGGGATCTCATTAATGTGTACAAACATCTGAAGGGTGGGGTGTCAAGTAGAATGGGCCAGGCTCTTTTCTGTGGTGCCCTGGGATAGGACGAGAGGTAATGGTAGCAAGATGAAACACAGGAAGTTCCACCTCAACATGAGGAAAAACTTCTTGCCTGTGAGAGTGACAGAGAAAATAAAATTGTATGTGAATGTTGATCACCCTGTCTCACAAAGACCTGAAAATCTCAGCCTTAGATGAGAATTCTGAGTGACAGACCCTGTATTAGCAAAGGTTGTAACTATAAAATCCCCTTAGATATCTGTATTCAGAGACTTAAAAATCTAGATGGACTTCAGCAAGAAAGCTAGAAATTTATGCTACTGAAGTGTTTCTTAGATGCAACTAAACTATTAAAGCACAAGTTTCAAGCTGTGGTGGCATGCTGCTGCTGCTGCTACTTTGTTAACTTTATGGTTAGAGGACATCAAAGCTGTAATTGAGAAAACACCTTGTCCTTATTGTCATAAGGAAGTCATCAGAATGGATAAACTGAGTGTGAATAGCAGATGCATGCACACACACAGAGGCTAGAAAATTATTTTGGCTAATTTACTGTTTACATATCTTTAATTAAAATGCTATCTTTGCAAGACAAATGTTGAACATAATCCTGGGATTATGTGCTACTGATTCTTAATCCATTTCCTTTATTTATAAAAGAGAAATGTTGATCTATTACTTTGTGACCCAATAGTCGTTTAGTTCAGTAAGAAGTTTTTGTTTCTCTAGAATCATAAAAAAAATAACACCAACACTTTTCTTTTGTGTGTGTTTGGAAGAAGGCTAAGAGGTATAATAAATTTTGCCATATAATCTGCTTTATGGAATTTTCTTGTTTGACACTTTCATAAGCAAGTAACTAAACAATACAATGTCTAGACAATACAATGGGAGGAGCCATGCAGTTAACAGAGGAACCTCTAAACAAAGTGTCAGCAGCAGTTATAGGATGTATCAGATGGATTTCCTCATGGATCAGTTTTGGCCCAGGTAAACTCAGTGTTTAAATTAGTAATGTGCAAGAAAGGAACCAAACATAGAAAGGTTATAAGAACTTGGAAAACATGTATGCAAATTTTCATACTGAAAAGTTAAGAAATGTCTGAAATAGGGTGTAAATTAATAAATGTTACTGCAAAATATCCAGAGGAAAAGAATCTAGGCTTAAAAAAATAACAAACAATAAAATTTATTTATCAATATATTGACAAAAACACCAAAAAAAAGTTTGTTAGATACATCAGGAATAAAGAAATAATGTGCTTTTGTCAAGGAAAATAGTTCTGATATTAGCTTTTTTAAAAAAAAAAGAACAAACAATTTTGTCTATGAATGTTTAATGGTTTGAAGAAATGCTATTTATAAATTTAGCAGCTGGAAACATTTTCCTCTTATTCTACTTTTTATCAGAAAGATTTTCTTGATCAATATCTTGGTATCTCTTTTTACATAACTAGAACATACTTTTGGATATCCTCCAGCTATTAACCTCCTAACAAGCTACAACTGTATGCCACATAAAAAAGAAATAAACTTTTTTAAGATTTCTAGGTGAGGATTTTTTTTTTCTGACTTTAAATACAGAGACATCTAGAGATACTTTTCAATCAAGCATTATACATTTTTGAAGTTTGGGGTTTCTTTATTTAAAAAATACTACAGCTTAAATGACATTGATTTTTTTGATCTGGTGACTTTCTATAACAATTTTCAAGTAAAATTTGCAAGTCCCAGGGTTTGTCTTACTGATATATTGACTGTATATTCAATCCTTTCACAGAATGATCAATTGAATACCACCACCAAGAAAAATATATATATTTGTGGACCTACATTTCTCTTTGTATGTGTAATGGTTGGTCTGCATTTGTTAGCTTATGAAAGCAGACATTATAAACAGGAAAAAAATCACTTGTATTGGCAATGCCAGCTGCATTTGGGTTAGCCTAATGCAAGATTAAAGTTTAAACCTGTTCAATAAAATTCACCCTCTTTCTTAAAGGTAAAAATTACTTGAATTCAAACCCACTTTGAAAGTTACATTGAAGAACTCGGTACAGAGGTATTTTCTCAAACATAAACAACAAATAACAAAGTAACTCTCGAGTTTTAAAATCTCCAGATAGAATATAATCTTGATTGAATTATGTTTTTATAGCAAAGGTTTTATAGACCTTTCCTACAAAAACTGAAGTTAGAACACATATTAGTAAGAAATATTGCCTCTCTTCAAGTTAGGAAGTAGGCATTTTGATTTCAGTAAACTGAAGTCACATAATAAATATTTCAACAGAAAAAAATTAATGTTAGTGCTTTTAATCATTCATATAAAAATATTTTTGACTGTAATGGCACTGAGCTTTTTGTTACTGTAACTAATATTTACATAACGAATACATTTTATTTTCCATGTTTAAAACCAAACCTTAACTCATTAAAATGTCACTTCCTACTGAATTAACACAGTATTTTTTTTTTATTTATTTACAATAAATTCAAGAGATATTAATGAGTTGATTCAATTTTTTATGTAAGATGATGACAATACAATTAAGGTTTTTTTCAAACCTGTAATTGTAAAATTGACCTTATTAAAATTCCAGTTCCTCCATAATTAAAAAAACTCCAAACTAATTACTTGTAGTAATTGGACCAGAAATGACATTTTCAGTTCATTAATATTCAACAAATTGTTTTTGAAGATGTTTTTGCATGGTTAGTAGTCAGTCTTCTGCATTTCCGTTCATTTCTTATTTAAAAGTCATCTGCAATAATAGTTTGCATTTTAATAAGACAAGTCTTTATGAATTGACTTTATTTATAAGGTTTTTAATTGTTAATTAATGTGTGAAAATATCTGTCTCCTGTAATATTTGTAACACACGAAGTGAAAGGTGAATGTAGTAGAACAATTTGCACATGCTGCATCACTCTAAATAAGCATGAAAGATACAATATTTCCCATCCATGAATTTTCATTATTCTTTCTAGAAATGTCAGAAGTAGGTTTAATATGTCACAGTACTGTGCACTTGAATAAAGAAGTCAATTTATCTAACATCATAAAGTAGAGGCAAATCAAAATAATGATGTATGAATGATTTTATTAACCAGCAACATACAACTGAGATCATTTCAAGGTGTATGTATACTGTTTATATTATTTGATGTAATCACATTTGGATTGATATCTTATATGCACACTAATTCCCTTTATAGATCTTGGAATATATGTGTTTATAACCTTGAAGTGTAATTCCTCCAGTGTCCTTGGAACAGTCAGAGCTCAGAGAAGCTCAGACAGAGCTATGAAGAGATTTCCCTTATGATAAGACTGAACCATGAGCTGGAGGGATCACTTTTAAGTGTAAGTGTCAAATTGCCAATAAAAACTGCCAGATAAATTCAAATGTGAAGTCATTTTGAGTGACATGTCTGCATCAGAAGTTGAACTGAAATGATTGCACACTTTCCTATTGTCAGGCAAAGAATCTTCATGGGATTTCAGGGTTCCTATTTCCATAAGTAGGTATAAATTTTTGGTAACTCTGCTTTGGTTTCTTACACCTCAACATTTTCAGATATTTAACCTGCATGTATCAGCAGTGGAAATTCAGCTGCCTGGGAAACTGTAGTTCTTTCCAAAGTTAGGTTGCATCAGAGAGAGAATTTTGAGGGTGACAATATTGCACTGAAGGCCATTTTTTTCAATGTATCCCTTGGAATCACCTCCACACTTTTTGTTTTCATGTCCCTTTTTTTTCCCAGGGAGTCTTTACACTTAGACTGTTTCTGTCAGGTCTTTTCGATTCCCTTTAATGCTCTTCCAGACAAAAAGTGAATGTAATACTTCAATTAAGATAGTTGAATTTAATTAGTCATTTCTAGTTTAGAATGTGGTATTTTCTATGCTCACAAGCCCACTTCTGTAGAAGTAGGCAGGTGATTCAGTTCCTGGCTTAACAGCTTACTCCATCTGTGAGTTTATACCCAGTTGAAAACCATTTTTTTAAAATTATTTTTTTTTGTAACTTTCTATACCAAAAACTTTCTTGAGCAATTTGCTGTTTCATTGCAGTTTCTGACCAAAGGACTGATAGACATTCCCAGCTGTAAGTCAAAACCAGTAGATCCAAGAAGAATATCAGAGAATAAAATGTAAGTAAGAATTTTCCACCTTTGAGACAAATGTCCCGTGAAACACAGAAGTCCCTCTTCATGCAGCCAACATCCCCTCATTCAAGTAAGTATTCATATTCAACTACTAAAATTGAAGTTCTCAGAAATTTCAGTATGTGACACACAGATTTGAATGAGAATGAAATATCTAGAATAAATGTCTCATCCCAAAGATTAAGGCTTGCATTTTTTAATGCCTGTGACTTTAAAGTGCCTGAGGAGAGGCTTGTTTGCTATGTTTATAAAGATTTAAAATAAATTAGCAATAATAATGGTAATAAAGGTTATGGTATGTCTGAAGGTGCCTGACATTCTACTAAGAAGCTGGAATGAAAGTTACTCTGAAAACCACGTGCTAAGGAAGAATCCAATTGCCCTTCATGACTGAAGATGTTGCATTGCCTTTTTATCACTGTCCTCGCTGATACTTCTTTTTGTGCTACATCATTCTTCGAATCAAAGATCTTGGTAAGTGGGTCTAGTCAATCAGCTCAGATTTATTCCCATTTTTCTGTCTTAACTTTTTTTTTTACATGTCAGATGCAAGAAGATTTTATTCTGGTCAATCTACTGTGATGCTTTTTAAAATTCTGCACTGTTACAGGGTACTTGCAGCTCTACATTCTTACCCATTTCTACTTTTGTCATAAGTTATTTATTTCTTTCCTCACAACATTTCCACTCTGCAACCCCAGCCCCAGATCCATGTGAATATTTTCAGCAATGCCAGATAACCCTGTTGCTGCTTCTTGTGGATGTTTCCATTAACCAACACAAAACTTACACCTGCAAATGCAGCACTAACTAGCACGCTGGTGGTCTGCTCTCCACACAGCTTTGAAAAGAGAGCATGCACCCCTCTGTGCTTATATCTACTGCTCCACCAGTGTGTGTGCATCTTTCATGAACCCATCCCTTCTTGTTGACAGCTGATCTTCAGACTCAACAGGAGGTCCAGCAATATTGTCTGAAATAAGATCTCAGCTCACTGTAGCAAATGATTTCCACTGCTTGCAGGAAACTGACCTGTTTCTCAAAGTCAGGGAAGTTAAGTACAGCATACAACTGATTTAAGCAATCACACCATACATAGTGTTTTTCTTCACTACAATATAATTACAATATACTGTATACATTTATCTTCTTTAGGTCCTGACTGATACAGATTATTTGCTCATTTCTGTTATATTTTCCCACAGACTTCACTCTAACTACCCATCACTCAGTACTATGAACTACACAAACATAGCTACTTCAATAGCTTTCTCCAATAAGGTCAATAGAAATAGCACTTACTGACCCATAATTGAACACATGAGATTTACTGACTGATTAAGCTTTCGGAGTCACGCACAGGCAGCTACACTCATACATCTCAACCATGCTGTAAGTGCACATCTTTCCTAATACTGACTTGCAGATTTAGCAGTCATGTCCTAGGTCAAAGAATGTACTCATGATAGAGCAAACTGAAAGTGCTTGGTTGAATAATAATAATTACAATTAACAAAATACTTTGCACAAGGGATGGCTGATGACATTGCCAATCTTTCAGAATATTTTGTGATTGATAATGATTGCTTAGGTCTGCAAATCTTCTTCATCATTTAAATTAATACTTTAAATTAGTTTAAAATGCAAAGTCAAACTTAAAGGATGGGTCCATATTCCAGGCTGTTGCAAACTATTATACACTAATTAACTTTACCATTTAGGAGGAAGCCCAATTATTGCATTAGACTTTCAGCTTTCATATAAAGACACAAATGAACAAGAAAAGAAACTCTGAGTTTCTTTTTTGGGATGGGTGTCTTTTTTTTTTGGCCTGTAGAAGGAATAAAACAAAGTCTGTAAAGAACTCTAAATCAGACAAAATATAAAATGATCCAGTTTTCATTGGGGAAAAAAAAGTAAAAAAAAGAAGCTGTGCTGCTTTCTACATTGAAATGTCACATTTGAAATAATCAGAAACATGATTTACCCTTATTCAGGTACACAGTGAACAAGAGTTACACTTTAGCATGACTTAGGCAGTTAGGGTGTAATGGGATTTGTATGAACCATGGCAACCTGTAATGGCCAAAGTGCTTCAGATACTGAGTTCCTATTTTTGTCCATGATTACAATTTGTACTTCCCATTCCTTCAGGTCTGTTTAGTGGATTTGTGATACTTAGCTTCAGATATCTAAAATTCTGATGTCTACATATGAAGTAGCTGTTTTGTAGTTCCTTTACTTGCTGATGGAAGAAAACAGGCTTTATTCATTACACTTATTATCTGTCCTTTTTTAATATCTGCTGCAGGCTAAAAGGAGTAATTTCTGAAACTTTTTATTTACTGAACCTTCACTGATTGTAGTGGGACCATGAGGTAAGAAGGTTAGATGCAGATAATCAAACTTAAATGAACAAAATCCACACTTATAATCTCCCCCAGCCTGTCATAAAGTCACTTATATATTTCTTTCTTGCTTTATGCAGGACAGTATGCTCAGAAAGAAGCTGCACTCCAGTCCCCTCTCTTTCTGTTCATACACTTGGCCACTCATAAACTTTATTTTCCCTCTGTAGTATCCAATGGAGAAGCCTTGAATATACAAACAACTTATTAGTTTAAATGGTAAAAAATATAATAGTTACATTATGCTACCCCTCCATTAGACTGTGTCCCTGAATCAAAAGAAAACCAAAGGCTTGTAAATATAAATACTTTTTGCATTCATAGACTATGCTATAAATGTTCTGTTAACATAAATATTAAGAAGAATGCCTCCATCTCTACATTTCAAGCTAACATTATAGACAATAAACTTCCTTTCTGCAACAGACCTAAACTGTGTCTTATTTCACAACATATTTCATAAGGAAGGAATTATGCAAAGAGGATATGTGGCATTCAGAGCCATTTTTTATAAGTATTTATATCAAAGTTTTCTGTGCTTCGGGATTTTCTATAGACTTGCAGTTTATCTTTGAATTTATGTCTGACCAAATGGGCATACTAAATTAAATTCTTCTAAAAATACTTGAATAAGAATAACTTACTTTGTTGACCACAAAACCAAGATTGCCTCCAGGTCTGAATAATCTGATAGTTTAGTAGTTTATTAAGTATTCTAGTCCATAATACTCTATTTTTGTTTTGTGGTGTATCTTCTAATTTCATACATATTTTATCACAAGGAGAAAGTTTGCATAGATAAATATTAAGGAAAGAAAACTAAGCATCACAAGAGATAGAAACTAATAGATAAACAGGGTTGGTTTTCTTTTTTAAATTGGCTTTTGCTGCTGCTAGAAAAAGAGATAAAAAGAATTTAAACTGCATCTGAAGTATCTACCTGAAGTCTCTTTTTGTTTATACACTTAAACCTAATATATTTTAGTGTGTATGGTGTCTCTATATGTGTATCTATGCTCTTTTATAGAGCATAGTGCAACATTTTATTACTTTAGTCAAATTTACCTTATGCTGACATTGATATTTAGTAGTCATGTTTGTCTCCTCCACATTGAGAACTCATTACACTGTCACAGAACTTTATGATAAACCTCCTGTTACAATCGTATTGTGCATAGAAGATGAAACTCTTACATTTATGAACTTAAAAATGTCTAGTGCCTGCTTTTTTACCTAACATGTTACTGAAAGAACAAGCCCTTATATTGGGCATGACATATGCAAAACTTTCCAGCCCTTCTTTCATTGAGATCTTAATG
>VWZY01003306.1:18445-33166 GCA_013399075.1 Chloroceryle aenea
CGAAGAGTACATCTGTCCAAGACATGAGTCTCTCCAGCCACTGTTCCATGACTTGTGCACTCACAGGACTGCAGAAGTCACACAAACTGCTGGGTTCAGCTAATGCTTCTACAAGAGAGAGGGCATTAATTTGTTTTTTTTTTCCTTTCCCTATTCAGCACTCAATTTTCAAATACTTTCCTGAGACTTTTAGCACTCTTCAGACAAATGGAAATACATCTCCTCACCTTAAATCAGGCTAAAAGAGAAAATTTGTTTAATCTCTGACACAAACTGTATCAAAAAGTACCATGTTGAAAGTCATTGAAATTATCAAACTTGTAAACCATGTGAAAGATACGTATGTTGTTTAATGTTAAAACATAAACTGTGTTCAAAGGAAGGCTTAACATCATCACATGTTTAAATGAAACTGAGATTATCTTATATTTCTATGTCTGAAACTTGTAGACTATTTGGGTAAATACAACGGTATTGCTTCCTTCCAGATGTATTCAGAATGGCAGTGCTGTGATCCTTTGATAGGAACAGTGACAAAAATAATGCAGACATTTTTTATAATTTTGTAATGGACGAGCTTCCTTCAGATTTTTGCTCCAGGTACAACTACATAAGAGTTGTCATTCTTAAGAAAAAACATCAGTCCTCAGAAAAAAAAATGTGACATTTGAAAGACACAGACACAAGACAAAGGAAAAAGGCTTAAGTAAATCATGTTTATCTTTTCACAATGCTTAGCAGAAGCATAATTTTAGAGGGCTGACTCCTGATAATGGATTGTTTACTGGCAGCAGCACATAAGAAAACCTGTTAACCTCAAAGCTGCATATATCCTCTGTTTTAAAGCTTTGAGCTTCACAACCCCCATTCTGCTCAGCCACTTTCTCCTTTGCCTGACCCTCAGCTACATTTATATTATCCTAAATACAGTGCACTGACAGTAGTACAAATACCTACTTACAGGAATCATCCAGTTGGCCAGGTCACCATACTTGGACACCTGCATAGCTCCAAGCATTGTCAAATCAACATGACCTCTGGCAACAGAAAGAGTGCAATTAGCATATCACATTCCAGTAACAGCCCACAAATCTTAACAAGCTTTTGTTCACATTCTCATTACACCAACATAAAAATGGTGGCATGCCACAGAGGTAGCAGCCATTTTGTCACACATGCAGTTGTTTTTATTTTCCCCTCTAGATGTATTGCTGAAGCAAATTTTTATGTCTCTGACTACTGAGCATCAAAAATGTTACTATTGCCTAGTTTTGGTTAATTGCATCCACAGTCAGTCAGCTCTGAAATCATACTTTTAAGTGCACTCCTTCACATATTTACATGCACTCATCATCTTTGCAGAGCCATTAGGATTTAGTGTTTGTTTTCATCCAACCTCCTTCCCAAAAAACAAAAAGGTCCAGATGGTGAATTTCCATTAGAAAGGTGGAATGAGGATCACAATTGCAAGCTGTGCACAGAGAATATACAGAGTGCAAGTACAGATTAGTTACTTGAAAATGACCAAAAAGTAGTTGTTGAAATAGAGTTATAAATGTGTTTATGTATGGCCAGGTTTTGGTAGACATGAACATCACTATCGTACCTGTAAGATTTTTTTATTTCAAACAGCTAGGCTTAATCCTCTGTACATCATCGCCGATTAAGTTCATGATCATTTTACAGGTTGTTAAATACTAACCACATTTCAAAGAACACTAATGATTTCAGTAACTGATTCAGTTTATTCTTTTCATGTTTCAAAAGATCAAGGTTTGTGTTGTTACGTACCCTCTTATCATTGCAAATGATTCATCGCTAGAGAAATAGGAAGAACCTGGAAGAACAGTAACTGTCTCCTTGCCTGTAAAAGAAATAAGCTATAGTATGTATGTATCTCTTGACAAATAAAGTCACAGCTGTTAAGCAGGAAATACAGGGGTTATACCAAATTCCTCTGGATTCTGTAAAACTATGGCCCTTATTACACTTAGTATTTTCACATGTAAACCTAATCAATCATAATTAATTGTTATAGTTTTTAAGGATAGTGTGGCCTACTCTTTGACCATCAGCAGTTCCAGGCAAGACAATACTGACAGCCAGGGCTATCTCTGTTGACTTCAGCTTTCAGCTCTGTGCAAAGGAAAAGTGCAAAAGAGAAAAAGCATCTTCATGAAATGGAAAATTACAAGGAGGAGCAAGTAGATCAGATTGAACGGTTTTCTTTGTTAAAGTGCATAAGAAAATGTGCTTCAGTGTGTTATACTGTTCTCTCCACAGTGCTTCTGTGCACATGGAAGTCTGATTTTGACTCTACCCTGAGCCCTCTTTCCTCTCTTGCCAGCACACTGAATCGGTTTAAGCAAGAGCTGTGTCTACACTGTGCCTCTGGGAAGGTGTAAGAAACGCAGACAAAGGAGAAATTATAAACCAAGCATGGGAAACTTGAGAGAAAAAAAAGAAAAAGAAAAATATTTTAACACAAGGTGACATTGTGAAGAAAAAGTTACTGTAGAAACAAAGGGGATGAGGAAAGAGATGCTATTAAACAGTTTCCAGTAAACAGAGAAAAAGAGGCAATGAAAGTAACTAAGAGGATGGAGAAAAGGGAAGGAAACACTGTAAGAAATTTAAAATAGAGACCTGATATAATTTATGGAGTCAACCTTATGTGTATTGTGTGCCAAGATGTATGGAAATTAAATTTTGACACAAAAAAATAGCATAGTATTAAGGTCATACAGTCTTATGCAGTTTTGCAGTCCTGAAGCCAGATCACAAGAATGCACCACGCAGAAACCCAGATCAGATCTGAGACTGCCTGAACTGCCTTGCACTCCCAGGCACCCACCCATTGCAGCGGGACAGACAGTACAGCCTGCAACAACAACGTGGAGTAAGAACCCCGGGATAAAGTGACAAGCCAAGGCATTACTGAGAAGAAAGAAACACACTGAGTACCACAGAATAATGTAACAAGAGCACCATTTTACCCACTACTTGAAAATACTCTCAGGAAGTCAGTACTTGTAAATATATCTGCTTTATGACAGAAGTCTACATTTCCATTACAGCAAAGATAAACTTCATGCGAGACATTTAGAAAATGGGTGAAACAAAAGAAACCAGTACATATTTCCAAGAAATACAATTACATTTGCAAACAAAAATTTGGCAAAAGCCTGAGCTTGGAATACATTTTGAAAATGTAGACTTTTTGCACTGGACCACTCCAGTTGATGAATATGAACAGAATTCCTATTTCTTTGACACTTAGCTTCTGTTTTCTTCACACAGTTGTATAAATTTGGTTGGAAATTGTTGTAGAATGGCTAAAAGACAAGGGTCATGTACCTTTAAGAGAAATGTCATCTGAAGCAACCTGTTAAGCCCAGCTGCAATCCTTGCAAGAAACTTACAGGGACAGCATGACCTTGAGCTGATAAGTTGTACAATAATAGAATATTATGGAATGAGAAAGTAGCAGCCTTCTGTTACCACGAGAGGGGTTGGGTTATGCTAAAAGACCCTGTGGATTGAACCAATAGAGGATGGACAGGTGTGACTACTAATGAGGTGACTGTATATAAGTAATGCACTGACAGCTAATAAACGAAGTTCGCTTATCAATCACATTGATTGACCGCGTCTTCCCTCGCTGCTCCACAGGAAATCACCTAGAACAGTCTTAATCCAACTTCAGCAGTTTCTGAATGTTGCTGCAATGATAATAATAATTATTTTGGTGCAAGAGCTGAGGCTCACCTATCTAATGTCCTGCCTACTGCAGCTTCAGAGGAAGACATGAAGGTGCTTAAAAATGAATTACCAATACTAGAATAATCTGATTTCCATGCTACATCCTGACCTCATATGTTAGCTTCATCCCTGCAAGATTATCTCTTCCAAAATATTTATCAACCATAAGTAACAATTCAAGATCATCTTGATATTTAATTAGAGCACAATGATTTTTCAGAGTATTTATCAAGTTCCTGGATTTTTTTTTCCTTCGTCACTATTAACATGCTCATTTCTAATATTAAAACATAAGTTCTAACATGTGTGCAAATAATTTCACCTTTTAGAGTAAATGGGGCTTATTCCAAATTTTTTTTTCCCCTCCAGTGAGAGAAATTATTAGCTTCAATTATTATTTTATTTTTTTTAAACAAAAGGTCCGTCAATTTCATCTCAAACAGTAACACAGCTCTCATGTGCCTCCAACATTTTCCTTCATACAGTGTATCACAACAGTTACCTAGCTACTGGTGAAATGCTGGACTCAATTCCTTAGTAATTTGTTATTTAAAATCAGAACATGGCCGTAAATAACTTCTTTTCTAAACTATAATATTGAAATAGCAGTATAATAATGGTAACAGTTAAGCCAGTTAGCAAATGTTTCAAGACAGTGAACAATTGCTGGACTGCAGCCTGGCATTAAATTAAAAGCCTGTTCGATGTCAGTGCTTTATCTCCTTTGACCTTCTGGAGTTTAATTATACTTGCTAACAGCTACTGTGAAAGCTACTGTCTATATAGATACATATGTACACATCCATACATATGGGTACACCCTTGGCACTGCTGGTTTAACAGATGAACTCAATGATTTAAGGGTCTTGTCCAACCTAAACAATTCTATAATTCCATATATGTGTATGTATATACAGACATTTTTTTTTTTTAAATGCATACTCTACAGCTACCTACAAGGAGGTTGTAGTAACACTGGTGTTGGTCTCTTCTCCCAAATTACTAATGATAAAAGGAGAGGAAATGGCCTCAAGTTGTGTCAGGGGAGGTTTAGATTGGATATTAGGNAAAAATGTCAGCTATGGGTCTGTTAATTTATAGTATTAACATCAGTGAGAATTTTTAAGATGCCAAGGCGTACTGCTGTTTGCCAGAATGCAATATATTGGTGTAGTTTTACATGAAAACAGGGAATGGACACAGGCACAAGTCTCCATAAAGAAAACAGAAATAAGACGGATGCATTAAACTGTAAAAAGCTTAAGTCTATAATCTATTCCTGCTTCTGAGGTGAAATGGCCCAAAATAGCTGGGCAAAAACAGTACATGAGGACAGACATTCTTGCCCTCTTGAAGTGGCAAAAGCAGCTGGACACAGCACAGCCCTGCAGTGTTCCAGGTCCCATTTGGGGATCTCTTTCCCCCTGCCCTGGCTACCACTAACCCTTCAAATGCAGGGGTTGCATTCCTAGAAACTCACTTGCAAGGAATAAACCAGGATGCTATAAGCAGGACATTCCAAAACCTGTCTCAAACATAAATCATTGAAAAACATTTTTTAGAAGATAGAAAGTGAAAAGTAGCAAGAAAACAAATCCATAGTCTTATACAGTGTTCACAAAACAATCTCACTGCTAAAAAAGATTTAACCATTTACTGCTTGGTCTGGGACAGTTTCCTTCAGGAGCTACCAAAATGCATCAAAGCATAAGCTCTCTAACTGGAATAGTAAACGTCTTCATTGATCAAAGCAAATCTTCACTTAAAAGACGACATAGCATTAACATTTATAAGTATATAAAACAGGAGTCTGTGTTCCAATGCTGAATCAACAGATAAACAACAAAAAATAATTTTCTATAAATTTAAATTATTTTACCTGCATTAATCAGGTCTGGATCTACTTCATTTTCAAGTGGGTAAGGACCCTGACAATAACAGAGACATATGTCAGCTTTATATCTCAAGATACAATTCATAACTGGTTTATTATTTCTAATGCTTATTACTGAAAACAGATCATCACAGACATGCCTTTTTTATCTTTAGCAGAACAACATCCCTGATGATACAAGCCACAAATTACATCAACTAACTTATCAGGACTGATGGCCATATTGTTAGAGACTGTTAGAATTACTAAATAATCACAGAGTGGGTTTTTTTTTGTTTGTTTTTAACTGAAGTGACAGACATTTTTCAGAAAAATGTATGTAGGTGCAACTTCATAAAGCCATATGACAGTGAAAATAACATTCACTTTAAGGTTTGTTTAAAATTATGTTTAGTAAGGCTAACAAGGCTTAGTCTTGCAAACTACTGAAGGTTCTGACTCCTTCCAGCAATACATGTACTTAGGAACATACTTTGTGAAGTAGCACCGTAATCTTGAAATGAACATTTCCTTAAAACTTCGCTAGGCTACAATGAGAATTTTATGATTATGCAATATGGAATTTACTTGAATAAGATTTTTAGTAAAATTATAAACAAGTTGGGGATGGGTGGGGAATAAAGCCCAGCAATGTAACTATACTGCAATAAGTGACAATGTTATATTCTTACCAGACCCAGGACTCCATTTTCACTCTGTAAGTGAACAGTTATGTCTGGACTGATGAAGTTACTGGCCAACAGTGGGATTCCAATACCCAGATTAGCTAAAGAGAAGTGGTTAAGGCACAAACAGAAGCACACTTACTGCAAACTAGTAGATGAAAAAAGTTACCATTGTACTATTAGATTAGAACTGTTCTCTTCACAAACACTTTCATTTTTAGTTAGATGCCTTGTATTTCTTATGAATTATTTTACCATTTAGACTGTCTAATTGCATTCTGTAAAATGTTTTACATTTTTAAAAAACCCACAGTGCAAGTAAGCTTCATTTCCAATGTATGTAACTCTTTTCAAGAAATTCTTGAAAAACATTCAACTCCTAACTCTCCAGATATGCTTGGATAAAATTTCTGGATGTCCTATGTTTTAGCATCTCATCTGTTTCAATAAGGTGTTAATAAAATGAGGGAATCCCAGGCTCTGGGAAAGACCATGAGCATGGTAGTTAACCTGTCAAACAAAACATCTGCAGTTTCTATTCTAGTAAGTCACCACTTTAACCTATATGTAGCACAGCTGAAGGATACCATACATGCCATCCTCAAACTCCAAAGCAGCCCGTCTGATGATCCTCTCCCTCACATTGTCTCTTTGTTTTTCTTTGGCTTTTGAGTCTTCAGGCTTCCGGACAGATAAGCGCTGCAAAAGAAGTAATTATAAGTGAAGATGTGAATCCAGATTCTTACTTGTCAAGACACAAGAGCCTGATTTGTGATTACACTGAGATACACTAAAAAAAGTGTTATTTATCCATCTGCTACAAAAAACCAACCTCTTATTCTATCAGTTCAAGCTCATCTAAACCAACAGAGTCATCAAATGTCCTCAATGATAACCTTAGAGCAGAATGTTATTTTTTGTATTGCTGGGGCTGACAGAGTGTGTGATACATAGACAACTGGTTAACAAGGCACAAAACAGTGCAAAATACAAAAAAGTCTGAGATTCGTTACCCAGAGATATCTAAATACATTTGTAAAATGTCAGCCTAAAATACAAATACTGCTCTCCTGCATTCATTCAATTCAATGTTCTTAATCTAGATTTATATGCATGAGACAGACAAATGTCAGTCATCTACAGATACTATGAGCTACGCAACTAATTTTCAAATATAAATCTGTATAATTTTGCATAAATCTGCCTGAAGTTGTTTCCTGAGATTTTCTGGCCTTAGATTGATGATTTCTGAATCACATGTACATGAAAATGCCATGACATTCAAGAAGTTTCTAAGACCTTTTTCGTAAATTATTGTTTCCATAGATTATGTTCTTTGAGCATGTCTCCCATGCACAGAGAGTTTTATAAACTGCACTGTGCAACATCATGTTCTGCCACCCATGTATGTCTTCACATCCTTTCCTATTTCAGGTCATAATGTACACAGCAGGAAAAATTATCCTCTGTTCCTTCTCATCACCACAAAAGAATTCTGGCGGTGTCTTTTTTTTTTCCCGTGTTGGGAGTCACTTTCCTCTTAGGCAATCAGAAACAGTCAGTATCAATCCTCTTGAATTTCTCAGAAACTTTTGTTTTATGCCCTGGCTATTTTTCCTAGAGTTGCTTCACTCTCAACTTACGGAAAGAATAAGAACAATCACAGTGGGTTTCTCCAACAGCAAAGAGAACATTGGCTAAAACATGTGACTGGCACTACAGGGACTTGTCAGAGACAAATTAGGCAGGAATGGCCACTTAAAACCAGTAAGAATTACAACAGTTCATCTTATCTTTATTATCCTTGTTCCTCAACACTCCTCTTATCATTTAGCATTCTCAATGTTTTCATATGTGCAGCCGCTTCCCTCACATATAAACTTTCCCATAAAAGAAAATAAATCTGACATTTCATTCCTGTACTGCTATTACAGGTGCCACTGACAGAACTACAAAATTACACAAAGTTAATCTCTCTTAAAATTTTGCTTTGTAGTTTATAGTATGTCCACCCCACACCCTTCTTTTTTTTCTTAAGCATACAGAGAAAGGAAACGTGCCATTAATTGTGGTTTAACACAACATGGACAGAGAAAGGGAAAGAAAAGGAAAAAAGTTTGACACTTCTGTTTCCAGTCAAATAGTCAACAACATGTAATATGCTTTTGCAGAATGAACAGATGAGAAGAAAAAAAAATATGTTTTTAACCTTAACATTCATAGAAGAATTTACTCAGAGAAAGGGCCTTGTGTGACTTTCTAGGACTTTTTGATTTGATTTTAATATTAAAAGTTTAATTATTACAATTCCTTCTACACTTTTTTTTTTTCCATTGGTTTTTTTTTTTCCTTGTGTCATGTATCTCCCCCTCTACCAGCTCTTCTGATAACATTTTGAATAACTCCCACCTCCAGACCATGGAGACTCAGGAGAAACACAGAATTTTCAATTGCACTTTATGCACACTGTCATATCACCAAAATGACTACAGGGACATAGCTGGAGTGAGACAAAGCCACAGAAACAAAGCTGAACAATCACATAATCAGAATTTTCTTGAATGTTTTCAGTGATGGAACATTATTGCTAAAACTTTTAAGAGCTACTGACATCTTTTATTCAGACCAGAAATATCATTGTCTAAAAAGGTTCTTGATAGGAAAGGAAAGGAAAGGAAAGGAAAGGAAAGGAAAGGAAAGGAAAGGAAAGGAAAGGAAAAGAATGTTCCAGGACCTTTGCAAAGTAATGTAATTCAACACATGTGACAAAAGGGGCTGAGGCTGGTGCTACATGCCCCAAACAAAAGATGTCCCTTAGAAAACAAAGTATGTAATCATCAGTGGACAAGGGACGACCTGTGGGTGTGATCCATCTGGACTTCTGCAAGACCTTTGACACGGTCCCCCACAACATCCTGCTCGCCAAGTTGGAGAGATACGGATTTGATGGGTGGACNCACCTTCCAGTACCTGAAGGGAGCTTGCAAAAAAGACTGAAGAGGGCCTGTGTACAAAGGCCTGGAGTGAAAGGACAAGGGGCAATAGCTTTATATTAGAAAGTTAGGGATTTGGATTAGAAATAAGGAGAAGTTCTTTACCATGAGAGTGGTGGGGCATTGGAACAGGCTTCCCAGGGAGGGGGTTGAGGCCCCATCCCTGGACACATTCAAGGGGAGGGTGGGCAGAGCTCTGAGCAATCTGCTCCATTTGAGGATGTCCCTGCTCTCAGCAAGAGGTTGGACTAGGTGGCCTCTAGAGCTCCCTTCCAACCCAGACATTTCTATGTTTCTATGTTTTAAGGTCAGTTCTTAGTGGAGGTGTTCCCCTTGTTGTGTCTACAGAGAGTGAACTGAGAGAAAGGACAATGAAGTAGCATTTTCCATCAAATTTTCAACAGCTTTGAAGTCATCCAGGACTAGAGGCAGTTGCTTTAAATTATTCAGGGTCTGAACAAGAGAGGCTGAGCTATAAGAAACAAGGCTCAATCCAGAGACCCCCAACTAATAGCAAAACTTGTCAGGTCTTTCTCACACTTTCTCAGTGCTGAGACTTGCTGGCTAGTGTAAAAACCTTGCAAACTCTAAAATACACCCCACACTGAGATATGTTCTGACCAACAAGCTCAGTTACTTACTTCAATTCTCTTCTCAAACTTCTCTCCTCGTATCAGACGGTCAACATAGATTTTGGGAACATGAATGTCTTCTGGGGCAAATGCTCCTACATCAACAATTTCTTCCACCTATAGAGAGAAAAGAGAAAGTGAAAATATTTGGAAAAAAGCATTCAAGGAAATATTTTGTGACCAATGGAGTTTCAAATATTAAATACAGTAGATCAAATCAAGAAAACAAAGGAATGGGACAAAATAGATATACTCTAAAATAGGCTAATTTAGATGCTTATCGTCCTCCTCTTTCACAGGATATTTCTACATGCAAATTGAAAATAATTTGTTTTTATAACCCAATTTGTAGCCCAACCACCTTGAAGAAATATACCATGTACAGTTACATCAGAGTTGTTTGTGCGTATAATTTCCATTCAAACAGAAGGAAACAACATGCAGCTCACAAAATATTTAAAGTACCAAGCAGAAGTATGAATTTTAAGGAAAAAAAAAACACCAAAACTGTCTTGACGTTTCTCCATAGTTTACTCAACAATAAAATTCAAAACATTTGAACTGTAGTAATTGATTGCAAGAAATATGTGAAGATTTAGAAGTGTCTATAGTTAGTGAAACGGAGATTCAGCACAAAATGGCACTGATCTACACAGAGTACAGTCGAAATTTGTCTATTTGGAGCACCACAGACAACAAGGCTTTCCTTCCTTCTATGTTTTGGTTCAGGGTGGTCTAGCTTGGAAACCTTGCTATGGCCAGACACCTGCAGCACAGATCCTGGGTCATGTCTTATGCTTTCACTGATAAATCTCAGGTACAGAGAGCACATCTCACTCTGATACAAAACAGACACTACTGTTAGGGCTGTACCTGCACCTGACCACAGAAAAAATGCATAACGTTGAAGCAAAAGGTCAAAGATAACATCTGAAACAATCTACTCAGAAAGAAATTAAGTGGGTTTCCAAACTGCTTTATTACTTTATTAAACTTCAGGAATATCTAAAGTCTACAAACCCTAAAACATCACCCAGGGTATGACACAACAGTAGAGGTAGTTCACTTAGAAGCCATTACCTGTGAAACAACATTAAAGAGCTTAAAATTCAATTCGACATCCTACTGTTACTGCACAATGTGATCAATAATAAAATCTATAGTACATCTGATAGTCAATTACCTTCCTACTGTGACTTGAAGTGTGACAATAAACAAGCAAATCCACCCTAGAAGCAGCAGAGGGAGAGGAAAAATTAACACTAAAGATCACAGGATCAATTTTAGATGATCCCTAAAAAGAGTCCTGGGATAAAAGGACAGGAAGACACGTTGTGAAATCCATAACACAAAGGTGGGAAGGAAGAGTCAGTAACAGCCAAAGAGACACCAACCTCTGTGTTTGTGGAGAGCAGAATCAGATATCCAAGAAAGTCCTTATCCACAAGATAAGGGGAGATAATCAAATACATATTTTAAAAATTCACACTGCTGTACTCACAGAAAAAAAAAGGTGCAATCGCATCCAAGCCCTTTGTCAATTAATTTATTTTATATGTTAATTTTAAAATTCATATGAAGTAAAACACAAGGTAAAATGAAAGAATCCTGAAGTACGCAGCTGAAGCACACTGTGATCTCCATGCAGTGACTATTATCAGAACATGCTCAAAAGGGAGGAGAAGCAGGAGACAAGACTTTCCAATGAAGTCATATGCAAGCACCTGCTACCAGGAGGATTCCCAGATTCACCTTTTCTAATTAAGTTTGTCTTCATCATCCATGGGGAATATTAGGCATGGGGAATACTAATTACTACTGATTTGAACTTTCTCATAAAATAATTACATTTATTTGCTGCCATAGCTAAGATTATAAAACCAAAATGTTTGCTGGCATAATTCAACCTCAATAGAATAGAATACTGTCAGAATACTTGATAAACTGTCTCTCTCCCCCCATAAAATACACAAGATAACCAATTTATCCAACAATAAATTGTTGGCTTTTGTTATTAGTCACCCCATTCCCTTAACTGGTTAGTAATTTTTCTTTGGAAACAGCAGTCAGCATGGTAGTTTTTCCTCACAAGAATGATCAACATCACTATTTACTATTTCCATATATATCATCCTAAATGAATATAGTGCAGACAAAACTTTATTTCAAATACAGATGGGATTTCAAATGAGCCTAAGGATCTCTGCAGTCTGGAACACCTCAGAGAGGTTGTGAACTCTCCTTCTCTGGAAACTTTCAAGACCCATCTGGATGTGATCCTCTGCAACCTGCTCTGGTTGATCGTGCTTTGGCAGTGGGGTTGGACTAGGTGATCTCCAGAGGTCCCTTCCAACCCCTACCACCCTTGGATTCTGTGGTGTTTTGCAATTTCCATGATCTACCATTATGTGGCATATGTTAAAATTTCCATATAGCAATAAAATATAATTTTGAAAACGGATTAAAAATTTGCATGTAATGTCCGCAAGAATACACCTCATCCAGTTCTGCAAGTGAAATTAATAAGCAATAAAAAGAATTTGTGCAGGGTAAGTAAAAATGTCATCTGTTTGCTTCAAGTCTCTCTCCCAGCTCTGCTTTCAGAGCATGAGATGATACTCCAGCTGAGACGCTGTAGATGGGCTGCCAGCAGCCTCTATCAGTATTACCAGCACTGTTACCACAGATGAAGCTGTGCCAACAAAAGTGAAACCAGGACATCTGATGGCTATGGGAATGAGCAACTTATTTTTCTTTGACCACTGCAAGACATAACACAATCATCTTTCTAAATAAGAATGATAATGCAAAAATAAATACTTCCATAGCTGGACATACTCACTTTCCTTACAGGTTTCATAATCTTTTAAGTCTTTTCTGCAACACATTCATGGAATAAGCCTCAATGAGACATTCAGGAGAGCATTCGTATTAATAATTAAAATGACATGTGGGAGTTTTCTTTCTGTTCTGCTCTCCATCTATCTATCTGTCCTTCTGTTCTTTCTTCTTTCTACTTACCTGGCCTCAGGCTTTATTTTGTCATGTACAGAAGAATCCCTGTATACATCAAAAATGGCATCCCATGTACCATGTACCATGCCATATGGCACCCCATACAAGAGACACAAATCTGGGAAAGCATAAAGAAGAAACTAATCAGGGCAGACCACCTACTGCACTTTTTTTTTAATTAGGAAATCCAGATACTCTGGTACCATTTAGATTGCCTTGATGACATATGTTAATTTTAAATCTTAACTTCATCAACATACTAGAAAGTAGAAAATGTTTTCAAAGTAAAACTGAGGAGCAACTTCAAGAGGCCACATGGGCTGAGTTCCCTCTTCTGGGAAGGGGCTCTGATATGTGATTCTAAAATCCTTTCATTGTTTCAAAAGTAGAGTATTAGTTTTCTTTCTGAGTATAAATGTTCTTGCAAATCTTGTCTGGTTGCTGATAATAGGAGCAGAATTAATAAGTTTAATAATTTTTTAATACTGGTTTATCTGCAAGTAAATCCAGAATATAAAAGCCATTCTCTGCCGTGATTCACAAGAGCCTTCTGCCATTCCTTTTGGTATCATAGAATCACTGATTATTTGTTTCACAATATCAATTCCTTCTGTAATTTACATCTACTTCTCCCTTTTTAAAGTAGTTTGATTGTGGAAATTCAGCTACTCTTCTATAGTTTTATCTCAGAATTTCTGAAGGCTTCCAAAAAGAGAAAGGGAAGCACAAGGGTTATGAACTTCCAGTAAGAAAGATAAATCTCCAGTTCTTCACCAAAAATTGGCAAGGAAATTACAATGACACAACTATTCATGACAAAACACTTAAAATAGAAAGGCCTTTCCTTTGAGTCTGTACCTTTTAACCTATTTCTGCAGCCTAATTAGCCTTTATGATACATGAAATTGTTTTCAGTTGGCTTAGTTTTAAATCTCAGTTTTCATAAAACTAAGCTATAACCAGAAATTACAATATAATTCCTTATTAGGGGTAAAAAAATTGAAAATGTGCGTGGGAGGGTGGGTGAGAGAGAGAAAGAGACTGGGGGAGGGAAAGCACTTAACAAAATCTATGCATTTTTAACTAGCTTACTTTTACATTGGCTTTATTGAATCTCTCTATCACTATCTTAAGTATCCTAGCACACTTTAGTTCTTCAAACTGAAATAATAAAATACCCAGCAGGACATAAGTAGAATAACAATGACAAGTGGTCAAATGTCCAAAACAACAGAAGAATGAAATCAAATTTAGTCTCTTAGATGCTTGAGATAAACTCACTAGAGCACTTCTTCAGTTCACTACTGCAAGAGTCAGGATGTCACTGCGAAAATCACTGTAGCATTTATAAAACTGTAAGAAGTTAGAAAACGTTAAAAAAGCACTATTGAGGCTAGAAGGAAAAGTTGTATGTGTCTGGTTTGGTCAAGATAACAGAAACTGTGATCAGCCATTCCTCATGGCCAAACAGTCATCTTACTTTTAATTGCTTAGACTGAATTTCACAAAAAACTGTGAAACTGTAAAACACTGTAATAGTCTCTGAAAACAGATCACTGGAAATTAAGAGTTCACTATACAAACTTTCTGGGCTACAGGAAAGAGCAAAGCGAGTTAATATTTACTCACTTCCGCCTGCATGCAAGGACTTGTAACAGAGGATCTTCTGAGTTCACTTCTGTACTTTTCTGACTCTAAGATCAGCCAGAACACGAAATTTCTACCCCTGCCAAACTCCCATGATAATGAAATGACAGTTT
>VWZY01003306.1:40605-61276 GCA_013399075.1 Chloroceryle aenea
GTTCTTCTCAAATCATCATAAGATGGTCTGCACAACAGTTGTAAAAACGTTTTGTTTTTCTGTTCTTTTAATAAATACATGCACACACAGAAGCAATGCATCAAATAAAATGAAGATTAAAGAAAAAAAAAAAAAAGACATTCAAGTCTGGGGGTGGGCTTCTGTTTTGGCAAACTAAAATTACAATAGCAGTGGCATTAACTGTTTCTGCTTTTCCAAATCAGTACTAGTAGTACTTGGATTTGAATTCTAAACCACCAAAGTGCTTTTTAACATTGCTGAATACTGAAGCAGAAAATGCATTAAGCACTTCAGCCTTCTTTGTATTCTGCATTGGTTATTTTACTCTCTTGAGCACTGAAATATCAACATACTTGGTCTCCCAGTCCACTATACATGTAGTCTTACAACTTGCTACTTTCAAATCTTCACTTTGCACTCCACTGGATATTTCTGAGTTTGCTCCTACGTGCTTAAGCTTTCTTGTTCATTTGGGGTTTTTAATGCTCAGCCTCAGAAATCTGGCCTTGATCTCACTTTCTGTCTTTTTTTTTTTTTTCCTGATTGAGATTGCAATGATCATGATCAAGGTCAAATTCGTACTGTTCTACCAATGTTTTCTCCATACTAAAACTTTATTCTCCAGCTGTTACCAGTTTTTCTCTAACTTCATTTCTTCTATGTCTTCTTCTAGGTCTTCCATGTTTTTCAGTTCATGAAATATGGAAACATAGAAATGTTCATTTCATCATAGAAATGTTTCATTTCAATGATCATCTTCATGGCCCTCCCGTTGAACCTCTCCATCAGGTCCTGTGCGGAGGGCTCCAGAGCTGGACACAGTATTCCAGGTGAGGTCTCACCAGAGCAGAGTAGAGCGGCAGAATCACCTCTCNCAGTCATGCTGTCATAGAAAGAGGTCTTCCTAAGAGGAGTTCCTGATATTTTGCCTTCAACACTAAGGAATATGAGCTTGCATTTCAGCTACTCTCCCACAAGTGTTCAGCCAAGTATTTAATCCAAGGTTCCTTTGGGAAAGGTATTGTAATACCTATACTTTATAATTGTCTTATCTATATTCAGATCCACAAGGATCTCTGATTCAGGATTTAGCCACAACCTAGGCGTGTAAATCCAATCATACAGTTAAAAGCCCTGAGTATCCACCAAGAGGTTTAAGATGCAAAGGCTTCCGTACTTACACTAATATTTCTATGTGTAACATATATTTTGCCTATATAAGGGCAACTACAATTCTACTGTCACTTGCACCAAAAACTGCTGGTAATGCGGCAGGACTAAGCACCTCCGTGTCCATCCCATGCCAAATGGGATTCTAAAACAAAACAGTCACCCACAGCAAATCCCTAGGACACCTCCTCACCAACCACTACCTGAATGCACATGGAGTCATCACTGAGCAATTAAATGATATCAAAAAAGGCTACAGCAGCTCACTCATTACAGCATTTGCACAGAAGGACCTCAAATCTGTGTCCTTCTTGGCCTCAAATCCTGATCTGTGGATTCCCAGAAACACATCCTAATGCAAAGTCTGTGCTCATTCCAAATCCAGAGCCACTTCCTTTACCAGGGTTCTGTTTCAAGTTCCATGGCTGGGGCATCCAGGTAAGGAAAAAGACTATTTTTGACTGGTTTTATATTTTAAAGTATTATCAACAGGCTTTTTACAGTAAACTGTCACTGTTCAAAAACCATGAAGAATTCCTCTGAACAGAGCTACACATCTGAGGAAAGTTCTGCTGTTGTTAAAGCACTTGGAGGAACAGACACCAAAAAAAGGTAAATTTTACAGTTTCCTCAATAAAACACAATGCTATGATTTAACACAGATAACAGGATACAAATAGCTTATTTCAGCCTGCTTCTTTCCCTTAGTGCAGTGTAGTTCATTGTACCTGAGATAATGGCACTCAATGACATGGCTGTATTGTTACTAGGCAACGAGAGATAAAATGCAGGGTTTAATGATTTTTATTTAATGCATTTTTATGAGATTTTTTTTTCTCCCTGATATTATTTGAGGTGTAAACAGTGTTTACACAATGAGATATATTTATCCTTCCTCTGCAATCTGAACAAGAAAATTATACAAACGATATTCAGCCAGTCAACAAAAATTTCTAAATTTATTGACTATTACCACAGTCATAGAATCACAGAATGTTTTTGGGTTGGAAGGGGCTTTGAAAAGTCATCTAGCCCAACCCCAGCTATCAAACACATCATGGCAGTTGCTGAGATCACAAACCACTTCACCAGGGACAAATACTTGGTAGGTCTTACAGCAGAGAATAAATGGCAAGAAAAAAATACAACAGCTTAGGGACATTTGGGGTTTATGGATGGTTTTGCACTCCTCCATGGCAGAGAGCAAGAACCCTAGACTACACTACCCTTCACCACTCCCATGCTGTCATGACACCCACACCAAGCAAGGTTTCACCATTTTTTTCCTGTGGCTTTGGGTTGCCTTAACTCTCTCCAATTAAGAGGGATTATCACCAAAAGCTGTCGTTCCTGGTGGACCTCTGCTCACAAGATCCTCTACAGGAAGATGCACATCTTAGGAAGCATCCTGGTATCATAGCCCTTGCTCTAGCACTCTAGGCACACACCCAGGAGGTGTCCCTGTAACTCAAGTCTGCTCCACATTTCATTTCACATCACACAATTCAGTTGTGTCTGTTTAGGGGCCTGACAGCAGTACCACCTGATGAGTTAGCATATGTGTCCTTCATTCATCAGAGAGAAATGTTGCCATATATATAAGACCATACAAGTCCTCAAGTTTCTTCACATGCCAAGGTGTTCCTCTGCACTTTTACAAGGGCTGGTGGCTCATATTATAACTTGTGACCACTGAGTTTCTTTTTGATTGGTTGATTTCCTCATTTTTGCAATAGGAGTGGGAAAGTGCATATAGATTTGAAAATCAAGTGAAAGTCTCAGGAAGAGTGCATGCTGAGGGCTCAGGTCCAAAGACAACTACACCTCTGACTGCATACTTAACTCTTGCAAGTTGTGCAAGATAAAGTGAGAAGCAGATGAACAGAGAAATTATTTTAAATGCAACACTGTAGAAGAACTAAAAAATAAACTCCCGTGCCACTTTGCTTTCACAAATAGATAAAGCCAAATGGCTTTGCCAATACTGTCAATAATAGATGCTGCCAATAATAGACTAGACTATTTAATATTTTTCTCTGTAAATGTTACCTTCCAAGTAACAGAAATCATGCAATGCAGTTCAAAACTTCTTTTTGACCCTTCATACCAGTCATCTTTAAACTGAAGCAGAAAATCCACTGCACTCAGTGCAATCTATATTTACAGTTATCTGAGCCTAAGCATACATCTTTATTATAACGAATGTTAGCAGGTTCTATTTCCTGTCATTTAAATAAACAAAAGAAATGCATGTAACAGGCCAAAATATTTGTGGAGGACAGTGCATTTCATTATCAGTTTACACGCAATGTATTTCTGATCCCAAGAACTGACCATTTACCTAGTCAAAATAAACAAGGCAATTTAATTTGTTCTAGGAGAATTTTAAAAATCAGTAACTCTCCAGTTTGGCCACAGAAATAACTGGTAATGGTACAGTCTGACTTCCTCCTCTTTCAGAAGCCTCTCTACATGCAGACAGCTTTGCTCCCCACAACAGAGAAGAAAGCAACAGCTATCAGTCTGTGGGTTTGTGCGGTGAGATTGTCTCTACTGTTGTCCTCAACATGTGAAAATGCTGCCAAGTTCTCCCACCTCTGAACTGTTAAAAAATAATTCATCCATACTTCAGTGAAGAAAGTGTAAAATGCCATACCGACTCAAACTAGAGAACACAAGCTTTAATAAATACGTTGAAGAAAAAACATATATTCTAATGTGTATGCATGTCAGCAGATTTCACAGCTCCTCGGGTTAATTTAAAAGGACAAGTTAACAAATGCAATTGATTTCCAGTGCACTTGCCATTTTCACCAACTTCACAGATACCTTGAGATTGGACTTCTGGCACTTTTTATTGCCATTGGTATGGATCTTACTATGCCAAGTGCCATTCTGTACTTTTATCAGTGATCAGAAACTAAAATAAATCTAGGGAAAGACTGATGAAATAATTGTCTCGAAGAAGGAAGCAGCAGTACTAGACACAACAGGTAAAATGGGCCTATTCAAACATAACATATTTCATAACAAAACACAGAAGTTAAACATCTGATGGGGAAATACTTGATATACTTACAGAATACACACCAGAAAACACTGATTACACTTTTTCTGAAGTATACTGGAAACAGATCAACAAGGTGTAAGCAACTAACTATGTAGAACCCCCATTGTAATGATCAGTGAAGAATACAGGTATGCAAACAAGGAACCAGCAGGACCAAAAAGTTAACTCCATTAAAAAAGAATAACAAAAAGTAACTCCAAAAAGTAACTCAAAAAAACCCACCTCTTTCAGGTGACATTAGTGGAGGCAGTGTTACGATGCTGAAGACACTCCAGTTACTCATATTTGTAAAGTTCGAGGAAAAAAAAAGGTGCAAAAAGAAAATGGACATAAAAAGAATAGGAGAGATGAAGAAAATGTTTTATAGTTCGAATCATTAAGACCTCAGTCTGTTCATCCTACCAACAGCACTGACAAGTCACTCAGAGAGAAGGAAATCCCAGCTTCAGAAAGGTTTTTAATCTGGCAGAAGTGAGTAAAAGCACGAGATGGAACCTAAAGCAAAACTGATTACAGTAAAGAGATTATTTACACCAGTGAGAGCAATTAACCACTGTAACAAGCAAAAACTGAAGGATGATTTTTCCATCTCTTATTTTGTTTGCATGAAGGCAGGATAACTTCCTGATTAAACCTATCTTCCAAAATTCCAGTTGTACCCTGAATGTACTCACTGAGCTTAATAGTGACATAAGTGAATGGCCTATCATCCATCCTTCTAATATAAAGTTTAACAAATTAAGTTCTGCTACTGAAAAAGAGATTTCTTCTAAAGGCTGGATAAAACTACATATATGCAATTAAGCAGAAAAGAGAAATAAATAACCCATCAGAGTAGCTATAAGGAACAGCAACTCTCTTTCTCTGTATTTATAGCATTCATTTTAAAGTAAAAAAATCAGCAACTTCAATATCAGAAACACAGAGGGATATACCTCTGATTTTTGCTAGTTACCTGCCTCAGCTTGGTGCTTCATCACTCACAATCACACTCACAATCAGGGTGGAAGCACCAACTGAGAAACTACAATCCTGCCAATCCCAAATACTCACTGCATGACTCTGAGGACAAGTCTGACTGGTAACTAGTTTGATGGAAAGAAGCAGGATGGCATCAAATCTCTACTTTTAGGACTGTTGGCTTAAATTAACAGACCTCAGAATAGTACCAGAATTCAGAATTCCCTACTACCAAAGAATATCCAAATTACTACCCTACAGAAACTTCTTTCTTTTCCCTGTAGGTGGGATTGAGAATTTCACCCTCCAGTCTTGAGCAACATTAACTAAGTAGTCAGGCAAAAATCTTTTCAGTTCTCTTGGTTCCCTCATAATTGGCTCTGGACAGCTACAGAGGATGTACTAGATGACATACTGAGATATCTCTTTCCAATTCTATGGGTTTGAAAGCTTAAATCTGAAAACAAGATTCTGAATTCCACTTTGGAAGAAAGACACTTAAAAGTTAAGCCAACAAGGCATTGCATTTGGCTGAAAATATCTATTTGTCCTAAATCTTTGGTTATGCCTCTTCACCCATTAATATGCCCATAAAAAAATAGAGTTGTAAAACAATATTAATGTGTTATCTTTCAAAAAGCTTGCCAGTTTTTAAATGGTATTCACAATGCAAGAAGAATCACAGTGGACACAGTTAACAGATCTACTAAAGACTGCTAAGTGGAATTATAGCAAGAAGGATGTCACATAATTGCTGTTCACTGACAAGAAAATTCTACCTTATCACACGTGGATAGAAGAGCAGAAAGATAGAAAGATAGAATGAGATGGAATGTAGGTGTAAGGCTCTGATCTACTTAAATTCTCTAAACATCATACTGAACAAAGTATGAAGAGCAAGCGACAAGAAGAAAAGGGAATGCTGAAAGATTCTTTATTTCATCTTTAAATGGAAAAATATTTTAAACTTTTCTTGAAAACCAACTGTGAAAACTCAAGTTCTGTTGCTAAATCGTTACCATAAATCATGTGACAAATTCTATGGTACTTTTTGCCATAGCTTTTGTAAAATACAAAGATGTAGCTCAAGTTCCCTAATGTATTATCCAGACATGTTTATATAGTATTTTCTAAGGATTTTATCAAAAAGCAAAACAAAACAGAAACCAAACCCTGGACAAAATAAAACAAAACAAAAACCGTGAAGAAACACAAGCCTCTTCCATCTGCAATTTAGTAGAAATAGTCTAGAAGCCTTTGTCTTGATCTTACTGTCCAACCATATTTGGCTTTCATAAGGCATATAAAAAAAATTAACAGAGAGTGATGAAAAAGCTAATAAAGCAGATTACCTCTTAGATACTGCTACGCCTTAGCAACTCTCCAATCACCAATTTATTTCCAGTGTAGACCACTCCATGTTTTTAAACATTATTGTTTCAGACAGCAAGGGAAAAGACAAAAAGACTGGAAGAAATTTCTAGAACATCTAGTTCCTCCTCTTCATCAAAGCATCACCAGATATCTGTATCTCATACTGGATTCATATTTATGTAATTTATTAAATTGTAGAGGATGCAACTGTGATAGCTCCATGATTTGCCCAATCTATGTTATTATGTACATATCCTTCTTGTCAGCAATTTTCCCCTAAGGTTTCAGGTGAATATTCTCAAGCACAGCCTAAACCTACTGCTGCTTCTTTCATCCACATATTATTATATTTAACACATTTGAAAGCTGTTGCTGTATTTCCCTTTCAAAGCCTGCTCAGAGCAAACATGAAATTCTGGTCAGTATCAGATGAATAGTAATAACCTGAGGAACCATGGGAAACTAATCACTAAGAACAGTGTTAGAAGTAGCCAATCCAAGGACATGGGTTAGGCCACTGCCTCTGGTATGAAATCCTGCAATGAGTCAAGAGGAGAATAACTCTGTCCCCAGAAAACCCCATGCAAAACAAAGGGGGTTTAGGGCTATAGGGTTTACTATATTTCAATTTCCTACCTCTACCACAGTTGTCTTGGCAGCTTTGCACATAGGTTGATTGAAGTTTCTTGCAGTTTTCCTGCAAAAGGAAATAAAATGAAATAAATAAATACTAAAAGCTGTAATAGCACCAGGAAAGACTTTTCAGAGATAAGCTACTACAAATTATCTCTGTAATATAAACATCACAAATCTTTTCTCCAAATGGTTAGAGGATTAATGAAAAAAATGGGAGAGGAAAAAGTATTATGGAATCTTGTAAAAAACATATAAAATTAAATTATATTTTGCTACATTAGAAAATATTTATTATAGCTCTTTTGACTTTTAATAACACATTGTTTAATTGAAATTGAGTATGCTACTGATACCTTAATTTATTAGATCCAAGAACAGCAGCAACCTGGGGTTTGTACAATGTATCTTTCCGTTATTTCACTGCACAAAGAATGAAATTAATCTGCACAGGAAGGCCAGCACAGGGCCTAACAACTTCTCAAATCCCACATATGGCTTCATAATTCAGACTAGGACTTGAGACAGCACTTTGCACAGTATTAAATTAAATCCAATTCTCTTGATTAAAAAAGCTGTGCCTGTTTTGGCACTCACTGCAAGACTCTGGCATTCATCCTAAGTAATCCCACACAGTATTTCTGCAACAATGGAAAAGAATCTCTAGGGAATAAAAGTAACACATGACGTGTATAACCATGTTGGGATCTGCACCAAGATCCTAGTAGGCACAAGAGAAAAAAAAGTGGCCTGTGTCTGCCCCACCCTGTATTTTTCAGAAAGCAAATAAAACCGTGTGGAGTAATATTTTTTAAAAAATAATGTATATTTAGTGGGGTTCCACTGATGGCTTCTCAACATTTCTCTCTTCTAAAAAGTAGAATTTTTGAAAATATAATTTTTGAAAATTTCTCATCAAAAGGCAGGAAACTTGGGCTCTAAAAAAGTCAAAACCTCCTTTCTCCCCTTCCACAGGGGCATTTATTTCTTCTGACCATCCTTGACCAACGCCTCCTCCCCCGTTCTTCACCCCTTTGCCTGATGGCTATGCCTAGTGCTACTGCCATGTTGAACTTTAGGATGATGCTGCCACCTCGTGGCTTTGGGGGAGATAAGGAATTGAAATGGCCAACTCCTGAAATCACTATGCAGTTTTAAGAGAATTCTGAGAGGCCTCAGAAGGGACAATATCTTTCGTCCATGGGTCTCATGTGAGGCTGTGTAAACACGAAACAATGTAGGAAGAGGAAACCGTTTAAAAACTAAACAAACAAACAAACAAAAAGAAAAATACTCTTGAATTCATATTCTTCTTTTAGTGCGTGAATACAATACCAGCTAGTAGTGATTTAGGGAAAACTACCCAAAACTTGGTACAGGGAAAATGTGAAGAAAAACCAGTTACAAAAGCTAAATTAAAGTAGCAGGGGAATAGATACAGATGGGGAAAGCCAGCTTTGGAAACAAAGAATTCAGTGTTTCATCCCAAATGACTACTTTTCTGAGCAAAGACTTTCTCAAGATTGTAGTGGTTGGTCTGACAGTAAAAGACACAGCTGTAAAATTATTTTAACATAGGTGAAAAAGTTGTAAGAAAACATTTCAATAACAAACTAAGTACTAAGTTAATGGGCTTGATTTTGACTCTATTTATAAAAGCTTATCTAATTTAAAATGTTCTTGGGTCAATACAGCTGCTTCAATCTTCTACAAGATCAAACATCTTATTTCTGAAGAACACACCACCTAGAAGAATTAAAACTAGAAACAGTATACTTCTTTCACAACACAGAACAATGATGAGGTTTTTGAAGCACAAAATCCAGAAACTACCTAGCCGAATATGTCCTTTCAAGATAGCTTTCTGGACTTCTAGACTCAACAACGTCTACAAAGTCCCTTGTTCCAGGGATAGATTTCCAAGCTGACCCAAACACATGACAAGCTTTTCTGCCAAAGACAGCAGATAGTTCATAGTCAACTAAACTAACTGACTACATCCACTATGTACCTACTTGTGCAGAGATGGACACCTCAGATTAAGATGAATTTACAGATTGCAGAACCACTTGAGGCATGAAGAGGTCACCTAATGTGACTGTCTGTGACAGCAGGAATCCTGACTCAGGTTATCCCTTCAACATCTCTGTTCCTTTGTAAAGAGTGTGCTTTCATCACCACCAAACCACACCTCTGCTTGTAAAGTGGAAGTATATTGGGTCTGAAAAACTCCGAAGCAGGATGGTACTGGATGAAAAGGGAGGTGAGCCAAAGGAGGCAGAATATCCTGAAAAGCAGTAGTGGCACTCCCTGCTGTTGTACATAACGAGCAAAGCTCCAAGGGACCTTGAGACCTGGAGACACTCTGTTCTGCTAAGTAGAACTAGTACCTATTATCAGACTAACAATGCAAAATGCCCATATACACATCATTTCAGCTAGCACAGGAACAAGGTGGGATTATTTCATTACGTTTGAGGGATTCTTGGATTATTTGCCTGGGTAATGATGCACTACACCCAGGAATTATTATGTACTGGGCCAGACACAGGGCTTGTCAGACAAAACTGTGGTGCAGAGTAGTCAACTCAGGATGAAGATGTCGGGAAGAAAAACAGCCTTAAAAGTACCTCTCAAACAGGTAGAAAATCCTGTTTAATAAATTGCTTTCTAAGGAGCTGGTACCATTCCAGATTCCCAAGAAAACAGTATAGCTTCCTGTGTAAGAATAGTCAAAAAACTCATGGTGGCCTGCAGTCCAAATAAAACAGAGCCTATGTCTATGCAGCTATACCTCGGAAACCACAACAGAAGTTCACATACTAAAAAAGTATGGAAAGGTCCCACTATCCATGAATACTTACTCAGTATATCAAAAATATTTTTTCCCTTTCATATTGTGGATCACAGAAATATTGTTGTTATATATAATTCCCTCCTCTGTTGGAAGGAGCAGATGATGATGTTTCTATCTTTATTTAGCTACACTTGAAAGAAGGAGTCAAGATTTTTAGGTATCCACTTGAGACATAAGCAGTGTGTAGTATCAACTGTATTGTGTGAATGTGGGAGACATTGGAACACTTCTGAAAGGAACAGGCAGAAGTGGAAAAGGCATAAAGAGAGACCAACAGGACATAAAGGAAGTGGAGAAGGGGGAAAGGGAGAACACAATCACTCCATTTCTGTGGAGAATGAAAGAATTTTTCAGTACATAGATACAGGGTAAAAGCAGTCAGAAAAGGCTGAAAATCAAAGACTGTGTTTCTTGTACTCCCTGTCGCAGAACCTAAGAAAAACAGCTTAGCTGTCATCAGACTGATGCGCACACAGACAAGAAAGTTCAGTTTTCAATCAGAAACCATCCTGTCTTGCCAGTGGACAAGCCAGGATGCCAAAAACTGGGTGAATTAAAAAAAAATCTTTCTTAATTTTCAAGTGTTTAAATTTAATATTACTATTATAAGATACACGGATAAAACATTATATGAATACATGCACATATATATACATACACAAATAAAAGCATTATTTATAGGTATTATCTGCATATTTTTCAGTTCCCTTTTCAACTACTTGTTTGTTTTAATACACACAGACTGCATCATTCAGATATTCTTGTTGTGAACTGCACCTGATTACCTTAAAACACCTACCTTTTCATCTGATAGCCATAAAACAAACAAATGAAAACCAGACATTAAACATAAGCACACCTTTCCTGCTTCAGCTCAGGACAAACCATAGCACAAACACAGCAATTCAAATAAATTATGTTATCACTAGTGCAACACTCAAAGTTTTCACTACAGAAGATGTTTAAATTCATGATGCCTTTCCCCACACCACTGAGATCAAATTGACTTTAAACACACTTTTCTATGGACATAATCAAGTTTTCTCATCACTGACTGACCAGGAGACTGACTCAGCTCCTTTCTGACATACATGAACCTGCACTTCTTGGGTCAGCCTTCAATTATGCAGGTAAAAGGACTCCAATTAACATGAAAATTGGAAGAAACAGAATGTCCCTACATTTCTACATAGTTATCATAATGACTTTGGCCTGATATGTCTCCTTTTTAACTACCAATGTTATATGTCATGGCTATGTTTGAATTCTCAAAAGTCATTAGAAAAAGCTGTTGAGTTTTTTTTTTAATAGCAATATATTTGGACAATAGGGAAAGGCAATATGAAAGAAAGTGAAATCATTAAAACATTGTTTTACCATCAGAAGAAGACAGAATTTTCCTTCTCTTTCATTATCTAAATCATTAAAAAATCTTTTCCCACTGGTAAACAAGTCATACCTGAAAATGATGTTTCCTGCACGATCAGCCTTCCATGCCTTCACAAGTGCAAAATCTCCTGTAATTGACTTCTCCAGAATATAATGACGGCCATCAAACTCTCGCACCTACAAAGAAAATACACTATTGAGATGCAGGTTTCCTAAAATAGATCTCCCTTGTAATTTTTATTTTATGGGCTTGTTTTTACAGGCTATTATATTAGGACTTCTTTTGTACTGCATAAAGTTTTATCTGAAAAACTGTAGCTCACATGTATATAGTAAGAGAGAAACATGGAAATGCCATAAAACCCAGTTTTGTCTTAATGTCTCTGTATATTGAAGAACTGGAATCAGATCCATACTCATGCTGGTCCACGTACTGAAATTAGACATAGTTTTTCCTGCAGATCTACCAGATAACCAAAACCAGAAGTGCTAAAGCAGAACTACTGAAAACGTTCCTAATCACTGCCCATCACCAGAAACCACAAATGTAAAATGGAAGTGTTTCAATCACATCATCTTACAGGCTGGTTTTCATTTGGTTTTCTCTCCAGTTATCATCAATCTTTGTAATGATATTGTGCCTAAAGTCAGAATATGTAACCGACTAACAGCTAGTATTTTAATCCTGTACAGAAACATGAAATAGCATTTCTCTTAACAATGTAAAAGGTTAGAGTATACACAAATAGTACTAGAGAGCTATTTAAAATTTTTGAGGTGGGGAGAAAGAATGACAAAAGTACATCAGAAGTCAGTTTTTTGGTCCTGTAAAAGGAGACCTGAGTTTATAAAATAATGCTTGCATTCAAAATGGATTTGGAGAATGATTTGATCAAATCATTCTAGTCATGTTATTATACCCTCAACAGCCTGAGGAAAGTAAGAGAGATTTTTCTGCAAATGTTATCAAAATCATAAGCTGTGTAATAAACAAAACATTCCTTCAAATGGTAAAACATCATAATGACATAAGAAAACTAAGGAAATAAAAAGACTAAGTTTATGATTAGATACCAAATGCAGCCATGTATAAAATACATGAAATTCATGGAGGGGGGAAATAACCCTTACCTCACAGGCATTCTTGAGGTAGAATTTAACACCGTTAGCAACCTAATTGGAACACACAGCATCAGCCTCATCCATTTCTTCAAGCACAGTTCTGGCACTGAGAAATTTCTTCCTGTCTGTGACACTTCACTTCTCCAAATTCTACATACTACTTCAATATGAAGCTCTTGTTTCTCACTTGGAAACCACACTCATCATTTCTTTGCTATTTCAAACAGCCTAAATTGCATTTCAGCTGCTGGCAAATGTCTTTCCTGAGAGCTTGTTTAAATGGAGCTCCTCCCTATTTAATAGGAAAAGGTCCACCTCTTCTAATGCTAAGTCTCATGGACATCTGCAGGACTGCTTACTCCAGACCACAGCATTTCAGGAGGACCTGCCCCACTAATAGTAGGTTGTTGTCAATCCATATTGTACACTACAGTGGCCTAGTACAAGATTTTGTTTGAGTACACACAGAACCTGTTCAGAAAAATGTCAGCTGAAGAGTAACTCAGGAAAGTAAGTTTTCACTTGATGCTAAATCATCCTAAAGCTGTAAAATCTTTTCTAACACATCACAGAGGATAGAAGTAATCAGTAGGGGAGAAACTAATTTGGCTGATACCACAGACATCCTGTTAGAACAATATACTAAGGTTAAACTTGGACAGGAATTGCTTAAACTACTGTTCATCTTGAAAATATGTGAGAAATTCAGGTTTTAAAGCAGAATGTTTCCTATTAACAAACTGACATCTTACCTCTCTTGGCTGGCTGGCAATGGCAATGGTGCCATCTGTGTTGTATTTGATAGGTGCACCCCCTTCCTGCACAAGTGTCCCATATCCAGTACTAGTGTAAAATGCTGGGATTCCTGCTCCTCCTGCTCTAATACGTTCAGCAAGTGTACCCTATGGGAAAACACATTTCAGAATTAGTCACCTGGTAACAACAGATTCAACTTTGATGAGTGGCTTACATTAACTTATTTTTAAATGCTGTCATTTGAAACTTTGCATTCTGAACTCAGCAGACAATCACATCTATTTCTTCCTCATGTTTTAGCTCTCTTTTGTGGTATTTGTACTGGATAGGACAACAAATGCATCAAGCATGGCCATAAACTGCTCAAGAGCAGATCATCACATAACTCCTCATCAACTTGCAAGCCCCAGCACTTCACTGTGCCTCCTCTCCTTCAGCTTGTTTCCCAGTCCATTACTCTGAAAAGAGTACACAGTTCTTTTTGTCTTCCCACCTGGTGCCGTATGGGAGAAGGTTTTTAGCTTGTAGCAACAGTCCTGTATATTTAGATTTTATTCTCTAGCCTCTTAAGAGAAACTTCATACCTCACTCCAGATTGAAACAGCTACATAGCAGATCGAGAAAGGAGAATAGAGTCCAGTAATCTGGGCTGTTCATGCCAAGAAGCTGAAAGAACAGCATTTCTACTCTATTTGACCACCTCATCCACACTCTGCTCTATGTCCAACTGTACAAAGGATTTTAATGGCCCAAATTCCTCAAATTATGGACTTAGAGCTAAGGACATGTCTGCCTGGTTTTCATAGTGTTCTTTATCATTTTTTTAAAATATTCAGAATTCAAAGCAAGACAAGACTGTCATGGTGAATTATCTCATTTGACAGCCAACTGGTTTACCAACTGGTGGCAAGAGGCAGATGCAAACCATGCAGTGGTACAAAGTTTTGTCTTCCAAACAGCTTTAGCATTTCAAGACATTGCCATGACCTGTCCATTACTGTGTAAAAAGGACACAGCAGTCACCCATTTTGCCTAAAGTCATACCAAACTTGAAGAGAGTTTTACAAAAGGATATTTTATCTTGTCACAAATATTTTAAATCCCTGCATCTCCTAGCAAGTAATCAATACAACTTTGCTCACCACTGCACACTTAGACCCAGTATTATCACACTGGATCTACATAGCTTGTCTGTGTGTTCCACAAAGCCAATACATGTCTAAGGAGTTCAAAGTCTTCTATGAAAGCACTAAACACTAAGGAGGGAGAAGGAAAGAAAGAACTCTGAGGTGATAGAAAGGCGAGACCTGTGGCTTTTGAAACATGAGCACTGACAGTCCCTTGTTTTTTTAGATGTCAGATGATGGTGCATAAAAGGAGCTTTTCTGCCCATCTCTGGGATTCTAAGAGACTTTCCCAAAAGATGGAGCCCAAGACTGTCTTCTCCATAAAAACTTGACTGTTGCTTTCCCCAGAGACTTAAACTGACAATTGTTTAAAGCCCAAAGGTTATGAGTTAGCTTCAGAAATGCCACACACAAACATGCTGTAGGTTTTAGAGTACTAATTTCACAAAACTAGATCTCAATAGAATGTGACTGATATTCCTGATTTGAGCATCTCACTGCATTTAGGCTATTTGGGTAGCATGGCTGTGCTAAAATAGTTAAAACTATGGTGCTAAAAAATAAAGTTGTAAATATTAACACATAACACTATGCAGAGATTAACTCAATTAAGATTTAATGAACAAGTCCAAAACGGTTGTCTCTCAGAACAAACTGCAATCTTCTAATTTGATTCCTTCCCGCTAGATGGCAGATACTGCACACAGTATCTCCAAAAGCACATAGGAGCTGCAACAAATACAAGAATTCAGAATAAAACGTTGTACCATAGAATAAACAAATATATAAATATATACTTGAAATCAACGTAACAAGCCATAAAAGGAATTCACCCAATATGACCAGTCAGTTCTTAACAGACCAGTTGCAGCCTGCGGCCCATGATCCTAAAGTGGCAAGTACAACCTGCCTTTACTGTACATCTGCACACAAGCAAAACATTTGGATTGCAAAATAATTTCATAAGAGCACATAAATATTATATTAGCAAGTATTTTACATGAAAAGAAATTACTAGTCTCCTAGAGACACTCCTTACCTGAGGTGTAAGCTCAACTTCAAGCTCGCCAGATAAATACTGGCGTTCAAATTCAGCATTCTCTCCAACATATGATGACACCATGCGTTTTATTTGCTTAGTCTGAAGCAGAAGACCAAGTCCAAAATTGTCAACACTGTGCAGAAGAAGCCAGACAATAATATTTTTAATAGAGTTTTGCTCTATTAAAAGCACTTGGTAAACGTTAATGACTTAACAAGACAGGACAAAGTTATTTCCCCCTCTTTAGATATAAGGGATTGGGAGATAAAAAACAAATTCCACCTTTTAGGAAGAAGAACATCAAAGCTACCATTAAAATATAGCAGTCCAGTGCTCAGATCTCATCTTTTCCAAGGCTCCAGAAAAAATAAAACTGCATTCACTATTTTCTTGTCTGTGTCATAATATCAGCTTAAACTGAATGCCAAAGATAACATACAATATTTTTCCTTGTGCTAGTTCTTCTAAATTCTGTTATCAGTCTTCAGCATTTTTGTGTTTGTCACTCTATATTGTGTATTGATGGGACAAGAACATATTTAAGAATTATTGTAACAAAAAAGTTTAAAAAAGCTATTTTTATTTGTTAAAAAAAAGCTATTTCTCTTTGAAAATACAAGATTAAAATATAAAAATGGAAATATAAAGAGATATTATATTACAAAGGCATGTTTTCACATTTCCAACACATCACACTGAGGAGGATAGGCAGATTGGCACATCTGTCTGTGCAATGCTCCCCTGTATTTCTGTAGGTTTCCGTAACATAAGAGTGGAGAGCTCAAGAGTTTCCACTGCCACTATGGGAAAGATACCATGATCCAGAAGCACCTCACAAAAAGTTATGTGTATGCACCATTAGTAGTCTCAATTCAATATGATTTAATTATCCCCACAATGTCTTGAGCTTTCAGGATAAGAAATACTCAAAAATATTTAAAGATTCCCTGTAGAAATCAAACCAAATAACCAAGACCCCTTATTTCAAATATACATGTGCTTATGATATATGTATCCACTGAAAACACCACACCTGAAGAAAAGCTCCAAGAAGGTTGTCTGTATTTTCTAATTCTATTAATTGGTTTAGTGAAATGTATCATTTTCCTATACAAATCTCACCCTTCTGGTATTCTTACAGATTATAATACTGCTTCCTTCTATAGGTAACATCAGAACTGTCTTTCCACTATTGACCATATGGAAAAAGGAATGCATCAGACTGCCTTCTCTCTACTTTCACTCTTCACACCTTACACAAATTATCTGTAAGTGTATTCCCTAACCCTGTCTTTATAAGCTATGGTGATGGGGAAAAAAAGAATGTAAAGGGGACATGTGTAAGTACTGTAATACAAAAAAATACTATCGTACTTGAAAAAGTCACCAAAAAAGAGGAAGAAAAAATTGATCAACTAACAAAACACAATACTAGGCTGAGTGACCTGAGTCGTGTTTGTTTTGCACAATAAATCATTGTAGATCAATAGAAAGAACCCACTGAGTCACAGGTAAACCTCAATATATGTTAATACTCCACCACTTCAGGATTTGTGTCAGACATCCCAGCTGCGACCTCCTGGCATCCTTTCAAAAGGCCAGGTTCAAAAAGATTACTATTATATAGTATTCATTTTCAAACATAAAAGTGGTAACAATGAACCCACTTTTACAACAGCACCACTATCCGCTTGCTGGACAGTGCCAACATCCCATAGCATGCGCTGCAGTGCTGCATATGAAGAGAAAGGGGCTGAGAAGAGCAGTTCGACCACCAGCTCTTCACTTTCTACCACAATACTTACAGCAGCTGCATGAACAGATGGGCAGTCATAAATATTTCTCAACTTCATGCATATCAAGGACTATTTTAACATTAGAATTACTTTTAAGAAAGTATCCTATCCTATACATACTCAGGGGGATTGGCAACTGCATGAGAGGAAGTGATACAAGCTTCTCTTATACAGTTCTCTGAATTTGTTCTTTGTTCTCCAGATGTAAAGAACTTGTCTTACTGTAAAAGCTTGCTATACTCTCCAACTCTGACCTATTAAAAAAAAAAATCTCTAAATCCGATGCAATGTTACAAGTGTTGCAGTGCCAAAGCCTTGAGAATTAAATGTGTGCTGCCTGGAAACAAGCCCTAATTCTAGCGCCCCACAGGAAAAAAATCCAGCAGTATGAAACTAAAAAAGCTGGGAATGGAGTACAAATAGTAGTCTTGTGGGCAAATAAAGGGATTATTTTAAAAAAGAATAAAAATAGAAATGCCAGGATTTAATGTAGAGGGTCACTCAAAGTCAGATGATCCCTCTCACAAGAAAACCATCAAACCCTGAGCTCCCATTATAAAAGATAGTAAGCAAATATAACAGACCAGACAATATCTGATAGCAGTTTAATGGGTCTGTATAACCACAGTACTGTGTAGCAAAAGTACAGAAGTTAAACAAAACTATGCAGGGGTTCGTAGTGCAAGAACAAGAAGGGGTAGCTTGAACTGCTTACAAACCAGAGTTTGCTACTTCTGCATGTCATTCAGCTGGTTAACACTGCTCTTACCATTGCAAAATTTGCAAGCTATCAAACAGAAACAGCCAGACATGAGGTTTCTGCTTGTAGACAACAAAATTCTGAGTGTGGGGTCACACAAGAAAGGGATGGCAACAGGGGGTCAACAGCAGATTTGTAATGGCTAAAGAAATTTCTGCCTCATTTCACTAAGATTTATAATCATTCTTCTTACAGTCTCTGAAGAAGCTACTGGAGCACACTGTTTTCTAACAGGATTTTGCATATCATCCTGCAGGATCCCATATTGATACTGGATTTCCTCATCTACTACAGGCAGGTATCTTCTCTCAAACAAACTCAGTAGTTACAAAGTTCCCTTTAGAAACTAAATAGAAAGCTGCACAAAAGTTATTCCCTGTCACACTCATCCCAGGTTGTTCTTCACTTCTTAATTCACTTTTTCTCCTCATCTCAAAGGCAGTCAATTTATTATAAAATAGAATTGCAGCAAGGATCAGTCACTGGGCACACAAAACTTTCTTTCTCTAGCACAATGAGAAGAGGAATTTCACCTCCAGAAAGTTATGTACCAAGAGGCTCTCCCTCTCTGATAGCAAAAAATTACTTCCAATTCCTGGCTGCATTTTATCTTCAGAGCAGGATCACGAAATCCAACTGCTGGTGCTCCTCTTACATGTTAATTTTAGATGTAAATTTCTTAAAAAGAAATACAGCACTATCCATCTTTTTTTACAGATGCAATCTGCATTCAGGTTTCCAGCTACAATAATCCCTTTGCCTTTCACACATCAGTTTCCCTTTAATTTCCCTCCAAAACCTCATTTTGAGCACGAAAATAAATAAATAAACACACACACAAAAAGACAACCACAAAACAACAGTTTATGATTTAGGGTTCTTTCAATATAACATTGTTATGGCAATTGTTTGTTACATATTCTCCCTTTCCATAATTTGATGCTTTCTTGGTTATGTTGGTTTAGGCTTAAAACTTTCTTTGAACTTTTCAGCTTAAATTATGTTTACATTGAAAATATTATCCCTAAACCAGCTGTCTTGCAGTCAATGCCCTTCCTATCAAAGAGTAACCATAACAAGAGAAAAAGATCCTTTACTGAATGTGTGGAAAGAATACATCCTGTATATGTATTTTAAAAGCTGTACTCAGTCCTTTAAAAATTTAAAGAAAAGTGAATGCAATAAAAATGTATTGCCCTAGATGGGAAGAAAAAAGGCAAGGTGGAAATTGATGTAGTTGTTAAGTGTGCTGTTGGAAGAAGGAAAGCACACTTTAGTGCTAGACAGAGAATATGTTCTTTTGCCCTCAAAACTGATACGAGTTCTAAAAATTTCCCCATTCAGTATTAGGATGAAATCTGAAACAACAGAATACATGAAACTCCTATAGGAAAAGAGATCCAACATAACTCAAGTTCCCCATTCTACTGATGTGGACAAGAAAAATGAAGGTCTGGTTGTTTAGCAACACATTTCTTCCTATTGTATCCTCCCTTTCAGAACTATGAAACCTTCCCACCAAAAACTGCCTTTTCCAGTAAAAGAAAATAATCAGCCAAACCTGACTCCCAGACAGATCTACCAACATATCTCAAGTATACTGGAAGTAGCTGAAGGAAACACGTTGATGTTGCACTCCGGATAAGTGGTTACTTGGTGCTCTCAGACCCTTCTGTTTGGTGGCTCAAACAGAACACATTCCACAGCATCATAAGGAAGAAGAGATTACCTAAATTTCCAAGCTAACAAAAACTTCACACTCCAACAAGTCCTAAACAGCCTGACAAAACAGGGAACAGAAATTTGCATTCTCATGCAGAAAAAAAAGAAGACTTGGGATATCACACTACTTTGGCAAGAGACATAAGATGACTTTTGGGGAGGGAGAGGGTTGAATAAAAGGATATAATTACACTTTTCTCTCTCTTTGCCTTTGCAAAGTCATTTATAGGTGTCTCAGAAAAGCAGGGGTGGTTAGGACAGTCTGGTTGCCCTTACTGGGAATATTGGAAAATTATGGTAAGCAATGTCAATTAGTATAAGGGCTTCATTCTACATGTCTTATAGATAAATACTGTTCTACAAACATTGCTCAAAGTTTCTTCAGGATATGCAGTGCCTATTCCTGGGAGACCCCACCAAGTCCAGAACTCACTGGTTATGAAAGATTAACATGAATCATAGACTCAGAGAATGGTAAGGGTTGGAAGGGACCTCTAGTAATCATCAAGTCCAACTCCCCTGCCAGAGCAGGAACACCCACAGCAGGCAACACAGACATATGTCCAGGTGGGTTTTGAAAGTCTCTAGAGGAGACTCCACAACCTCTCTGGGCAGCCTGTTCCAGTGCTCTGTCACTCTCCCAGTAAAGAAGTTTTCCTCATGCTGAGATGGAAATTCCTGTGTTCCACTTCGTGGACATTATCTCTTGTCCTATCACAGGGCACCACTGAAAAGGTACTGGCCCCTTCTACTTGACACCCACCCTTCAGATATTTGCAAACATCACCCCTGAAGACCAAGGACTGAGAAAAAAAAAAACACATAGTAAGAATTCTGGGGCAGGGCTCCACTACAGGCAGAAACTAGAGTTT
>VWZY01003306.1:61579-72278 GCA_013399075.1 Chloroceryle aenea
AGAGTTTCCTGCAACTTAACTGTTGCAGAAAAAACAAGCAGCATATTGATGGATGGTCCTCTCCTGGAGAATGCTTTATGTAAGACACCAGTCAGCTTCTGGAAACACATGAGCAATCTCTCTAGGCATTTGGCAGATCCAAGTGTTGCATAACTATGCATGAAATTTGTTAAGAGATGGACCTGTTCCAGAGCTAGAAATTTTCCTGGCAAGAGGTTAGCGGTGGGAGAGGAAAACAATTTCCTCTACCATTCTCCATTTAAAGAGGCTTCATGCCATCCATTTTACTTTGTAGCTTTTCAGTCTTAAAAAGGATCTTCTCCAAGTTACATGCAATTACAGTTCCCACCAGGTGCACACTTCCTAGGGAATTAAGTCAGATATGATTCCCAACTAAAAGGAATGCATCAAAGACTACCTGTTTGGCACCTCCTAGTAACAGAGACTAAAGCCTTCAGGACCACAAGGGTGCCTGTCCATAGCATGAACCTTTACCAACATGAAAGAAGGTATATGGCTGAACATACCATTTGAATTCTTAGTGATGCACATTCATAATTCCACAAAAATAATCACTAAGTATAAACTTGGTAGCATCAAAAAAAGTGATCCTTTACAGCCTTTGTGCAGAAAATTAGATGCCTACAAGATGGCATTTGCCAGAAGACACCAAACATAACTGTGGGCATTCCAAGTGTAAAGCAAATGTGGACAATCATCCACATAAGAATTCTTGATTACTCATCTTCCCCTATCTGGCTCTTATGTCCCACAATAATCCCCTATGTATTATACTGGAAGGTTACTATGGAGCCAGCTCAGACTGTTTCTCCTCCTTTTCTGTCAGCCTCTTTCAGCAGGATACATAGAAGCAGTACAAGATGGGGAATGGAAGTCAACTATCCCCTGATAGTGAAAAAAAAAAAAACACCAAACCCAGATTCAGCTTATAAAAAGTGAAATTAGACAGATATGATATTTATTTGCCCTCTTGGTGGGCGATTCATGAGACACTGTCTTCAGCCACCCTTTTTTCTTTCCTTTTTTCCTAGGACATTTTCCTATCTGTCCTAATGGGAACTGCTTAATGGTAAACAGAAAAGAGAGGTAGAAGCTCTCTGAGGGATGGTGGCCAAGACAAGAGGAGGAAGAGAGAAGTATGGGTGCTGCCATATGCTAAGACAATCCTGATCAGGAGTAGGAAGAGGTAGGTCAGAAAAGAGGACAGTGAGTCAGAGCTACCAGAAACCACAGAACCTCACCACCTTTTCAGACCCTGGCAAAGGACAAAAGAAACAGTGTATTGAATCTCTCTCTGCTCAGCAGCCTTGGACTACTTTCACTTTGAGGGAAGAAAGAAGAAAGAAAATAAGAGAGCCCACAGTTGATGGGAATTGGGAAGCCCTGCATGCAAGTTGGTGTGAGTGAACCTTAAACTCCCTCTGCTCGTTCTCTGCAGTGTTTGCACAGCACTCCTTCCTTTGCTCCTAAAGCCTTTTTAGGGGAACACTGTCCTCTCCATTCTGATAACTTCATCTCAGCTCCAGTCTCACAGAAAAATGGCAGTATTCTTCCTCCACCATTCTCCTCCAAAAACAATGCTCCACTCCTTCAAGAATGATGGATACATGCATACAGGCGAAATCCATCAAAGGGTTGCAAAGGCAGATAAATTTTGAAGAGGACAAGTACAGTACACTGCATGGTTACAACAGCAGCAAGGTCTCCTCTTTCCATATTCTATTCTGCTATGAAATGGCATACTGTGTTTATAAATTTACCATATTTTTACTTTATAGTGAAGTTATATGGTATAGACTTAATCAATAAAAATTTTAATTTCACCATGAATGCATCATCCTTCAAAAGTCCCTTGAATGAAAGCTAGGTTTAACTTTTACTGTCACTTTTCTAAAACCAGGTTCACACAGTTCCTTGGCCATGCTGAGTTTTGCACTTATTTTGTCTTGATTTGTAATCACAAACAGAAATCCATCTGCATGGCTGATTTCTCAATCGTTCCATGTACTGCAGTGTTTAGCACTTGCCCTGCCAAAATCCTAAATAACCTCCACACTAATATTAGCAAGATGACCTGCTCAGATTTTCAGGGATTTCCAGTCCACACAGTGTCACCAATTTAACAGCTGTAATAAAGCATCTGATTAGATTCTTTACAAAGAACAGAGATGATTAAAGAAACCAAAACAAAGGAAGAACAAAAAAAAGTAAACTGCTTCAAATCGTCAACTTTAAACTGAAAATACCTTATATAATTTGCCTAATTATTTTGCCAACTTGACAGATGCAGGATTTTACCTAACTCCACTCATATCTCTCCACCAAGAGAGGTAAGTAATAGGTGACCTTGTATTTGATTTCTGATTACAGATGGAATCAAGCTATATGCAAGTTACATATGCAAGAACAGGGAGTCTGTGGCAAAGACGTCAGACATACCTTGTTTTTAACAGAAACATAAAAAACAAAGCAATGACTGAAAAATCAGTTAACTTCAAACTTTAACATACATAACACTTATCAGTCTTGCCTTAATTCAAAATATTTAATTGCTAAGAACATAAAAATACTTTCTGTGCTTTAGAATATGGGGTGCAGCAAGTATACCACTGCATCTGATGACATAGAGTAGTGCATTATCTGGAGATTTGGCAACTGCAAAGAGCCCATTAAAAAAAAAAAAAAGAGCATTATGTTCAACAGAACTAAGTAACAATGCACTCAGGCATCATGACCAACAGTGGAAATGTTTATCTCAAAGCTATTTTCTCCTTACCAATGTGCAACATTGTAGCATAAAAAGAACTTCAAAAAAAAGAGCACAGAGGTTGGAAAAGCTGGTAATGTCTTCTAAGCAGACAGTCTGAACCTGTGGTAATCTGACAGCGTGCTGTCAATCTCCTTTTAGATGATCACCCAGCTGATTAGTAACTTAAGGTATTAGTTGTGACTTCTCTATTTTTACTGTAAGTGAAACCATACTGTTCAACATTATTCCATTCAAAAAGAATGCTTATTTAAGTCTCAAAAGTAGTCAAAGCCCAGAGAGAAGTGGCTCATTTGATAGAAAAGTCAGATCACAAGTGCAGCTACTACAAGTAATGGACTTCCACTTTACCAAGTAAAAATTCAGCCTATTGAGGTGGTAGAGACAGAATAAAAGTGTTTATCTCAGAATTTGATGACAGCAAAAACTATTTGTCCATTTTATTAAGCAAAATTAATTTAAAATATTTTGGTGCCAATTTCTTAAAATTTCATTTTAAATATTTGTCTGTGTTGACAAGAATATCGTTCCTGTTGCAACACAGATCCTGAAACAACAGGTCTGATAGCCTTCATTAGGGAAGTCAGCATAAGCTGACTTGAAATGTCCATGTTCACTGTAACTTGAAATCAGTATGCCATAAGATACCATGAAGTCACAAGCAGATGAAAAAATAGCCATGTGCAAGAAGGTACAGGATACTAATTGCAATCATGTTGGGAATATACTCAATCAAGGTTTAAAGTACGGATCTATACAGATATGTACAGCAAACCAAATTTACACAGTCATGCAGCCAAAAATCATTACAATGGATTTCAGTAGCTTATTGAGAGAGGATCCTCTAAATTTAAAGGGCTTCTAACAACATAGTATAAAGGAAGCATTTAAAATATCAAAAACATAGGCAAAATAAGTTATAAGGGTGGTGTGAGAGGTTGTATTTTTGAAGCACACCCACCCACCATGGTATCTATCACTATCTCCCTGGTTCACAAACTACAGTTTCCCCTGCAGCATGTTGTGAAAATACCAGAGATACTGAATGTTTGTACTGCTTCCCTTTCAAACACTTTACCTTGTTTGGCTTGGCAAAAGAGTAACTTCTCTGAATGGTGTCATTTCACAAGCTAGCGTACAGCGTATGTACCAGCATAACGCCCAGCAACAGGCAGCAAGTTTAGCAATATGCTGGAGCAATATGCCTAGGAGCACCCCATACATTACTGTACAACTTGCCCTCAGTGAGTCTTTTGAAGGCCAGAACAAGGACTCTACCTGCCAGCAACTACATAATTTGAGAAAGGATTTGCAGGAGGAATCTCCCCCCTATTACAGCACAGCACATTGGGGTGGGAAATTGTGAACATTCTACTCCTTCAAAGTTCCTTCCAGACACTGCTAAGCATTTCTAGGCTTTGCTGAACCTTCTTTCCAGCTAAAAAAGTTGATGTGTGCTTCAGAACTTACAAATTACTGTCTTCCACTTGCTGCAAGTGAAGAAGTGAAGCACTCTTTCCACTGATGCTATTTTAGTTATAAACAGATAGCTCTGTAGTGCATTTTGTCATTCACACATATTGAAAGACATGTGACTTAATCCAAGTGTCTGTGCTGTTCTCCAGAATAGGTTGTTTATGTACTTGGCTCTCTCAATGCTCCAGTTAGAAGCTGCCTGTGGATGACAAAACCTAACAACGACCAATTATTCCCTGTTTGCTGGAAGAGCTGGAGAAAAATGCTGCAGTCAGGAAGACAGAACACAGCAGGGCATCAACTGCAGCACAGCAGGCCAAAGCAAAACACACTGAACCCCGAGGCTTCTTGGAAATTGGCAAATTATTTAACCCACAAAGTTCCTGATGTCTCCAGATTACACGAACACCTCACCCCTTTGAATACTATCACTGCAGAGTATATGACTGCTTTGCTACTTCAGTTTTAAAAGCCACTTACTAGTATTGCAATACTTCATAATATCACTGCACTTTTTGACATGCATAAAAGAACTGAAGATGAAATTGAAGATGATTAAATGGCATCAATTGCTATGATGAGGACTCTGACTTTATTAATGATGACATCTGTGCTTTAAACTGGTTCCCAAACGCTACTGAAGTATAGCAGGCTAAGTTCTAGATAGTAGTAATACAAAAAATAAAAACACCAGATAAGACTTATTTTATTATTAATTTAATTTCAGAACAAATGATACTGTTTCACATGAGAGCAAATGTAGGATTTTTACAAAACTGACTTTATGAAAAGTCTAGATGCCCTCAGGTATTTTCAAATCATCACATTGTTCTGTGGAGTTGGCCAGACTTCATCAGTGTTCATGGAAAACTAGTTTCAAGAAAAACAATTAAATTTTGCTTTCCTGATAGCAACCAAATATTTTACAGTAATACCTCCAGCCTCGAAGTCCAAAGAATTTTTCAAGAAAGTTAGCATTATTTCAAGCCCATTAATTCTAGCCTATAACACCAGCAACTACATGTAGAGACAATACAAAATGTTGTCTTCTCCAGTCTATTACACATGGCTTCACTTTTCCTCACCTATAAACACTCACTTCCCTCCAGAAGCATCTGTGAAATCACTTTATCTACATACTTGTGTGTTATTCAGAAAGAAAAGTGTGAGGAAAGTAAATGATCTCTGAATGTTTGACTTTCCACTCAAAATTATTTCCATCTCTTTCTCCCTCCTTTTCATCATCCAGCATAAATTGTTTCCTGCAAGAGCCTGAGTTTGACTGTATATGTGCCTAACACCAGTACAAATCATACCTGTTATCCAACAAATGTGCAATGGCAAGCATGAAGCACTGAAAAAAAATGCAGGTCAACATATCACAAACTTCAGCCTCAGAAGCTGAGGGGTGGGTAGAGGGAGAGAGAGGTGTAAAAAGGGGGTGAGGAGAGAGAGAGAGACTAAACCAAAATATTTTGATGGTATTTTGGTTTTAACCTATGTTAAATACAATCCAGTTAAAAACATATGAATTGGGACACAAATCTATGAAAAAAGTATAAGGTAGATGTAATGATGCAACTGAAAATAGCTAACAAAGCATTATTAGATAAATTCCATCTAGATCATTTCTGTGACAAGGCTGGAGGAATTGAAGGAGCAAGGTTTGAAATCTATTTTCATTTTGTACAAAGAACAAAGTTGAAGTTCTTTATACGCAAACAACCTTTCTGGCTCACATAAATTTGTCTCTCTTTTATTCTAACATTGGCACATAAAACACTTTCCCAGTGACCTTTTTTTCTCCTATAGATTTTGTTCTGCAATTGGATAAAGACAACTTCTACAGAACAGATGGGAGACTTCCAACCCAAGTAAAGTAGTCATAATTGCAAGCATTAATTAAGTTCCATGAAAACATTATAAAAATCTCATTATTATTTCACCACAAATACAACATTCAAAAGTAAAAATTTCAGAGAAAATGTACTAACACAGATATTACCATTTGCTGAAAATAAGCAACACTATAAGAAAAAAAAAAAGAAAAAAAGAACACAAACAACAAAACCAGAAAGAATGCTCACAAACTATATTCCTTAGCACCTGGGTAAGTATGTGTAACCCCAGTACATCTAGCTGTGAGAAGAATCTTACTTCACAGGACAATAAGGTTTAGGATGAGTTCCTGAAGCAAGGAAAATTTGCTAAAGAAACACAGTGCCACTAGGAGATAGCAGTCTTCCAATATTCTTCAGATCTACAATGAACTGAATTATGCTGGAATTACTTCTGAAGGTGAGATTCAAAGCTGTGTGGTTGATATGGAAATTTTTATGATGAAAAGTAAGACTTTTTTTTATACTTAGTAGCCTTTTCACATGAATGGAATATTTAGTCTATCCTTGTTAGACCAAAGGCATATGAATACCTACCCTGCATTATTACTGACTGCTGTTACTCCCTTTACTCCAGTCTTCAGCAACCCCCCAATGAGGTTTTCAGGAATCCCACACAATCCAAAACCTATGGATAATAAAATAAAAATTGAATATGTAAGAAATGTTTGCAACAGATTCATCAGAAGTCTGTGAATGCGCACTGGTTGATTAAAAACCTCTCCTGAGTAGAACAAGCTCCTTAGTTGACTAAATACACCAACAGTCCTGGGAAGATTTGCACCCTAGTACTGGAATCTCCCAGTCACTACCCATGTCTGGATGAAAATTAACCATCAGAGGTCTGCTCATACACAAATAACCTTTGGAGAAGGGCTCCAGGACCTTGGTCCTCCTCATGGCTGTGTTCTAACCACTGCACTTATTACTCCTCCTTCTCTTTCTACCCAACTGATCTTCAGTTCTAAGATGCACATAACCATGGCTAATAGGAGGAGAGAGGAGTTCTCCCACACAGCTTAGCCTGTGATTAGGTGATAAAAATCTGGAAATCTCCACACTCTCTGCAAGATGTATAACTGCAACACCTCCAGCCAGGCTGAGGTGCCTCACACTCCTACCTACTATGCAAGAACACAGTATGCCTAAAATGAAATATCACGCCACATTTGAGGCATCTAAGTCTTACACCTGGCTCTGACACTACAACTACTACCATTTCCTTCCCAGACACTCAGCCTCAGCTCTTCTTTTGTTCCAACAACAACAAAAAAGCCTATAATTCTTCCTAGAAAGCATTTTGCCTCATTATACATATCCAGTGAGGTTCCCCATGTTTTATATTACATTCAATACTTCTTAAATACTAAAAATCCCTTATGATGTATTAAGTAGAGAGATCACTTTTCCTTCAGTGGTTTGAACAGCATGAAATTGTGAAAATCATCTGGAATACTCAAAAGCTCAAGGCACAGTGAAAATCAGTATGATACAAATTCTTGACTCTTCTTCAAATGCTACACATAACCATTCTAAGTATTATCTTAACTTCCTACAGTCAGAATCAGGTTAGGCAATTTGTTCAAGGTCACAGAGACCCAGCGACTAGGCAAACACATAGTATAGAGAATGTTAGCATAAAAATAATCAAGCCAAATTTTGTTTCTTCACCATCTGAAATAACAATCATAATTTGAAAAAGCCCACATTTATTCTCTGCATTCATACTGTCACAAGTAAAGTCTAACACTTCACTAGTGGGGAAAAAAAATCTCATGAATTTTCTGAAGCTTCTTCCCTCCCCTAAGAAAAAAATAAATTAGTTAGTATTAAAAGAACATGGTATAACAGTAAAAAGTATCTCAGTAATAGAAGATATGATTGCATCCATAAAGAATTTAAATATTTACCACCAACTAGTATAGTTGCCCCATCAGGTATATCTTTGACAGCTTCAACAGGATCAGTGTAAAATTTTGTGTTGCGATGACAGCTGGTAGAAAAATAGCACCCACAAATCTGGAACAACATTAAAAGAAACAACTATATGAATAAAATGCATCATATAGTAGCTTTATTATGATTATCATTCCTCTGGCTCAATAAAGCGGGAAAATATATTTTACTATATATATATATAAAGATAATGCTACTGTAAACACTAAACATTGGAGAGGGGGATGAGGAGAGAGAAGGGTTCAGGTGCCACAGGTATCACACAGGATGTCAGGGGTTGGAAGGGACCNAGACTAGGGGAGTGTCCAAAACAAGGACTCTATCGTAGTCTCCCTATCCTCAACAACATCTAGATTTTATGAGATTCATATGTATTACAAAGGCTTTAGGCTTGACATAAACTGCATCTATTTGACAATGCCTAAATAGGTCTTAAATTTCTGAATTTCATCCTAAACTGCTGACAAGCTGTGACATATTGTGAATAGATACACAAACGCAATTCCTCAGCATGAGTCAGAGCAGCTCAAAGACTGCTCTAACCTATATATTGGTACTTGTAGCTTTAAGAATATCTGGACACTAACCATAACCAGAAATTGCTGAATGAGTGGAGGCCAAGGAATAATGTGAAATACAGCACTGTGCTGGAATTATATTAAGCAGGGACTCAGTTCAAGAGGGTGAACCTCTCCCCAGCTTCCTAACACAGTCTTCGTGTTGCTGACGAGCAGCCCGGAAATCAGGGAGACTCCAAGAAACTGATGAAATAGGGAGGACAAAAGAGAAATCAATGCAAATCCCACTCCCAAATCTAGACTTCACAGTGCAAATCCATTACACAGTAACCATTATAAAAAATTTATTGTATTCTTAGGTCGCAGTTACTTTTTTTTTTTTCTTCTCTTAAGTATTTCCCACTAATACTACCATGTATTGATACTAATCAAGTACTGTCAAGGCACCAGGAGCAACTGACATTTTAATCACTATATTGATATAATCTTCATAAATCAAGAGTACTTGGAATTTAAAATACTGCACTGGTGTTTCCACTTCTAATTTGATAGTAGAAGTGAGAAATTTTGTAACTGGGAAAGAAGGAGAGGAGTTAGTAAACAAATTATAAACAAGCTAATCCACACACATTTTAAAGGCAATAGCATAATGAAAGAGTTGCTTTAAGGTCCAGGGCAGTAATTTCTGTCTCAGTTTCAAGATTACACAAACCTTCTTCCTTATAAAATTAAGGCTGCAAGAGTTTATACTGAATGTTAGGTAAACTATTATGAAGGGAGGCTTATCTTCTCCCTGATGGAAACACTGATCTTTCTCTGCTTTGACAGGCTAAAAAAAACCCCAACAGTTTGTGGGTCAAAAGGAACAGCACCAGGTGAGAAAAAGACCCTTCCCCATGCTCAATGATATCATGACTATTTCTTTCTGAAAGGTTTTTCCATGACAGTAAGACCACAAACAGCGTCTCTTCTGATCGCATTTAGTAAGCAAGTGACAAAATGAGCTTTAAGTGCTGGCAGCTTCAGGAGCCCCAGTACAGCCAGGCTGCATGTAGGCATAATGGCCAGGGCCAGAGGGAGGCCAGGACATTGCCGTGTCCCTGTACCCTCACACAGGAAAATATTTAAAGACACCAAGCCGTACCTTTACTTTGATCTTCCTGACTGCCTGTAACAGTGGAGTACAACAGAGCAGCATGTGTTACATATGTGTGCATTCCCAGGTTGGACGTCTCTAGTATCTGCCTTTCTCTACTGAATATGTTTCCTTTTTCCTTTCAGTCCCTTTCCCACNCCTTCCGCACCTACTGTGCGGTTTGACAGCAGTGGGCTTGCAGGGATCCGAAGTGTCAGGGATCACCCACACTCCCTTGCACACAAAAGCAGCAAGCTAAGACCACAGGAGCTGACTGCAATTCTGGCAGCCCAGGTTTGAGAGAAGTAACATGGGGACATATGAGCTCCTAGAATGACAACAAAAAAAATCCATCTGTATTTTATAGAATAGCAAAATAAAACTTAGTAAAACAAAAACTAAAAGAGCTATAATTATTATTTGTCCATAAAGACACCAGGAAACATAAACACAGACACAAGAAGGATAGCAGATGAACTGTTTCAACTAAATTAAAGTAAGAAAAGACACAGAAACAACTCTGTCTGAAGAGTTTAAAAAATAACTTGGATATGGTTACACGTGGGCTGGCAACAATTACAACAGTGAGATCTGGCAGAGCAAGCGACCTAGCAAGCAAGCGACCCAGCTACAACACGGCTGAAGCCCACACGTCTACGAATGGCAACAGCTGGCGGGGCTGCCAGGGAGAGCTGCTCACTGGCCTGGGCTCTTCCTCCCTGCACCTGCAGCCCACCTCCAGGAAAGACCGGCACGCTGAGAGCAAGACTTCAATATGCAGCAACACACCGACATCGTGCTGCGATTTCAAATGGAGGTGAAATATAAAAAACCTAAACTTCTAATTGAAACCTCCGGGCTGGTGCCTCAAGGTCACCGCATCCCATCCCCACCCGACGACAACGAGGCCAGGCCCTCTCCGGGGCCG
>VWZY01003306.1:72588-83298 GCA_013399075.1 Chloroceryle aenea
GGCAGGGCCAGGCAAAGGCAGCAGCCCCCTCCACTCCCGGAGCTTCAGGAAGCAGAAGCTGCCCCACACGTACTACAAGCTCAGCCGATATCTCCGGCCCCGCAAGAAGCGCTTTTGTTCTTAAAACCCCTCAAGCCCACGAAAACCACGTGGACAAAAGCATCGAAGTTACAACTTCAAAGACTCTGTGTGTGTCCTGTTTTCCTGACTTATGCTCCTCGACTTACATACGTGGAAAACTCAGATGCCTAGTCACAGATGTCTTCCTGTGCAGTTAAGGTGGCTTAGACTTCTGTCCTATTGCTTTGTGGCCGAGGACTAGTATAACGGGAATTAAAGTAAGGACAGACTCTTTGAATGCTTAAGTTTCCAATGCATAGTCCTTACGGCAAGCCAAGCTCCAGTAAGCACATGGTCACCACAACGGCTCTTAGATGCTAAGTTTGGGTGGGAAAAAGTTGCTAGAATAGATGTATACTCGTTTGGGCAGCCATGTGATATGAACTGCTGGCATTTCTGCTGCTGCTGCTGGAAGGAAAATTCAAAGCCTGCCTCCACCATTATTTATGCTTTCTAAAAATATCCCAAATGATCACTGCATGCCCTAAGGATGACTAATGGAGCAGATGGATTCGCAGAAAAATGTGAGAAGCTGTTTATATGCAAGAAAAGAGAAATTCCCCTCACACACATGATGGGAGGTCACACTTCTTGCAGGTCATACAACTCAGCTTGTTTCCAGGCTGCCTCCAACACAGCTGCCAGCCTCACAGTATTCAGCCATCATGGCATGAACATGCAGGAGGATAATTTACAAGAAGGAAGCCAAAGTTTTAAGAATGTGCTACCAAAGTGCTTGTGCACAACTAGTCCATTTTATTCAGAGCACTGGTTCACCCTTGCAGGCATTGGTCTATGGCCATCACCATGCCACTCTTAGCCATATTAACAGGTGGTGGTACCTGTAGTTACAGTTCACACAGCAGACAAACCTTGCAGATGCCAGTGAAGCATGAAAACCCTTTGCTGTCAAGAAGATTTTTGGGGTTTGGTTTTGTTTTTCTAGGTTTTCATCATATTAGTTGGCCAGTTCAGTATAGACCAGTTGTAAAAATCCACAGGTGTAAAAATCCACAAATTACAAGGACTTAGTGAAGTGTAAAACAAAATGACAAAACAGTTAGTATTCTTCTAGGGCTAAGCATAAGCAATAAAAATAGGACTGCATTTCTGAACCTTGATACTAACTGAATTTCATATAGATATGCAAATTCCTTAAGTCACGTTTCCTTTCATGAAAAAAAATATCCCCTAAGAACTGCAAAATGTGTCTAAAAGAAGTTTATTCTCTTCAGTAAATATCTTCCTTTAGACCTGAAGTGTGCATTCTAAAACTTATCAGCGTTCATTCTTGAGTACTTGTTACATACCCAAATAGCATTTATTTAACATGGGGTTTGGACTATTTGGGACTCCAGCTGCAGGCTGGAGGAAGTAGGTATAGTACATGAGTGTTAATAGCTCCATGGAACATCTATTATAAAAAGCTGGTAATTCTACTTACCTAATTTACAGTTTCTGAACTAGGAAATTAGAGGGATATAACTTTTCCTTATCAGGTGCTATGGATTACCTAAAACCAAAACTACTCAAAAACCTGTGAGCAAAATCCTCATGCTTTGGGCTGCAAGCCTCTTATTTTGTCATAGAAAACCTCCAAACATAACTAAATGACTAGATAAACGGATTTCTTCTGTAGTAGTTTATAAAGGATAGTAGATCATATACTTTGTCTTAATTTTCAAGATGTCTTTAAGTTCTCCACACAATAAGGACTACAACTAAGCAGCCAACATAAAAAAAGTCTCTAAAATTATCAAGAATATTTTTAGTATGATCTTATTTTGTTCATTTAAGTAAATCACATAACACTGGTAGCAAGCAAGTTAAATGCTATTTTAGAGGTCAACAGTATTTACAAATAAGTAGTGGGAAAGTTTTGATCCCTTGGTGCCAAAACCAAGTTCTGCAGGTAGGCATTCTGGAGCTAGCACGAGTTAATCATTATATATACTGTGTAATATTAGCTTACTTATATTCCTACCAAGCATAATAAGATGTCAAAGTCAGCACCACAATACAATGAAATAACATTTCCCATAGAAGCTACCAGAATTAGCAGATAGGCTACTTTTATATGTTTTATTTACCTGAACCAGAACTCCGAGATACACAACTTTATTTCTTTTGTTTTATTTCTTAACATTCATTTATACATTGCCCAGGTTTTAGCTAATTGAAATTTAGAAATTTGCTTTTCTTTCAGATTCATTGGAGTTTAGCAAGAAAATTCAGTTGTTGAGGCACAAAAATCACACATGAAGCCACACTGAAGGGAAAGCTCATAAAACTATGCAGCAAATAGAACACACACAGAGAACACTTAGACCTACCTCCAATGTTGTTCTGAAAGAAGAGGTTGGTGTTTAAATACTTTTGAGTATTACTCAAAATAGCTAAGTATTTTTTATATTAATTCTTTAAAAACCCTTGAAAATCACCTTTTAATAAAGAGGAATGAACCTAATTCCCTTGATATGGGATGGAAAGTCAAAGAAAATTAAAAATTTATTATTTCATTGCATCTACATCTTCCTACAAGAATGGAGTAGTACAGGGAAAACAAGTAAAGGAAAGGTATAATACTCATGATACAGACCTAAAGTCGTTACATGATTATAAACATATTCCAGATGAACATAATAATAATTATAAGCTCTTGTGTAATACATTCAACAATTTTTAGATCAGCTTATGGCAATTACAGGAAATATAGTTAACTAGGGGAAGTCAAAAAGTTTGCCAAATGCATCACCAATGAGTATACTAGTAAGTCATGTGAACTTAAGTATTCAACTTATTAACAAAGTTCAGGTGAAAGGAAGGTCATTAGAAAGAAAAATGGACATTTACATATATGTTAAAAATTATCAGGGATCTGACAATTAATAATTAAATAAACAAAACAAAGAAAAAAATTAATGGGAAAACAAAACAAAACAAAACAAAGCCATCTTCTAGACAGTTATGGAAATGTAAAGCAAATGAGGGAACCACAGAATTAATATTTTTGAGGAGACAGCCTACGGAGCTGTTGAGGAATACCTTCACCAAATAATTCTGACAATATTTTTTCTTTACAGTCCTAACCTTAATATCAAAGGAGATACTAAACTATGAAGGGATACTGATGCTACATAATAAGGAAGAAGCAACAACCCTCTAGCAAAAGCAGTTCTTTATCCCTGAAGTGCCTCTTCAGTAGGTAACAGAAATTCAGCAGATTTTTGTTAAAATGAAATCAATATCATAGTAGAATACAGGAGCTCACATAATTAAGAAAATCTAAAAAAAAAACTAGTAGAAACCAACCAACCAAACAAACAAAACAAAATAAAAAATAAATAAATAAAAAACCACAAACAACAACCACAATTGGATGAAGAGGTCCACATTGTGAAAAACAGTATGAAGGGACTTTTTTGTTCATTTCACACTAATACAATTTCCATTGCAGCAGTCTCATATTTTAGGCAGGATGCCCTACTTTCATATAAATAGCAGAGAAGTATTCTATATCACATCAGGCTATGGTATCATTATTACAAGCTAAGATAAGCAACTATGTAGAACGTCTTCGAAGACACTGACCATTTTATACTTGGTCAAAATTGGATAACTAAAGGTACTGCAGGAAGTTATTCACTAATTAACCTCAACAGCATGGAGAAACAACAACTGAAGTCAGCAGTTAAATCAACAGCTAAAGAGTTATTTCAATTTATTAGTCTTAAAAATACAAAACTTCAAACTTAATGAAGTTTGCTGCACCTCAATTCAAAACCATAGTATTTACAAGGTGTAGTTATACAGTACTTAAAAGTAACACGTCCTTTTTATTTAACTAGAACCACAAATTCTTTTACTCAGCATGATCCTTGGCACTTCTATTCATGTTCATAAATTACATACTTAGTAAGTGTCATCAACACTGTCTAAATTAGTTAAGTGTAATAACAGTCATGAGTGTCAGTCAGTATGTCCAGTAGTTCTGCAGAAAGGGTAAGTGATTTTACGGCAGGAGTGGGGAAAAAATAAAATGCATATTCAGCAGATGTTTCCAGACATCAGCTGCACAATTTACATATGTTTGTTTATTGGTATTTATGGAAGCTCATTTAAATTTGTATTCAGAAAACCCTACTAACCCTTTTCTTTTCATGTTTTGCCAGGAATAATTTTTTCTGCAAGAATGCAGCAGAACAGGAAAGTGTTTTTCTTCCCTCCTCTGGCCAAACTGAAAGAATGGATTTATTATGCACTTCATAACAATACTGCTTTAAAAGAGTAGAGGGAGACATATGTATATATATGTATATAACAAAGGGAGCTACAGAAACAAGAAACTGGAAACAGAAGTCCTGAGCAGCTGTTACACTGCGAGTTGGTTCATGTTTAGTAGCATTACTGTAACAGGCTTTTCTGGATTCTGCAATGCAACATTACATTATTAAGCCACAGGGGATACTTTCAAACAAACCTCATCAGCAACAGAGTGTATTTTAAACTCAAAACCTAGGAGGACTTTGTAAAAGTGCTGCTGAAGAAATCTTTTTCTTTGCATTTGATACCCAGCTTACAAATACAGAGCCTTAAGATGATAATGCAAACTTCATCTGCAGAGGCTGTACACAGTAAGCAACACATGCACACACACAGAGCCCTGTAGCTCACTGCAGCTAGTGCTGTACAGTAACACTACAGGACAGTTGTCAGAGTTGGAAACAAAAAGCAACCCCTGCCTGCTCTGCAAGTTTCGCATGTAACCCTGGTTTCCTGTTTGAAATTTGAACTTTACCAGCCATTTAATGGGTGTGGAGCTTAATTGGCAAGCACCATTTCTTGACTAGCATGCAAAACTCACACATGCAATCCAAGCCTTTGTAATTATCACCCACCGACTAGGTTCCCAGTTCCATATGTGTGCTGACAGAACAAAATGCCATTCCATTCTCATATTAATTGTTTTGCCTAATTCTTCTCATCAATCCAGCTGCCAGAAGAACATTCACCTGGAGGTCATAACAGCTTCCCCCTACAGTAGGCAGCTGGTTAATGGCTTAGTTAATATTCTCAGTAATCCAAATCTTACACATATAACGGGAAAACCAGATAGGCATTTCCTGTGACACTTCATTTTTCAATCACAACCAAATGAACAGAAGAACTAGTAAAGCAGGTAATTTAACTTTCCATAGGATATATGGTGAAATCTGAAACTTTTGTTATTAAATTTTTTAAAAGGTGATTTAGCATTAATCTATACCAGAAACTCATCCATCTCTTTAAATGGGCTCTTAGATTCAATTAGTTTTAGAGTATCAAGTTTTCCTTCTGCTGTCCCCTGGTAAAGTACATCTGTCTGATCTTAAACCTGGTTCTTAAAATCACATGCTTAAAAGGAGCTTGGAAGCCTGGTAAGCTAAGCATCAGGTTCCCTTAGTTTACAAGCATACAGCTGCTTGTTGCAAAGCATTCAGACCTTTTGTTTCTAATTTCACCAGAAAATGTCAGTTTTCCAAACATTTCATCAAAGATCTGACTAACTTATTTCAAGGACTAGTTTGAAGCCACACCCTAATAGTTCACTGAAGACTATTTTACTCTGCATTTGGAGTTTTGCAGATTTTCAGGAAACAACCGTTTCAGATTGATAACACTAGCACAAAATAGCCCCATTGAAAGCCGGTCTGTACTGACTAACAACCCGTCACATCCTGATGAACTCTCAGACAGAAAGGGCTTTAAGGTGTTTGACATCTGTCTTCCTTCAGCAGTAATGTCTGTTGTCACCTAAGACTAGCAGTCCCCAATGAGGTGCTTCTTGCTACTGTAACAAGTTTGGCTTAGTGATCTTTAAGTACCAATGGTAACCAGAAAGACTGGGTTGAAACTAATTACTGTGGTGTCACAGTTTAGGGTCAGGACAACCCGCTAGATGTATAACATGCTCTCTGTTAACTCCCTGCCCTCCCCAAATGGGAAAAGAAAGGCAATAAGGGAGAGAGACTTAGCAATTACAAAAGGAAACTAGAACAGTTTTAATGAAAATGATAATAAAACAGAATAAATACAAATATACACAAAACCAGTATTTAACCCAACCCTCACACCCCCACCGATGGCAATTACATAACCACTGATGCTGTGGAGCAGGCACTGGGGAAGTTCCAGCTGGGGCCAACTCAGCAGTCTCATCTCCAGGTAGAAGATTTCCAGCAAGCCAACTCCAGCTACTTCACAACTTACTCAACACTTAACATATAAGAAACACATACTTCTCGCCCTAGCAAGAACAGTACTTGCATTTGCATGGTTGAACATTCAGTTGTAGTAGAGGAAAGGGGCAGGGAGACTTTTAACACAGTTGACCTTCCCAGTCATATTCATCTGAAAGATACAATTACATGAGCACAACTTAAAAGACATTATAAAGGAGTGGGAAGGGGGGCATGAGAGTAGACCAGCTGTTTAAACTAGTACTCTTCTGAGAGAAACACTTGCCAAACTAAGGAGTGCCACCTCTGTCTTGCATTCTCAAGTACATTTTGCTTCTCATCCATCCTATAATCCATTCAAGATTTTTTTTTTCTCAAGACAAACCTTAGAAGAATGGGAAAAGCTTTAATGCTAAGTGCTACAAAGATTAATTCAATACCCTAATTATAGTAGATTTAATTTTGCTGTGATTCAAGGGATTTATCTGTATAAAACCTCTTATGGTGGCATAAAACTTTACTAAAAGTCAGATGAGGGTTCTTTGATTGTATGCTGCACATTCCAGCTTTAGACAGATGTTACAGTCTCAGCTTAAAGCCACCAAGATCAGCTTGTTGATTCAACTGCAGACTAGGTCTGTGGAAAAAATGGGCCGCACTCAGTCATATAAGCAAGCTGATCTTACACACCAATCACATGACTTCTAGGATTAATACAATTAACATGCAGTTAGGGACATGAGTCTGGTCACTTGTTTGAACAAATAACATTACATCTGTGTTAGCTAGAAGTCACCTGTGAAGTAATACTCTCAATTGCATACACAGTAATCTACAACAGTTGGAGATTAGGATGAAGATTTCTGTAAGCAGCTTCTCCCAGACCAACATGTGCAGGACCTCATAAATGAGATGTGGCAGGCACAAGCATTCTTCTGGACTAAGGTGTCCACAGCAAACACCATTCTTTCCCCAATAACTATACAATCAAAACCCACAGGTTTCCTTGCCTGTTCCAAGTATTTTTTCATTCCATTATAGAAGATCATACACTTTATACTTGTTTTTTAAAATTCACAAGGTTAATTGTCTGAAACTACTTCATCTCTTCCTCCAGTAGCAAGAAGCTGTTCCTATTTATGTCTCTAATGTTCCTTTCTTGAAGGAAGGTCACTTTAAAAAAGAGCAGTTCCAACATCAAAGTTCAGTGCATGACACTTCTAATATTCTAAATCATATTGGATGTTCTGAACGTATTTAAATGTGCATCAGGTACCCATGCTGTCCTAGTTGCAGGTGACCACAATGTAAGGAAACAGCTGGTTTATATTTTGCCAGGGCACCACTTGTACTGTACACAGAGTAGAAAGCAGGTAGAACAAAGAACTGTTCATGCAAGGTTAGGCAAACAAAAGTATGACACACCTACAATGTCTACTCATGGCTAGCACTCACTCACCTCTCCAGAATAAATATCTGTTGATACAAAGGTGAAATTCCATTACAGATCACACTTATGCCCCAATTTCACACTTGGCATCAACAATATGAATATCAAATGCTCTGACTTGGATATATTTCAGACTGAATATACAGCCTTATTTTAAGAGGACTGACTGAATTTGACATTTTCTTACTCAATGTAATGATGTTATCCACTATGACACTGAATTCTGGAAATCATTTCATAGTGCTTAGTCCCATGAACATGAAGGAGAACTTTATTAACTATCCTCCACTTTCTCAGCATTATTCCAAATAAATTCCAGTTTTACATCCCTTTCCTGGTAATTGCAAAATCACACAGTGAAAGACAGAGAGAACATGTGTCTCCTTTTGTGATTCCAAGGAATGTTTGAAAGGTGATACCATAATACTGATCATCTTTCTTACAGATATTATTAGATACAAAAAAAATCATGAAGCTCACATATAATAAATAAAGACCCTTATTTAATAGCTTCTGTACATAAATACAAATTATTTTTTTTTCTCAATTTGAAGAGCAGAAAAATATTTGCTTCAAAGAATACAGTGATGAAAGGCATGTGAAGGACAAAATATTCTATAAGACATTTGAATATTTGAATAAATTCATGTTCTCTCAACTATTTATAAACAACGTTTCTTATAACCCTCAATTAACACAGTCCATGGTGCAAGTCCAACATCTAAGACTAAATGAACAATCTAGTTAGTGAGGCAGCCCTGACCAGGCAAGTCACATAACAGACTGTGAGCTGACACATCCCTTCAGTTCACCTTGCTAAAGCTCATCAGCTGATGTAAAATGGAGCAATGATGCAATGACACAAAATGCACCTGAAGCAGTCTTCAAGATTATTTTGATCAAACTTGTATTACTCAAATTGACGGGATAAGTATGACTCAATGCCATTAACACATATAAACAAGTAAAAAGAGCAGTACCTTGTACTAATTCTGTTAAGGGTCTCCTTAATTACTAGTGGTACACTGTAACTGCAATGACTCCTTTCTAAGATAGCTCAATCAGCATAATGCCCACCACATGCACACTTAATCTGATCAAATCCCTAATTCATACTAACAGCCAAGAAAATAGAGTTTGTCCTAATTTAAGTAGTTAATGCTTTTGTACTTTAAAAAAAAAAATCCCAAACAAAACAGGAGACAAAAGAAGATAAATTTCTTCTCATTTCTATGCTAACAAAAACTTATCATTACTACTTAACATTTTTATATGGTATCTCTAATTACCACAGATTAAATAAATCTTTGGAATCTATTGTGAAGCTGAATAAGCCTATCTCATCTTTCCTAGGTCAACTTACAACTGTCTCAGTTATAATTACTGTATTAAATTCAGAGACATCTGTCTAGCACTTAAATTACCTATAAAAAAATATGAGGATTGCACATTATTAATGTTTGCAAAATAAGGGCATAAGTTTATTCTTGAAATCCTTGTAATTTAGTGTCATTCTAAGATGCTGTACCAAAGACTATTATTATTTCTCCCAGGTTTTACTGGACTTGAAGCATTCTGCTATAAAATTGAATTATGAAAATACATCTGTATTAATATCTATGAGGTTTTCTCTGTTCATTTTGACTATTAAATAGTTATGAATCTTCTAAATAAGGAATAATATCTGATATCTTGCAAGTCTTGTTTGATCACATCTAATATTGTATAACAATCATTGCTGTACAAAGCTGTTTTCTCTAGACAATTCTAGAGTTTTAATTAAAGCTAAAAACATTTTCCTAGTTTGGATAATACTAAATATAGAGAAGAACAACACACTTGTTTTTAAGTAGTTTTTCTTTAACTTTTGGAAATAGATGTCACAGAACTTCTAAAGCAAGGTAAATAATGTACACCAAATACATTCGTTGTTTTAATATATTCAAAGCTTTCAGATATTCAGAGATGTCACGCTAGCCCAGTTTCACAACTACATGTTTCAGGATAGTTACTGTTGATGGAATACCACAGGACAAAAATAATTCCAAAGTGTATAGTTACAATCAGTCTGTTCTCTAGAAGCACACACAGATCTCAAGAAGGACAAAAAGAGTATGTGGTTTGGAAGGAAGTAAGCAACAGAATCTGCTGTAGCAATCTACAGAATCTACTTTACATTCATACCTTATATACGTACATGCAGATACACACGGAGATGTATTTATACATAAACCCAAAATAACAAAAGAACAGTTATAGCAGCACCATATTCTTGTCTCTGAAGGACAAAATCCTCACAGATTTCCTTCTTCCATCAACCACAACTGTTTATGCACCACAACACTTTACGTGTTGTTCTTCCACCAGTATAGAAATAGACAACTGTAGAACTCACAGAATGGTAGAGGTTGGAAGGGGCCTCTGGAGATCATTGAGTCCAACCCTGCTGACAACACAGGATCACCCAGGACAGGCCACACAGGAACAGATCCAGGCAGGTCTTGAAAGTCTCTAGACAAGGAGACTCCACAGCCTCTCTGGGCAGCCTGTTCCAGGCTCTGTCACTCTCACAGTGAAGAAGTTTTTCGTCATGGAAAGGAACAGGTGGAACTTCCTGTGTTCCACCTTGCTACCATTACCTCTTGTCCTATCACAGGGCACCACTGCAAAGAGACTGGCCCCTTCTACTTGACACCCACCCTTCAGANGGCATGATACGTGCAGCTCAGCTTATCCACCCCCGAGGCCAGCTTTTACAGAGGCCCCGAGTCCTGGCACGCATGGCCAGTATGCGCCAGGAGGTTGCAGCTCAAGGCAGCAACCCCATCCAGCAGTTTTGGTCTCTGGTCTTTCTGTGGCTGCACGCCCCCCTGGTATGGGGGGCATGCACCCCTCTACCCCACTAGGCCTTCCTCATCTTCA
>VWZY01003306.1:98433-114346 GCA_013399075.1 Chloroceryle aenea
ACAGGTTAAATAAAAAACTACATGGTGTGCATTCAGCTGTACCTGCCCTCAATCTCATATATGTGTATGATTCTCAACACAGCTGTGTCAGAAACATTCAATCTGAGAATATTTTAATTCTGTAATGAACTTAATGAACTAGGAGAGACACAGGAATTGCCTTTTTCCTTTTTTCATCTTTATGTACAATTAATTCAGCTTTTTAGACATATTTGTATGTCTTCTAAGCAGGACATATGAGAATTTCAAGGGAAAAGCCATGGGAAGCTATACTATGATATTCCTGTATTTTGTCCTTTTTAAAAAATTGTGTATGTGTACTTTGCTCTTTGAAGTAGAGAATCACAGAACAGTTTGGGTTGGAAGGGACCTTCAGAGGTCATCTAGTCCAGCCTTGCTGCATTNACACACCATTCAGCTTCGTGTCATCTGCACACTTGCTGAGGGTGCACTTATCCCGCTGTCCAAATCATTGATGAAGATATTAAACAGCACTGGTCCCATTAAGGACCCCTGAGGGATACCACTCATCACAGATCTCCATCTGGGCATCAAGCCATTGACCACTACCCTCTGCATGCAACCATCCAGCCAATTCCTTAGACACTGAACAGTCCACCCACTGAATCCATCTCACCAGCTTAAAGAGAAGGATGTTGTGGGGGATCATGTCAAAAGGCCTTGCAGAAGTCCAGATAGATCACATCCACAGGTCATCCCATGTCCATTTTTGTAGTCACTCCATTGTAGAAAGCAACTAGGCTGGTCGGGCAAAGAAAACAATGAAGACTTAATATTTATATTTGGGGGGTAAATTCCATACTTTGTGATTGTGTGTATGTCACTTCCCTGCTAGTCATAATAATTCCATAATCATCTATCTGTAGAGGATTGGATGCATCAACCTCTTGCTATATTAGCTACTACAAATACGGGGTTTTATGCAAAATACTCATTCTGCTTTCTTTTTAAGGAATACATTATTTTTTTAAAGAACAGTATTTACTGTCTGTGTGTTAAACCCCCCCGCATGTGCACAAGTGCACAAGTCTGTAGTCATGCTGTCAAAAAACTGGTAATTAGACATTCATGAACAATGTGATTGTATGTCATCTATTTAATTAAGATATATTAATTCACTTTTATAAGGTCACACTAATGTAGGGAATACATTTTTTACTTAACTTGAAGAACATCAGTTTTATTAACTTAAAGACAATTACAATTAACAATTATGAGTTTAAGGATGCAGCCTAAGAAACAAAAACTGGGAAATAGAAGTCTGTGCAGTCACAGAGTTCAAAAATCCTAGGAATTGCAGAGCTCATGGGATAGCTTTCATGACTGAGTAGTGTGATGGATCAACATAGGCAAGGAAGATGACCGTGAGTGCTCTTTAAAGGAATAGGTTAGGATCACAGAGGTATGCTATGGATGAGACAACCAGCCTGTTCGGAATTCATATGCCAAATAGCTGCAGAGATAGACCATGGATTTCACTTAGCACTACCTTTGAGATTTCACCTAAAACACTTCCTACTATTTAAATTCCTGAGTCTGCTGAGTTTAGAAGCATAGTAAGTCAATTAAGCTTTGGACTTAAATTGTTACAAACTCAAAATTAGTTGTCTGTGGAATATTAGAATGTCACTAAAACACATTTTAATACTTTTTAATATAAACTCCACTTTATAAAATCTATTTGTTTTTGTATTTATCACAATAAATGCAACTGTGATGGGTTTGTGAGAAATAACATTACCAGGATCTGGATGCCAGAAATCTTGCTCTTCTTGAGATGAAGGATTCTAACAGTCCTAGAAAGAAAAACACTTTTCTGCCCACTGAGGCAAAATGTTTAGATAAATGGTGGCCACAAAATAAAAATAAATGTTTGAAATGACAGTGCATGTGATTTATAAGAAAACTGAATTACTGAGGCTTCCCCTTATCAGCTTTTCCCAAAAGAAAGTGGCTGTGGGAATGCTAACTTTCAAGTCTTTGAAATTTAGAATAACAAAAATGCTTCTGAGAGCTCTGAAGAAGTACAGGATGGTCCCTGCCGAGCTCACAGAACAAAGGAGGCTGCACACTGACAGCATTCCTGTAACTTGTGAGGTGTAACCATTACTTCTAATAAAGTGGCCCCGAAGGGTCACAGAGGCATCAGTGGGAATCCTTTCCTGCAGCTTTAGAGGGCAGTTGTGGGTCTCTGTGTGCCCCACTGGATGGCACTGCTGATTCACATCAACCACTGATGGTGTCCACGCACCATCCCTACAACCTTTGCCAAAATTGCTTCTAGTAATCAATTTTACTCCCTTCTCAGATATGGCAGTAAGCAAATGCAGAAAAAGCCCCAAGATAACCAATGTATTTTTCAAAGGCGTATAGACAGAGAATATGCTTCCTCTTTACCTGGTGGCTGTCAATATCAATTTTTATGGTAGAATGAGTATTGAAGCTAAAGAGAATATCTGGAGCCTCTGTTGGGAGGATGTATGGAAATAATTGCTGATGTCATTGCAAGGTAATTGACGTTTTAGTCTGTGATTTAGTTTGCCTTTTGAGATGTTTAAGTACTAGTCGTTCTGGATACATTATTTTCCTAATGTATAAGATTAAAGAAATAATACTCTTTGGACAGTTCAGAAGGCGATATAGTAGTGAGAGCTTGTGCTTCAGTCTCAGGTCAGAGGACATTTTCACACAGGCTCTTCTCGCATTCCTTGGGAAGAGGAAACAACAAATCAAAAACACAGGTAGGCATATAAGCAGAGATGTTCAACAGGTGAGCCAGAGCAAGCAACAAATTGTGGTGGATCTGGATTGAAGGTTGTATGCAAGAACCAGTGAGAATAAGTTATTGCCCATACTAGCTCACTCCGGCTCCAGCACTATGTCTATCTTTACCAGCAGGAAGGTTACAGTTGGTTCAGGGTCAGGCAGAAATTCCTGTCCATTTGTGATGTGCAGCTGCATACAGGTATCAGTCTGGGCATTACTAGCCAAGGTCCCTGGGCAGATGATCCAGCCTCTTAACTGTCTTAGGGACCTTTTGCTGGATTCTCTCTGGCTTGCATCTCACATACTGCAGGCTTAAAAGTGAACACCCTGATACAGATTCAAACCCCCAGTCCTGGTCAGAAGGGAATTGAGTGCACGTCCTCAGTGTAGCCTAGTAGGTGATTTGTCTTTATCGTGGCACACTGATGAAGCCAGGTTCACTGGTCCACCAGGAGATCACATCCCTTTTACAGAGCTGCTCCCAAACCAGTCAGTCCCTGACCTGCACTGATGCACATTGTGTTCCCTCCTGGATGCAAGATTTTGTTTGTCTTTGCTCAACATGTGGAGGTTCCCGAAACAACTGTTGGCTCATTGAATGCACACTTGCAATATTTGTGGCTGTCCTTGAACAAGGAGCCTAGTACCACTGGGAGCACTGGCCTTGCACATGACAGCATACAGAATCATTCACCTGATGGGAGAGAAAAAAGACATTCAGTCTTTTCCTGAAAGCTGAAATCAATAAAGACATCTGCTCCATTAAAAAAAAAAAAAAAAAATGCCCCATAAAAAAAAAAAAAAAAAAAAAAAAAAAAGTTTAAAAAATACTAGTCCTTGGTACTCAAAGTAAATTCCTCCATAGTTTGGCAAACAGGTGGAAGACAAGAGCTGTATGAAAGGCTAATATTGTCTCAGAAGTGCATTTGACCAAGCTCTGAAAAGTGTTATATTGTGAAATGATCATGGTGACAACCCCAAAACACCTGCTGTATTCATTAAATTACTTAATGCTACTCTCTGCGAAGTGGTAACAATAAAATAAACTCTTCTGTTTCTTCTCAGGAATGACAATCAGGGAACTGAGGTAGGCAGAGAGCGACTGAGGGACTGAGAGCTGTATTTCTTAATCTATAGTGCTCTGTTGGTGAAAGGATATAATTTTGGTGTGGCATCTTTCATATCTTCTCCACAGGCTTGAATTATGAAGGCAGTTCTGCAGCCTGATGTCAAGGAAGACATATTCCACAGATGTGAATATTTAAGGGCCACTGTCCAAGAACAAAACCAATTCTCTTTCTCTACTTTGAATCAAATCCTGCTTGTCCTTTATGGAATATATTTATAAAAGTTTCCTAAGCAAATGGAAACAGCAGTTGCTTAGAACTTTCTCCCATAAGACTGATAGTATTCAAAGCAAATTACCTTTGAAATTCAGCTAGCTTCATCTTAAATTATGTGGAGATGTAAAGAAATGTCCATACTTGCAATTCATATGAAAGCAGTATTTTAAATTTCACCTGCATATGTACTGTACAATAAAATCTGTGAGATTATTTTAAATTTTATCATGAATCTGAATCACAAGGATTTGAGTAGATGCGAATCCTCTTTTTTACAGTATAACCTTCATTCATCACATGTCCAGACCTTGCACAGAATAGTGTAACAATGCACAGACACAGCAGCACATTATGTTTCTTTTAAAAAGCACAAACTGTTAGCAAGGTAATAAATGCAAGTTACAGATTTAACTAACAAATAATATTAAAATAATTCCTGTTTTTTTCAAAATTGGAGACTCAAATTTTGTAAAAACATAAACTATTGAGAGCAAAGAACCTAATTATCTGGTAACTGCTATATTCTTGTAAAATAAGTATAATCAGCTCGTTGAAGTGTGCACTTCAGTCTTTTGTTGAGAAGAGTTGCTGCTGACACTTCTTTTCAGCTGATGGACTTGAACTGCTTTTGGATTCACTGAGCTCAAATCTCCTAATAATTATTTATGGTTTTTAACTTGCTTTTCATCACAGGAAGTGTATTGATATAAATCAGCTGGTGTACAGACACATAATGAGACATTTTTCCTTTATCAGGTCTCTGATCATTTTTTCCAATTACAATGAGCTAATACCTTAGAAATAAACTGATAATTAAATAAGTTAAAGGAAATATTGTTTTTTGGGAATGTCTCAGTGTGCTGAGGGTAAAATAGTTTGGGTGGCCCAGTTTAAAAGAAGGCATTGGAAACTACTACCACCACAGTAACCAACAAGATTCATGATAAGCACTCAAAATCATCAATAATAAAAAATTCTGTCCAACATCCAAAACCCAGATATTGATATTTCCACAGTGTCCATTGTCTGTGGGTGTCCCTACTGTCACCTGGGCCACTCCCTCAAGTGTCACATCCTGACTCCAAGACTCACAGTCAGGTCCTGCCTTACTTTACCCTAGGGGTATATTCAATTCATCTCTAGGCTCTTAAGCAGTAGAGCACAGCAGTTTACTTACTGCTCTGATATTCTAGCACCAAATTAATTTCATTGACCTGGCCTGTGATTTTCCAAGCAAATGATTCTGAGTCAGGAGTAGAAGAAAACACAGAAGCGTGCTTCAGCTGGAGCCTGCAGCCTCAGTGCTGCCATATGCCAGGAAACCTCTCCTAATCCTGATCGCTTACCAGGTGTATAAATTTACTTCATATTTGAGCCTACAGAGCTGCATACACTGGGAGAAAGGAAGGTCTTAGAATATTTGAGCTGCATCCACAGAATTTCAATAGTTATGGCATAATATGCAGTGAATTTCCTGAAGTATGATCCTGTATTTCCAGTGAAAATGCTTCTTGGATATTCCTTGCATTTATATGTTGCTAGTTTGATTTTTGGTTGGTTGGTTTGTTCTGTTTTGTTTGTTTGGTTGGTTTTTGTTATTGGTGGTGGTTGTTTGTTGGGTGTTTTTTTGTGCAAATCAATATTGAATTGAGATAGTGTTGTCACATCATTCCCTGCAATGGCAGAAACGTTATTTTGTTCCACAGAGGCATTTGCAATGTACCCAGAGATTGTCATGCTGCATATAGTGCAGGTAGAAACTGGCATAACAGGTAGGGCACCAATCAGCAGAATAGGTATCTTCTTCCTATGTGAAATATCTAAACAGTCTGTCTACATTTGAAAGTAATCTACAATTAGAGAGTGAATTTAGAAGATGATTGCTATTATTTAATAACTGCATGGAGGGCTGCTAATTCCAAAATAAGACCACTTTATTCATTCAAAGTAGATTAAACCACACCAGAAGGACATATTCCTGTCCTGAAAAAAGAGCATCAGCAAACTGGATTTACACTCAGGGATAAAATGTCGTAAACGAGAGTAACTTTACAGAAAGTATATGCCAATGTCCCATAAGATAAACAAATATGTTTTTCCAAAATACAAATGCAGAGTTAAATCTTTTTATTAAGTCTTTGTATTCTTCTTGTAATCATTGTTAGTCACACTGTAATCACAGGTGTTCTGTGTAGCACACATCCTGGTCTCAGTAAGCGGTGGGCCATGCTTGCACTGTACTTAAGCTGCAGCACAACCGCAAAAGATGCACTTCAAAAGTGTTTGCATGTTGGCAGCCCTGTATGGTTGCTTATTGCCAAGGAAGTGCATGGTGAGTTGTATTTGTTGACCCAGGTCCAGAAGGCACAGCTCACATAGTCTATCCAGGGCAACAGCAAGCCATAGAAAGGACTAATGTGCACTTACATCCTCTGAGGTCCAAGTGCACCANCACAAAGGGCCCCGCCCCCCCCCAAAACCAAAACCCAGCCATATCGATAATAAGCTGGAACAAGTTCCTAAATAGAATGTAGATGAACCCTGAATCCACTAAAATTACATTCCTGCTGGCTCAAGTTAAGAGAGGATTTTGGATGATCTAACTACTCCAGATCAAGGAATCACTAAATAGCCCCCGCTATATTTACAACCAAGTTTTATAACAATAGGTTTTGATCATACAACTCTTCAAGGGTGTTTAAGGAGGGTGTTGCTGCAAGTATTTAAAGTTAGGTGACAAAGTCCCTGTACAGAGAGAAAGAGAGAGAGATGTATTCCCAGAGAACACCTTGGATATCCTGCGTTACTTTGGCACATTGCAGCATCACAAGCCTAAAGAATTTGGTCTGTGATATTTAATTCTTTTTTGGTTTATCTCTTTGAGACAGCCTGAAAATCTTGGATAAAATAGGTCTGGAGTATCTTCCATCTAATGCTTTTCTTTTGTCTGAACACAGGCAATATTCTGTCTTGTTGCTTGCTATCAATCACACACAGAGGTCACAGTGCTGTTCCCTCCAGGAAATTACCCCATAGTTTGCAGAATAATAAAAGCTTCCTGTACAGAGTGTTTATTTTAAAGTCTAGGACATCAAGGCTGAATTTCTGCCATATAAGTGATAAAGTCAGGACTCCTTTAATATGCCTCATATGTTCTAGAATCTAACTACAGATAATGATCTTTCAAGTACTGCATATGTGGCAAGAGTCATCAAAGTCAATAGTACAAGCATGCCTGAAATTCAGCATGTGAGTCTTTGCAAAACAAGTTTCTTCTTTTTCCATTAGAAATTAAAAAGGATATATATATGTAGAAATACCAATTCATTAAATTTGTTTCTTATTCAGTTGAAACATTCTAATCAGACATTTTGAAGCTCTAAGTTTATTTGCCTGTATGGATCTCTTGGCTAATTTCATTGTCAGAAATTGAGGACTGCAATTTGTTCCCCTCTGCACAGGACAAGAATCACTCCTTGCTTACTTTGGGGTTACTGTGGTGATTTTCCTTCATTCAGGACTGTGTTTTAGTTGGTTACTGGCATAAGCAAATAGTCTATATCATAATGAAGAATCTCTCTAACTAGGGGAGGCTAGAAGAATTTGCTTTCATATTTAAACAAAGGTGAATTAGCAGTATAATTTTATGTCAAAGAAATAGACACCATTCAATACTTGCGAGGAGAAAAAATCTACCGAAGTCACTACTGACAGTTTAATTTGATTCAAGAGCTAAACTCATTTTTATTTCTTTTCCACAGTTCTCCTTTTCCTTCCTTCAAGCCTTGCTTGTAAACGCTTTGACCAGAATGTACAGAATGCAACTCCTTATACTCCCCATAAACTTGTTTTATGTACCGTCCAACATCCATGCATTGCACATGGCCTCAAAACTCCTCTGACCTTCTTTCTCCCACCAGACCTAATTCTGGTCTCCCAATCCCAGGAACAACTCTGGTTCTCCATTATGGTCCTCTTCTGTCTCCATGCAGGGTCTAGCTGACTTTTCCGTACCAAGGTGGATGAAAACAGGTAAGACCTGACCTACCGTTCCCCAATCCCTTTCCCTCCTTCCTCAGATATCCTTGGTTGTTTTCCAGTTCTAACAGGTGTTTTTTATCTTGAGCTTGCACTTTCTACCATTACTTTTACTTCTCAAAACTGCACCTTCCCTGGGCTTTCCAGACTTTCCAGTCTTCTTTTCATTCCTTGACTGCTTACCACATCTTTGTTTCTTCAGTATCTTTTAGTCATTTATCCAAGATCATCAGAATGGCCATAGTGGGTCAGTCCATCATCCCTAGCAGATAGACATATCATCTACAATGACTGGACATGAAATGTACTTTCTTGGACTCCAGTAATTTACTTTTCAGGCATTCTGAAGTAGTCATTATATCTTTGCATTTATTAACATTAATAATTTCTCCTCCTTGCCCTTTTTTATGTGTCTGTCTCCTTTTTACCTGTTTTTGAAACCAGGCTTATCTATAATCTTCTTATTTAGGTGAAACTTGGTATTTCTTTATCAAAGCCCTTGGATCCAAATATTATTTTTATTTCTGCATCATCTACTGTTCTCAGCCAGAGACATGGGAGCAATTTGTGCAAGGTACTGTTCAAACAGAAAGCAGGAAGATAGGTCTTACTCCTGTGCACTCACCATTTAATTATGAGAGATGCAAATGGATAAAATTAAGTGGGAGTGTTTGGACAGATGAAAGTGAATGGCTTTGTACAGCGATACAGGCAGCACAGTAAAACAAAGTCTTAAAGACTTTTATTTATTTATTTATTTATTTACTTTCTTTCTGATATACCTTTAGGTAAACAGACATCTTACCGGTGTTCCAGGATTGTTCATCTGCTTGTTATCCTCACAGTGGTTTCTTTCTCTTGTCTGCAGAACCAAATTGTGTAAACTTTCACTGCTGTTTCTTTCATTTTATTATGAAGAATCAATGATTCTTTTTCCTGTTCACATCACTAAATTAGGAGTGAAAAGAAGCTGAATCACTTAAAAATATATCTATCTTGCTTATGTTGTGTAAGTGAAGAATATCTTTAGAAAAGTTTTATCTGAATAACCCTTTTACAAATTCTAAGTCCTAGTCTTTTGATGATCGCCAGTTTTACCCACTATAAGAGGAAAACCTTTTCTTGTACTGCCCTTGAAAAGAGCTTGTGGGTTCCTGGACCATGCAACAGTGTGCTGGCTAATAGGAAATAAGAAACTGAAATTTAAAGTGAAAACATGAGAAGGAGGCTAGGAGAGAAACTGGATGGTCTAGACATGTTTTTCAGTGGTGCTGCTCTTGGACCCACTGAATTCTCAGAATTTTAAAGTAAACAAAATCACACATATTTCAATGCATGTGTTAGCAGATACTTCCCTCAGCTCAGAATCAACTCTCATAAAAATATCAGATTGTCAGCCTCTTACTCTCTGTTTTCTCCATACATAAAATGTCAGGAAATAAAGTCTAATTTCTAGAAAAATCTGTCAGATAATTTTAACAATTGTCCCAAGTGTGCTATATTTGTTTGAAAATGTGCTGCTTTATCTCTTTCCTAAACACAAGAAAAGTACTTTGTACTGTTAAAAATAGCTGTGAATAGCGTCACAAAAACTACTCAGTCAAGAAAGTTAAAAATTCCTTCTTAAAAGAAAGCACATACAAATTTGTCCTATTGATTTTTTTCCCATTATTTTGTTAAATTCAGAAAAAGACTGAATAAGTGTTTTAAGCTTCAGTCATTTTCCTCAAAATTATAAACAGGAAAATGGTGCAGAAAATCAATTTTAGATTTGTGGTAACAATTTCTCTATTGTCTACAGGCATTGTTATGCAAATAATATGTATCTTCAAAACTATGTATGGAAAATAGAATATGGAAATGTTGGGGCAATCTGAAATAGCATCTCAAAGAGACAGTCAACAGCCAGACACCCAGAAGATCTAAGTTCTGTCCTTCTAACAGAAGTCCTCAGCATTTCTCCCTTTATGACAATGAGGGAGAATATCACTGCTGCCTAATTAGTTCTCTGCTGCAAAAAAGACAGTGGATGTACTTGTCAGTGAGGAAAGAGGAGAAAGCACTGAATCAAGTCGCTGCTGGTGTGGTGACCCAGAGCCATGTTGCAAAAGGAACGCTAATAAGTCTCAATGGTATACACTGGTGAAGGGAAGACTTTCTTTGTATTTCACAGTGTACTGTAGAAAACAGTCCCAGTACTTGAGAGGGATCACTAACAGTATGACACAAGGTAATTCTGTAATGGCTCTGACCTCTGACTGCTCATACCAACTATTTAATTTACTTAGAACTCTAAAAGAAACTTAAACAGTTTGAAATTGGTAAGCTTACTACTCAATGTACAAACAGCAGAGAGTACAGCAATCCTGGGAACATTTTGATTTTTTTGCCCTGGTACAGTTGCTCGTAAGTGGCTAGAGGCAGAATTTATGATAAAAACAGATTTATCTACTTTATGAATGATTACTATTTCATGTTGATTGCTGGTGGTTTAAGCCAAAAGTTTCACCCATTACATAAAAACAATCAGCATTATTAGAGCATAGAATTAGTAAAACTTACTATATAGTTACAAACAAATAGATTTTTTTTTCCTTCTTTTCTTCCCTTACAGACAGCTATGTTAGGCAGCATTCTAATTCCAGTTGCTACAATACTATTCATTTAGGAATAAATAAAGGACACAAATAAGATGAACTGAAAGACAGAACAGGAGAAATGACCAGTGTCAACTTTTCTCATGGAGGAGGAGCTATAAAGGAATATCCTACGTCATCAGGATGTTTGGTTTATTAGTCTGGGTGTCATTTACTCTGTTACTTTGTTCTTAGCTTTTAGGCATGGAGGTGCCCTGCAGCATTATTAAGAGGAAAGGAAAATGCATACATATATCAGACAAGAGGCCTGATAGCATTTTGCCCTTTCAAGAGTACCTTCCTTGTTTTATGCCTTTGAGTCCATAAAGGAACTCATTACTTGAATGTTAAAAGTCAGTGCACCAGGGATTGTTGTTATTGATTTCATGTGCACTATTTTCTACATATTGCGTATGTACACCATTTCTGCACATATTTCACATGTAGCTTTATTCACCCTGCCACTAACATGCCAATTATCCTCAATAATTAAGGAGCCGTCATGGATGACTGTCAAATCAGTACTGAGAATTGAAGAATAGTCAGTGTTTCATCCCTGAGTCAAGCAAATCTGGGCTGCTCTCTCAGGAGGTGGAAATCTTGGCTCAAACCAGGCATTCAGTAAAACAGAGAAGCAACTACTATTTCAGCTTCTTCTGAAGTCTGAATGAACTTCTTCATGTAATGTCTCTACTGTATAAAAGACAGGAGCACTATTAATGCAACTGCCTCTCCCTCACCTACATTTCTTTAATTACCACCTAAACACGTGAAATGCTCCATTATGGGAATTGTAAATTAACTGTTTTGCCATCCTGGATATTTATTCCTTGCTTTCTCCTTTGGCAAATACCATTTACTGTATTCAGTCATCTCTGAGACTGACAAATAAACTATGTTTAAAAAAACAGTTAAAAAGATAGTTGTGTCTAGCCATGCTTGCCTGGCAGCATAAAACAGATTTCTCTGAACAAACTATAGTATTCACAGTGGGTCTTGCAAACAATTGAAAATTCTGGACATGTGTTTAATAAGGTATTTCCAGTGTATCACCAGCATATGCAGCACAAACAGCTGTTGTATGATCTTTAAAGCAGCAATACTCAGCAATGCTGAGGAGACAGGGAAATTGGCACTGCAGAGCACAAGTTTAGGACTCAGAATTTGAAACCTTTTTTTGTATATACTAGAGAGGCTTTTAAGGAAGTGAACAATTTCTTTACTTCAATACTTTTGTGTTTATGACACAAGTCCTGAAAAGAGAAAGCACGTTGTTGTCCCTCAACATCCTCCAAGGACCTCACAGCACTGCTCCGGCTTTACAGAAACAAAGGAGCATGAGGTAAGGCAACTAACTCACTGCAAGGCTAAGCCAGTGCAAACAGAAGGCAAAACTCATGGCACCAAAGAGAATAAGAAAAAGACATTTTTGACACTCGGTAGGAAAACTGTCTTGAGTTTTTTTACTTGCTGCCAGAGCTCATTTATTTATTGGCTCTTAAGAGGAAAACACACACATCATTTTCCCAGAGATCAGAAACCACAGTCTTTCCTTATTCACCTTGCCAGACAAACGAGTAAGTCAGTCATAGGGTTCTTGCATTTCTGGCTATTATTTGTGCTTCCCTGCTTTCAGTCTGACAAGGAAACACACTAAGGCACTGTTATGACAAGCAGAAGGGACCCTGGTCCTTAATGTCCCATCTCTTTGCAAGTCTTTTACCACTAAGCTACTTTGTAAAGGTCCTACCAAACTCCTCTTTCATTTAAGTGTTTTCTATTTGAAGAAGATACAATCTAATGGCATATAAGAGGAGTTGTAGGTAAAGTATTTCTGAATTGCAACAGAACTTAAACCCAAGGCAAACAAAAGATAGCTCTGACAACTAGGCAATGCTTGACAGTGGTTAGTCTGTTTTGTACCTTTTAGAAAATCCCAGATGTATCACCTGAACTTGGTCTAACTTTGGTCATATTAGCATAGAAAGTCTGTAGATAGAAAGATGAGCAATATGTTGAACCTCCACTGAAGAGTTCACTGTCAGTTTTAAATTTCCAGTTGAAATCTGTGTAACTCATTGAACAGCTGGACACGGTATGTCAAGTAAAAATTTGCCAAGTGACAAATTGGACTCCCTCCCTGTAGAGAAAGTACATATCAACGCATAATGAAACTTTTTAGCTGCAAAGGACATATAAACAGACACACAAGGATGGTATTACAAGTGTTCATATAATTCAAAATCCTGACACCAGCTAGTGTTCAAATTACTGAAAAAACGCCTTTGTCAGTTTTGAGATGGGAGATTAGTGTTATGTGAATAATATATGATGAGTCCAATTCTCTGCTATCAGCAAGGGTTTTTTTTCTCCTCAAGCACCAGCATCCTAAATTGCCTTTCTATCTGATTTTCTAACCACACTAATTAAGCTTCAGAACCTGAATTCACGTCTTCATTTGTGTCACTGCCTTAGTAAAAAAAGGGAAATGTTGTACTATGTAAATGAGAGAAGAAAGCACATTTCACTGGAAGAGAACTTCAAACCTTCTTCTGCACTAGAGGTCCTGTGAGAGACATCCTGGAGCAGGAGATGGAGCTGTGGAGGGGAGAGTGACATGGGTGAGCAGCTTAGTGGTTCCTGTTTACCAGTTCAAAGAAAATAGTGCAATGTTGAGACAATCTTTACCACCTAAAACAAAAGTTAAACAAAACTTTAAATCAACAGTTAAAAAAACAACAAAACCTACTACTGCCTCACTTGCAAAAGGGAAAAAGCACAGCATGCATTCTGTGCTTTGTTACGCCTATGGCTTCACTGCCAGAGGGCCTATGAAATGCCTGTATCTTCCTCATTGGACTTGCATGTCAGGCTACAAAGCTTAATGAGTGAGAAAAATACAAACATAGAGGAAGAAAGGGGTAATAAATTCCTTCTGGCCTATCTATAGTGAGAGATGCACAGATGTTTACTCTGAAGACTGATGGCCCCATTCCCATTTACACCACAGGCCTTTGACCATCCCTCTGGCACAGTAATAGCATTATGCTGGGTAAAAAATACATTATATGACATTATGTGTGCTTACAACAGGCCCTTTTAACTCAGGCTACAGAAGACAGCTTCTGCCTCCTGGGTGCACCCTCAAGGACCCTGGGCATGGGCTGCCTCACAGGTCCCTGTGCCCTCATTCACCATGTTTGGTGTGTCTCAGCAAGCCATGAGCTGGCTTTGCAAGATATTACTGTGGCCTCTCTTTGAGCTTCAGACCCTGCCACTGAGGGAAAAGACCACACAAAAGCAAAAAATGTTCTGTTTTGGTGGTAACAGTCCCAGCTGGCTATTATTATTTTAAGTACTTACATAATTTTAATTATTTTTTTTCTTCTGTTTTCTAGAAGTTTTTCAAGGAATACAAGCTTTTTAACACTGCAATACCTACATTTACTGATAAAGTAAATGCTTCTGAAACCTTCCTCTCTAACTGGCAATACTAGGAAACATTGACTTTTAAAATTCCATATTATCTTCTAGGGAAGAATAAAAGCTCATGAAGCTATGAAGGGATTAACATAATAACACCTTCGTGGACAGATGTTTCATCTGTATTCCTGACTCCAAGAGATTAATGACTTCAGAACCTCAGCTGCAACAAACAGAATTTTATTAGCATTAAAGTACTTGTGACATTTTCCACCAGTAGGGGATTTAGGTTTGCTTTTTGTTCCTCCTCCTTCAGTCAAAGGAGTCTATTTTCTTTACATATATTTCTTTTATATTCTGGCACCAGATGGATGTTCGGTGTATCCTTCATCTTTGTATCCTTCATCACTGAAATCTAAAAGTTAACCATCCTACACTTAACCTCTCATTTTCTGTGAGAATACAAGCTAGCTATCATACCTTTGGAAAAGTTCAGGCTCATTTTAGCAATGTCATACAAAATGGGCTGTCTCTATGATACAGCTTTTCTTTTTCTAGTGCTTTTTAAATTACAAATCACTGAAAAATATTGGGACTGCATTTCACTGATAAAAGTAAATTTCTTCAAGGCATGTTAGAGATTGCTATAATTAGTGGTGGTGAGGGGATTGTGTTTATTACTTTTTAGTATTTTCAGAAAAAAAATATTTACAGCACAAGAAGTAAATTCTTCTATGTCTTTACAAATTTGTTGTTTTTCACAAACAGAAGCAGAGGGAGATTTTGCTCACAGGTTGGACCTAACTTCTGATCCAGTGGAAATCTTGCAAATGGAAGACAGTTTATTTCCAAGGCCTATTTGATAAACTAAGCATTCATGTCAAAATTATTTCAATTCTTTAAATATTAATGGTGCATGTGACTGTAGGCATATCTGGGACATACACACTAAGCTGCTAAAGTTAGGATTCAGTATACATAGGACACCATCGTGGTTCAGACCCAGCACTCACTCAGCCCCCACCCCCTGGATGGGAAGGAGAAGAGGGAGAACACAAAACCCTGTGGGCTGAGATAGAAGAATGTAATACAAAGCAAAAGGAGAAGTAACACAACAGTAATAGTAATGAAACAATAAACAAAATAAGCAATATAGAACAAGTCCATGGACTAACACTGCCCCAGAGCCAGTCCTGACTGCCAGCCAGATCCCATGCCTTGCTCATTCTCTCCCCCGCACTTATAGACCGGGCATGACATCAGTATGGTATCATGTAACTCATTGCCTGGTTCAGTTGTCTCTTCTGGCTGTGCCCCGCTCCCAACTTCTGGTGAAAATTAACCCTATCCGAGATGAATCCAGGATACACACCATCAGAAATAACTCAAAATTATTACTAAAAAAAAACCAAAACGAACCAACCAAACAAACAAAAAATAACAAACAAAAAACCCACAAACAAAACAAAACAAAATAAACAATAATAATTTAAAAAAAACAGCATTTCCTGAAGGGAAATATTTCAATATAATAAAAAATGTTCAGTGAAATTCATTGAGCAAATACATCTTGGTTTGCAAGACTGAATAAACAATAAAAGGATTAGCAAAAAAAAACCCAACCAACAACCAAACCGTAAGAAGTACATGTCAAATAGAAAAAAAAAAAATATTCTATAAAAAATA
>VWZY01003306.1:123849-138221 GCA_013399075.1 Chloroceryle aenea
AAACCAGCACAATACCAAATAAAAACTGAAAAAAAACCCCAGGCTTGTTCAATCCAAAACATATACAAGGGGGTGTTCCTCTTTTCTCAAGGAAAATGAGGTGTTATCTAGGAATGCTCTACCAATTACTCTACAGTACCCTACCCCTACCAAGCAGATGACAAAATATTTGAGAAAAGGGTGTCCTCAGACACTTTTAAACTATGCAGATCTCTTCAGTATCACCACTGCATAAAACTTTAAATAATGTAAAATCCAGCCCCATGTGCTGTATATGTCATTAGCTTTTCATAAAATGTTGATGTAAATTGGCCCATACTCCTGTATTTTCCCAGTTGAGAATTTCATTTGGATTACCATACAGGAAAAGCTTCAAAAAACCTAAGGACTGACTTTCCAAAGCCAGGAAAGAGCTGTAAAACACAGCAAATAGGCAAAGATAACATTGCCACATGTGTTCCAGAGTGTACCACCAGATGAGTATACAGGGGCTCAGTGAGATCCATGAAGGGTTCAATATTCATGACTGATTTTTGACACCATTTCTAAGAAAACATTTGTCATAAGCAGCAACGACAACAAAATTCAAACCTAACCTGGGCAGTATATTCCAAGGTCTACAGTGCACCCAGACAAAATGACAAGCAAAGAGCTGATGAAGAACTGACCTTCTCCTTGCAAAAGCTGTAGATGAAACACTCCTGAATATCTGAGACTGGTCGTTCTTTGACATACATATTACCTTAAATGTTGCTACAGCCACACTATCTGAATATTGCAGCAGACATTACCTGAATGAAACTAAACCAGTCTCATGCACAGACTGCTTCTATGGTCCTTCTACTGCCCACAAACTAAATGCAGCACTGACAGCGGACAGATGGTCACTGACCATCTGTCAACTAAAATAGTTGACACTAGATTCAGTCTGTCTTCATCTGTTCACATGAGGTCAAAAAGCTGCCAAAATGAAAATGTGTAATAGCCTACGTAATGAAATACTACATATGAATGATATCTCAGTAAGATCTTATTCTTAAAATATCCTGTAAAATATTATAAATCCTTCAATGTATTTAATAAGTTGCAGATGTGCTGTAGCATACAACTGTGACAGTGTATGAACAACGCTACATATTCCAAAGACTGTTAACATAACCATTGTGGCCTCCAATCCATCTCAAATAGATTGATCTCAAAATGTTAGAGAATCCCCATGTTAATTGTGATCGTCCATTCAACAGGGTTGTCTGTAACCACGTACAGTTAATTTTGACTTATGTAACCTTCCTGGTTCACAAAACCTACAGTCATGTTTTTAAGACAAATGACTTTTTATTAGTGATAGCAAACTGAATACTTATCACTGATCCTATACTAATAAAATTTTTATTTTATTTTTTATGTTGTACCATTATAGCCTGTTCAGTGTGGTCACTGAATTGGCTGTATGGTGACCAGGGTCACTCTTTCCAGATCAGGGGCATATAAAGAAGCTACGGACAATTCCAAGTGACAATGTACCCTGTAGAGCAGTGCCCTCTTGTTTAATTTGATGTCAAATGTTGTTGACATTCAACAATCACACTTGTTTTCTTTGCGAAGACACAGATTCATTAGATAATATCTCATGTTGAAACTATTGTGTAAAAAAATAAATATTTATTGGCACATGGTACATAGCCCAAATGCACTATGTCCTTGATGAACGTTCTAACCAGCAGCACAATTCTCTTCCACACTTCTGAGCAACAAATATTGTACTAAAAGCATATCAGCTTTACCAGGTATCACAGTTTTGGGTCATGGAAGCCCATTGTATCTATAAAAGATGCTCTGTGCTAAGCTGCCTCCCTCCCTAGAAGGGAAGAGAAAAGGAATAAGGGAGAGAGACTTATCAGTTAGAAAGTTATTTAATTTTCTTTTTAAAAAATATTAATGAAAATGAAAATCATAATAATAAAAATGGTACATATAAATATATTAAAAAACAGTATAGAAACCAACAACCCCTGATGGCAATTACATCACCGTAAAAACTGATGCTGTGGAGCAGGCACCAGGAGAGTCCCAGACTGGGCCCAACAGCAGACAGGAGCTGTGTTCAGGAGCTGGATTCTGGTACCGGATTCCGGAACACACAGATGAGGATCAAAGGCAGAATGGACAGAGTCTTCCTTGCATGCTAACCATTGAAGAACTGAGTAACAACCTGGTAGACGAGCCAAGCAAATACTTGGTCTTTGTGATCCCTCAGCTTTATACCATATATGATGTATATGGGATGGAATCGCCCACTGGTCAGCTTTGGGTCACCTGTCCTGTCTGTCCCTCCCTGCAGGTGCAGCCTTTCACTTTCTGCATCCCCCAGCATGGTACCCAAGATCCAGCAGCGGCCTTGGTTGCACACCAATCCTTGGTACTGACTCTAAACATGGGGTGCTACCACTGCTAGAAGCAGGCACTGCCTGTGAACACACGCTGCTAACTTCAGACAGTGCAGCTAGTTAGAAGAACTGAGATGGAAAGTAAAATCACTGAACAGAATGAGTTCTGTTCTCACTCAGACCAGGACACCAAGCTATACAGACTCACATTTCATAACCTGATGGTTGAAACACATAACTACAAGATAAAAGAACACAGTAATGAGCTTTTACAACATGAATGACTTTTTGTTTATGTGATCACCTGGGGGTCATAATACCATTAACATTAGCAGTAATGCCAGAAAAATGTTCCAAACTCAATTAGGCAAAATACCCATGAAGCATTTCAAGTAACTTCTGGCAAATAATTCTGTCAAAATATTTTGTCCGAATCTACAATACATCTAAGTTGTGAAAGGGATGAACATGTGAGTATGGATATTCTCCCAGTGTAACTACATTTCAAAGAACAATTATATCCTAGTGTTGTGGGAACTTGTTTTTCTGACTGATTTCCTATGAGTGTTAGGGTCCTGAGGGCCTTACAACCCAGCCCAGCATCCCCCAGGGTCTCCTTTATCGCTGACCATAGCCCAGGAGCCCATTTCACGCAGCCTATAGGAACCAGTCAACGACCCTGTCTGTCTGTGCAACTCACTGTATATGACCTCTACCCATAGGCCAACATCCAGGCACAGCCTCAGAGAAGTGCCCAATGCCTGGGACTGGGGCTGCCCGCCTCCCTAGCTGGCTGCTGGGATGGACCCTAGCTGCCTGGCCCCTGCCCTGCCATCCCAGGGACACTTTGCACCATCCCCATGGAGCTGCCAATCTGTGTGATGCCATGGTAATTCAAATGCAAAAAGGTGGGTTGCTTTTTGGACAACAAATTAATTTGATGACTTTAAAATCAATAGCACTCTAAATTCCATAGCTGAATTCTTTTTTCACACTAACAACCATAGCACCCATTAGCTCCAGCCTATAAATGCTTGACAAAAGAGGTACCAGAAATACAGATGAAAATAAATATGTGTGAAATATCACAGCTCCAGAATGAATCTGATATTACTCAGAACAGAATTATATGGCACAGTCATCTCTTTTCTCCTTTTAATAGTATTTCTAATGCATGAGAATTTACCCTATGCTTTTCTGTTCAGAAACATTTTTATCTGATGGATAATTCATATTTAGCACTTCTAAGTTTGCTCAGCATTATCTATCCATTTACTGTTATTCAGCAGAAAGCAGTGCTCTATCAACCCAGGCCAAGTGGCATTAAAAGTTGAAAGCTGTCATTCAAAACTGCATAGCACTTATGTACATGAGAAAAAGAAACAAATTTGAGTATCTCAATCACGATACAATTAGGTGATAACTGATTGATAGCTTGGAAAGCATATACATTATCTGAAGAGAGGGTAAGTGCCTACAAAGACAGCTGCTAGAAGTTGATAGAGCATTTTTGAGGTAGTAAGTGAATCAAACTGCAGAGCCTTGATTAATGACAAGAAGACACCTTTGCTCTGATATATATCAGCTGCAGAAATGATATTGCTCAACAAGGACAGAGGCAAGAAAATGCCTTAATGAAACATTTACAACACACTGGATCAGTGACACTAATGGCCATGCAAACTTAGCATGTCAGCAGAGTTATGAACTAATTAGGTGATCTATTATACAGAGATAAGGCTGATAAGCAAACCCTAAGTATAAGGAAATGGTAAACTTGAAGATAAAATTCCTTCCCATGGTCACTGAACTAAGGCTCCTACAGAGAGGGCAGCAGAGGGTGCACTACCAGACTTATTCTTTTTCCTTGCCACATTAGATCATAAGAGTCTGAATGATGAATCTGAAGTCAAGTGTTACATCTGGGCAAAGCAGGATAAGTGTTTTCTGGAAAAGATGCAATTGCAAGCATCCAGCTGTAAACTTAAAGAAGAAAAACTGAACATAGTTATATTGGGTCAGGTTGTCAAGTCCAATGCTTGGTCTTGAACAAGAACCCAAGCAGATGCCTAAAAGTAAATATAAAAATACTGTTAGCAGATAGTGATATTTTTGAACAGTGTTCATCCAGACTCCAACAACTTGCAGCTCAGGGACCTTTTTGCTAAATATGTTTAACAATTTTCAGAGGATTTATTTCCCATGATCATCTAAGTAAGAGGTTCCTCAGGTCACCTGTTTGGTGTGTGAGGAGCTTCATCATCATTGTCTCTCTTGAACCTGGCTTCCACTAAGTTAATTTGAGGACTTATTTATACTCTTGTATATGAAAAGATCCAAGCAGGCAATTGCTTTGCATAATCTCCAAGCTGCTTTTATCTAACACTCCTTTACTGCACTCCTATCAGCACTTTGTTGAAGTCTGAAAGGTCTTTGGTTTAATGAGTAATTCCTGGAATGTAAGCCAGCTCATGCTTCTCATATGTTTCATATGTCTCATATTCTACATTGTATTTTTTCTGGTTTTACAGTCACTTGTAAAATCACTACTAATGATTCTGATCTAGCTTCTTTCTTGTCTCTCTATCCCTGAAAAGGACTTATTTTTTATTCAATGGCAGTTTCTTTAGGCTCCTGTGGCAAGAGAGTTCAAACAACAGCTCTTCAAGGTGCAGATCTTGCCCCCTATGGTTTAAGATTACTAATGTCTTTACCCAATTACTACTCCACATATACTTACCAAATTATCCAGGAATCATTCTTTATTACAATTTTCTACTAATTTGCTTGTTACAGATTCTAGGAGTACCTGACTTCAGTTCCCTTAGATCTCCCATAGGAAGTTCCCTAGATCTCTCATACAGCTCTTTCTAAAATTACCATCACATCCGAGACTTTTAAGGGGTTTTTAATCATTTAGATACCCACTCCAGTTAGATATTTCAGAGATTTCATCCTTGTGCTGGAGTTTTTAAAGTCCTGGTTAAAAACTGTCTGCTCCTGGCAACAATCTGCTGTAGATCATTTTCTGTTTGTTCCACTAACTCTTCCACTGACAATATACTTTGAGTAAAATATTGATAAATTTCCCCCTCAGAAGAAATCCAGCAAACTTTTTGAAACTCCTGTGCAGTGAAAAAAAAACCTCCTTAGTTTTACTGATAGATGTTTACCTTCTCTAAGTGCTCTGCACATGCTACCTATCTATCAACCCAGCATACCATCCAGAACTCTACCTCCTCCTCATGCCTTTTAAAAATGGTTTTCACTTTGGACTTGGGTTTTGGTTTCTGCATTTTTCTAGTTATTATCCAGCCTTTTTGCTGTTTTGTTATGTTTTACGCTTAACTAGTAAATACTTCCAATGTTATTTGAGCCTTCTTCTTGCTTTTAGTAACACTTTTCCCCTCATGTTGATATTTAGTTATGCCAGCATCCTTTTGCCTTTTCTCAGGGGGTTATTTTTATTTACTGGGTGTGTTTTGTTTGTTTGTTTCTGATACATTTACTCTGTACCTCTGCTATGTTGTCCTTAAATATCAGCCAGAAATATCCAAAACTACACAGTTGGCCACATAAGAGGTACAGAACTGTTTCTGCATTCTGCTAATTTCCTCAGCTTCATGAAGACAGAAGGATTTCGAATGTCTTTTCATCTTCCATCTAGATATTCCAAAACTTTCTCTAACCTATAACCTCAGAACTTTGTTACTTTGAAGATATTTCTTCAGTTTCATTGAGCAGGTCTCAGATCCCTATACAAGCTTGCATATCTGCAGCTTAGTCACCATTGTAGGTGCCTAAGGTTTGTGCAATAACGCGATAGAAGGGCTGTGCCCTCCCATCTCATGTTAGGGAAGTAAAGAGGTCAAACGTCAGGAAGAGCCTCTACCCACCTTTCATGTCCTAGCTGTGTGTAAAGCAATGACAAAAGCTTTGATTCTTGTATTATGGAGAAGTGTGTAATATGACAGGACTACATATGACATACTAAAAAATTGAACTTTCTTGATGTGGGACTTAACTATTAAGGAACAAGGGACTGGATTGTCTTTGCTCTTCTATAAAGCTATATCTGATATTCAGATTCCCAAATGTTGTTTAGGTACCAAAGATTAGTTTTGTTTTTGTTGGTGTTTTTTTTTCTTTCAGCGAAAGTGCAATCTCTACTATATTTTTTTCCCTATCTGTGTCTTCTCTCATCTTGAGTCACACTGGCAGCTAGATAGATTTTTAAAGAAAGCTAGACAGAAATGGAGAAAAACTACAGCAATTTTCCCATTTCTATTATGAGAAGGTAAGACTGAAAAAAAGAATCAGTGAAATTGTTAGGTTTCAGAGAGATCACCATCATTTTCCAAAAATTCTCATTCTTGCCTTGAAATTATACGGTCATGGTTTGTAAATAATACCAACCAGAATCTCAATTGCATCAAATTCAACCAAGAACAGCTGCACTGGTGTAATGAAACCAAAAGCAAAACTTAATCTCTTTGCAATTCTTGGGTCTGTACTACAGAGTCCAAAGGGCCTTGGCAAACATAAACAGTTTTTATGTTTCCCTCTGGTTAGCATTACAGCAATTAAAGTCTGCAAAACATGGGAATTCAGTGACTGCTCCCTGAAGACCATATCTTAAAGCACCTTGCACTACACTGCTGTCCTGGTTTGAGTGAGAACAGAACTCATTCTGTTCAGTGATTTTACTTTCCATCTCAGTTCTTCTAACTAGCTGCACTGTCTGAAGTTAGCAGCGTGTGTTCACAGGCAGTGCCTGCTTCTAGCAGTGGTAGCACCCCANCGTTATTCCCATTTCTCTTCCCCTTTGGGAAGGGAGGTAAACAGAGAGCATCTTTTATAGATACAATGGGCTGCTCTGACCCTAAACTGTTGTAACTGCCACGGTTCTTAAACAACGGGCGTTCCTTAAAAGTTAGGATGGTAACAGAGGGCATGTTCTGAAGACCTGTAACCAGGCACAGTTCTCAGTCCCTTGTCTACCTTATATTCTGTATCTTTGTGCATAACATCTGTGAGCAGATAATAACTGTCCCAATATCAATCAAGAATACACATCTTAAAAAACAACCACACTCAATGACAGAATTAAAACAGATGTGTGAGCTAAGGAAAGGTACAGGATGGGAAGTAAAAACACAGCTATTACATTTACATGAGGGTAGTACTTTAGTCTTGACGCTTTCTACACATTATACCATTTTTCCCTCTCTAAAATGAAATTTTTGTACATACACTGATTTCCAGTACATATACAATAATTCTGTCTCATTTGTCCTGCTTTCTTAATAATAGAAACAAAATAATATAAATTGGTTTGTAAGTCAAAATAGCAGTAGATAATAAAGTTGTGCTGTTTCCCTCAAGATAACATAAATAAAGATTTCAGACTGCAAGTTTTAAGAGGCACATAACACCTTTTACCTGGCAAACCATAAACAAAAAATTTTTGGAGGAATCTGGAGCCCAACACTAACATTTCAGGGTCAAGTCAGGACTTGTCAAAAATACATTATTATAAAATGACATGCATAAATTTATAGGCCACAATTTAATTAGATCGTACTAATCTGCCTATTGTAACAATCAATTGTAACAATCAATTCAATAACATACACCTCCGTGTGATCCTACTCAAACAATGTATAACCTGCTGTTAATAACTCCCAGTAAAAGATATGATTGTACAAACTATCACATTTCCTTGTAAAATATTTGAGGCATTAATGCAGCTTTAAATACAACATACATTAACATATTTTCCCTTTTTGATATCTGTACTAGTGAGATTAAAATTGTAACTCAAGTGACTTAATACCTAGATAAATAGCTTGATGTTTGTTTATGTTTGTTGTTTGGTTGGATCTTTTCTAAACTACGAAGCTCTCAAATTTAAAGAAAACAGCATGCAATGTCAATCTAGCTTTCTTCTGCACACAACAAAATGTAGTAACTTTTATGACTTACCGTCTCAGAAATGTCTTTAAGATTGCCAAACACTGTGGAGTCAAATGCAGAGGTCTGGTTACAATAGGAAGCCTTCACTTCAATAATCGTGACTCAGGTTCACGAGTAAACCTGCAATAAAATTAAACATGGGAAATTTATGCAATATTTTAGATTTTCTTTCCATGTCTGGAAACAGCTATGACATTCATTTGATTTGTGTGGATGTTGTATCACTCTGAATCTTGAGTCTTGAATCAAAAAATATGTACAATTTCAAGTCTGAAATCATACACAAACTTTCCTCCACTGCTTCCATAATTGACATTGAAAGCATCCCACAGAGAAGTATTTACACATCAATACATCAAAAATTTGAGATACAGATGGATATAGACATGGGAGGATAGAAGTTCGTTGTAGCAAGCATCTTAGGATACATTCCTTTTGTCTTAGCAGTCCAAAATGAAGTGAATATTTTGTTTTCTGAGTTTAATGAACTAATTGCTACTAAAGCTGAAGTATTTATAGATTTAACAACAGGGATGTTACATCCACCGAAGATTTATTTTACTTGGCCAAGATGACAACTTCTCCTGAGATTAGGGGACATTTAGATGTCCTAGCACTCGTAGACCAGTAAAAGCCCATCCTCACTGTTTGGATCTCTCCTAGGGCACTCTCCTGGTGCTTATTCTGCAGGTTCATTCCTGCTGACAAAGATGTGGAAGAACCAGGATTTCAGACTTTGGAGAATACTTTAAGGGACTTATTTCCATTCTGAACTTGTAATGTGGTTCAAGGAATAAAAAGTAGCTTTGCTTTTGTTGCAACTTAACTGAAATATTCAGGTTAAACAGTAGGTTGGTTGTCATATATGCAGTATGCCTAATCCTTTGAGTGCAGATGCAGGGGGCTCCTGCTATTTTATAGGAATTGAGTTATGAGTAGCAAATGGCTACTCCAGTCAGCTGGTAAGAAACAAGAACATGTAGAGATAGGAGAACAGATAATTGATTTAAACTGACAGAGGGTAGATTTAGGTTAGATGTAAAGAAGTTCTTCAGTGTGAGGGTGGTGAGGCATCAGGAAGTGTTGCCCAGGTAAGTTGTGGATGCTCCATCCCTGGAAATGTTCAAGGCTAAGTTGAAAGTAACTGGACCTAGTGAAAAATGTCCCTGCCCATGTCAGTGAAGCTGGAACTAGAAGATCTTCATGGCCCCTTCCAACCCAAAGAATTCTAAAGATCCCAGTTTTCACTTGTCACTTTGAGAAAGTAATTTGCTTCAGTTGCTGGGTTTCCAGCATGGTAACACAACGGAGGCAATACTTTTAAGTATACTATAGTTATAGCTGCAGACTGGGAAGTCCTTTTCTCATACAGTTTTCCACTGAATTTCTTCATGAACCATCTCAGAGAAATCCAGGTAAAAATTAGGAATTCTGAATTCCATGTTTCCTCATTTTTTAAATATAATTTCCCTCTTTTTTTCATATTTTCACCATAGTACTATGTTCAACAGTAACAAACAGGCAGAGAAAGGAAGCTGGCTGTAAAGGTAAAACCCTTAGGGTAAATAAGCAGCTACATATATCAGTCATGACAAGAAGGATTCTATGGGGAAAAAAAAAAAGCAAAAAACCACAGTAATCTTTCTTCTAAAGTTCCCAAATATTTTGAATCCAAATAACAAAGCAAAAACTGAAGAAAAAACAAGAGCAGAATATTTTAGCCAAAAAAGTTTAGTGATGTTTCTGCCAAGAAATCTGTCTGGGATCTTTTTTCAGCCATGCTCAGGTTTTCCATGGTCTTTATTTAAAAGCTATACAGAGAATAACTTTGACTCACATCAGCTGTGACATGGAGCTTCCACAATGAAATAATCGTATTCAAACTGATGCTTAAGGTCTTTTCTCAAGTAAGTTTCATGTCAAATTTAATTTCTTCCAGAAGAATCATGTTCCCTCTGACATCTGCAAAGAATGACCAAGCAGATCCTTATACCTTATACATTTCAGCTCTTTGGTAATATCATCTGAAAGATCAAATGATATAAAAGAGAAACCTACCATGCTGTTCAGATTTTCGTCCAAAACCCCACCCTTAAAGTTCAGAAAATTTTCACCTTTAACAACATGTTTTTTGGACTGAGGATGTCCTCTGCTTGACCTCTGTCCCAAGCTGGTTTTGTTGTTTCATTTAAAATATCACTCAGATCGTTGTGTGTTCTGATGCTGCTAATGTTCATTATTGAAATGAAGAGGTTTCTATTGAAAACCACGCTTTCTGTCCCTACAGGCTTTCTCCTTAGTAAGGGGAAGAGGCTTAATGAGGTTTTCTTGTAAGCTAATTCCAGTAATAAATGCATGAACTGGGAACAAGAAAGAAATGAGAGACTGGTGATCCCCTGTTTTCAAGGTCTTCCTTTCAAAACAGCATGTTCTCTTTAGTCCTCAAATGCTGTGCCCTCAATAAAGGCCATGGATTTCAGAAACATAAAGGATACTTTCAAATAGATAACATCTGGAAAAAAAAAAAAATGAAGAAGAAATTTTCTGGTTGTTTATATGACCATGATGGCTGTGGATAGCCAGCTTACATGCTGATTACTGATATTACTCTTTTCTGACCAAGACAATTCTTTTCTTGACAACACCTGTTCACAGTGCTTCTGGTGAAGTTAAAAATAAAAAAAAAGGAAAATTGCTTTAGAACTATGAATTTCTTATACATATTTAGGACAAGAGGAAATGGCATCAAGTCTCACCAGAGGAGATTTAGGTTTTAGGAAAAACTTCTCTACTGAAAGGTTTATAAAAGCCTGGAACAGACTGGCCAGGGAAATGGTTAAGTCACCATCCCTGGATTTATTTAAAAGCTGTCTAGATATGGTACTTAAGGATATGGTGTAAAAGTGGCACTGGTAGAGTTAGATAACGGTTGGACTTTGTGATCTGAAAGGTCTTTTCCAAACATAACAATTCTGATTCTATGATTTACCACAACAAGCAAGACAAGCACCTTATCTTCTGTCTTAATTTTTAATACCATTCAGTCCTTGTCCCACCTGTGCTTTATTATAGAACCATCAGATAGTTTGTTCCCAACTCCTGCAGGGACATCTTCAACTAGATCAAGTTACTCAAAGCCCTATCCAACCTCGACTTGTGTGTTTCCCCTATCCAACCTCGACTTGTGTGTTTCCAGGGATGAAGCATCTACCACTTCTCTGGGTAACCTTCTGATGTGTTTCAACACATTCATTGTAGAACATTTCTTCCTTATAACTAATCTAAATCAAACCCTCTTTAGTTTAAAACCATTACCACTTGTTCTGTTACAACAAGACCTGCTTGATTATGGAAATTTTGACTCTCCTCTAAATAGCATCCAGGGGCAGACAGCATTGCCTCCTACTTATTTCCAAACAGTACTTGTGCTTTTTCAGACATCACATTTTGAGGAAAGTACTTGCACATATCCAGGCAACTAACATTGTTCTGAGCAAGCTCTAACTCAGATTAAAATATTGTTTGTTTGTTGTTTTCTTGTTTGTTTGATTTGTTGGGTTTTTTTTACACAGCAAATGGCATAAGTTGCTCCCTTAAAAAAACCCACACATAGTGTTATAATTAAAATCACCAGTCAGTCCTCACCAGCACTGGTGAAGTGTTAACCTCTGCTAGATGAATTCATCTAGTTAGGCTTTTCATTCTAATATATCAAAAAAACCCCCACCTTTCCATCACATTATCTCTTGGAAACAAATAGTACAGGCCACACTAACCCACTAAGCAGACTCTCCCTGGAAGTCCCTCTACTCTGCTTCAAGCAGTTTTAACTCAGTACATCTTAGGCTGCAGACTGCCCACAGTGCTGCCCTTTTCCTTTCCTCTTTTACAGCAAGATTCTCCTAGTCTCCTGCAGCTGGGGACCAGGAAGGTGCTCATGTGGTTCACGCAAGCATTGTGCTCTGCAGATATGTTAAATGGTTCCAGGTTTTGCCAATCCAAAACTGGCAAAAAGTGCATTTGCCTAAAAGCTAACATTTCTCTGTCTCTACGTATTTATCCACAAAGAGATAAAGCTTTCAAACACCCTTTTTCAGATTAGACGTGCAGGTTCTCCTCAGAGAAAGTCAGGTTATTTATTTTCTTGAATAAACAAACCACTTCATACATTGTTTTTCTAGTTGAATTAAATACTCGCTTGCACAGGCCTATATATAAATTCAGGAACATTTTGTTCTTCCTCACAATGCCATATTTCCACAACATTCAAAACAGGAACAACAATGTAAATCAGTACATTATTTCCCCAATTAAGGTAATTTGGTTATACAAACTAATTCTGCTGGCACTGTATCAGATTTTCAGTCTTATATATGGCTTCTTTTTTTCCTTAATAGCAAAATGGTTTTGATTAAATAATTTTAGTGAAGGTACAATTTCTGTATTTATTTTCTGAGAAAATAGAAGTCAGAGTAGCACTGATCTATACTCCCAGTCTTAGGCAGTCTCCATGACATACTTCATATTGCTGCTCTGGGTCTCAGGGCAATCATAAGGTTGTACAGTACAGTTAGCAATTCAGCCATTTATAATTCTGAAGTATTTTAGAACGGGGAGAAATTATTTTGGGGGTTCTACTTATTGTTCATTTTGTCCCCATGTCCATTTTCTCCATTTCTCTTCTTCAATCTGAGACAGATTCTCTGATGAGTTCCTCTGAAGAAGGATTCTGATGTAAAGTTCCCTACCACTTCTAACACAGTCCATACAAAAAGGAAAAAATGCTGGAGCTTTGTGGGTGCTTTCTTTCTGTTTTTAGATTTTTTTTTACTGTAGTCTTACCTTCTCAGAGTGTCCACTATTCTGAATTAACAGCAACGCAAGTCTGAAGATACAATCACATTGGGAGGGTCATGAAAAAGCACATAACTAAATACCCCTGCAACAGTTCATACAGCATCTTACTATTTCCTAAAAACAAAAATGCTTGAAGAATAGGTAGACTCTATATTCATTGTTCGATATGTCAGGGAAAAAAAATAATAATCAGTTGATCCATATACAAAACAGATAAGGAGTAAGGTTAAGGTCTTGGTCAAATAATTTTAACCTCACACTAACATTTTACAAAATTTTGTTTTCATTCATGTGCAACACAATTTAATGAACCACCAATCAGCAAAGTACTCTGTAAGAAACTTGACAGATATTTATGAATAAGGAGTACTTGGAGTTTATTTGGGCTATTATTTTATTTTCCCTACTTAAAAAAGCTATTCTGATGGTATATATGAGATAGGAAATCCACAACATCTACTTCAATGGAATTTCATTTGGGGACCATTAAGGTACATAAATAAAGTCACTACAATTAAAAGTAAAAACAAATCTCTCACAGACTTGCACATTACTGATGTATTCATAGTTCTCTGGCTGTAATTATTAATTTAACAATTCAGAAACAGCTTGGAATATCTAACTATATATATTTGCAGTTATTCTCAGTATGAAGTAAAGGTTCCTCTTTATGTTAAAATAGTAGATTTTTTAATAAGATGACCCATAACTAATTAGCATGTAAGAGTAATAATTGCAGCATGCAGCACCCTAACACTGAAAATTTAACTTCCTGCAAATGTACCTGAAGTATCTGCACTGATTAAAAAATATAAGGAAAACAACCAAGACTGGTCCTGAAACATTTAGGTGAAGAGACTTATTCGTACTGAGACTGTCTGCACAATAAGAATGGTTTCTGTCAGCATCTGAGCCAGCGAAGGAAGGACAAAGAAAGTGTATGCCCCTAGATGAACACAACTGGCAAACTGCTAACAACGGACAATGCGAAGGCTGAGGAGCTCAACAACATTTTTGCCTGAGTCTTCACTGTCAGTCTCTCTTCTCACACTTCTTGAGTGGATGGACTGAAAGGCGGGGAGTGGGGGTGGTGAGGCAAAGTCTCTCACACTATAAGAAAAGACCATGTTCAAGACCTCCTGAGGAACCTGA
>VWZY01003309.1:129-19607 GCA_013399075.1 Chloroceryle aenea
GGAGCTCTGCAAGGAGGAGGAGATCCCTTCCTCCTTTGCCACCAGGTAAAAGGAGAGGACCCAAGAGAGAAGGAGAAATTGACACAGGTCACTGCTCATCAATACAGGCAAGCCTTAGCTCAGCCTCCCTCTGCTTTCCAGGTACCCTTGCACAGTAGGGTTGGGACTCTAGAACCTGAGCAACAAACAAATTACAGTAGCGATGCAGGTCCATCAGGGGAGTCACAAGAGTCAAGTCGGTGGAAGCAGGTTTCTGCTCAGGGTTGCAGGCTTAACCCTTCCCTTCCTTTCTACACCCCCGCCGCAAATACACTTGCAGAATAGGTATGAGCTTCTGGAGGTAGAAGGGAATGAACATGGTGACAAGGATTCATCCAGTGAAGGGATAGACTCGTCTCACTCATGCCCTGTGATAGGACAAGGGGGAACAAGCTGGAGCACAGGAGGTTACACAACATGAGGAGGAACTTCTTTACTGTATGGGTCACTCAGCCACAGTAATGGCTACAGTAAGCTTGTTATTTTGTGATGGTATGTTTAAATGTATGCTGTCAGTTCACATTTGCTCTTTTAAAGACACATATATTAAGAAGCCTTTTCCCATGGGTACTTCTCTGTGTAAACCACATTATTCTCTGTGATAGCTGATTTTTTCTCAGCATTAAATAATTAAAGAAAGTTTTGTGGTATATTTAGTCTGACCAAGAAGAGCATACTATGGGCAGATGTTTGGCTGGAATGTTTGCTTCATACTGTCCAAGATAGTTACCTATAAACTGCAAACAAGTGGAAGGTTATGAATTTTCTACTTAAGGTTATAAATTATGACTCCAAAAGGTATTAAGCTAAAATTTACCTTTAATAATATATGGACCTATTGCCTGCCTTACATAGGTTGGATAGACTTAAGTGTAAACTTGCATGCATAAACTGTTTAGCACAAGCAAAAATTGGTTGTTGGCACTATTTGTTAACCTGGTGAACCAGAATTATGAATATTTCTGAAGAGACTTATTGGAAGCAGGTGTAGAAAGGCAACAGAAGATTACAGAAGTGTTGTTGATGATGTTATGGATGGAGTTAGAAGGCAAGTATCTGTCAGGAAGAGACTCAGGTTTGTCTCATTACATCTTTACACCATTTCTGAAAGTTGAAATATTGCTGGAAATCAGGCCAAACTGCATACAAATCCTTATATTGACTACCTTTCACATTAGATAGTAAGGGAATGCTTACTAATGTCCAAACTTTATGTATTCAAACACTATATGTTTTCACCTGTAGGACAATATATAAACTTAGGAGCAAAAGAAAGGAGTCATCTGGTAAATTTCAGATTTTTCTGACCTTTTAGCAACATAAAGTAATGGTTTCATAGCATTTAGGAATATCTCTAGAAAATAGATTTTCATATTTGAAGATGCAAAAATAGGAACGCTTTGTTTCTGACATTAAGACATAACTGATAAGTGTATGCTTTCCTATTTTTTCTCTTTTTTACCTCCCTTCTGCAGCTTTTGTTTGACTTTAAGCTCTTTCTCTTCAAACTCCCTGCCTTTGCTGTGTCTAGAATTTAATTGCTGTAGCCTATTCTCCATTTCTCATTCAGAGTGAGACAGTAGTAGAGAAAGGCCAACTACTGGTCATCCCTGACAGTTTTTCTGCCTCCAGTTACTCTGCAATATGGCTTTGCATTAGGCTGTGGATAGTGTTTCAGCAACTGTTGTATCAGTGCAACCATGTAAAATTCCTTGGATCTGAAGCAAAGTAGAAGAGCTGTGGAAAATATAGACTTCTTATATGATGCCTAAATAAGGATACATTTTATATGTCATATTACTTGCAGGAAGCCAAAGGTGGAAGGGAGGAAAAATATTATCCAGTTGACTTCTGTTTTGAATGTAAAAATATAGTTCATTGGGGCTGTATGAGGAAATGTAATGCAAAATAATGGTAAAACATACAGAGCATACAACATCCATTAATACTGAAGAGATCTACATTAGTTCTATATTCTTTAAATAGCAAATGCTGTACTGACACTTGAAATAACCCATTAAAATCATTTAACTGTTGAGCTATTTGCATTGAATTTTCAACTGCTAGCAGAAACTACAACACAGACTCAAAGAAAGTCCTTACCTTTGACCTCAACTGAAATTAGAGTGACAAGCTGTGCTTTACTGAACCACATATTAAGTAAGTCAATAAAGCCAAAATTTCCAAACTAACTGCTGCTAATCCCTGTCAAGACTAATACTGTGGTCATTGATGTGATATACTTACACAACACCTTTCATAATCAGAACCAAACAACTAGGTCTTTAGTCCAGGGATGTATCTCTCTTATGAGGACAAGCTGAGAGATCTGTGACTGTTCAGCCTAGAGAAGAGAAGGCTCAGTGAGATTTTATCAACATCTATAAATACCTGAAGCTAGAAAGCTAAGAAAATGAAGACAGGCTGGTTTTGGTGGTGCTCAGTGACAGGACAAGAGGCCCTGGGCACAAACTGAAACACAGGAGGGTCCATTTGAACATCACTATGAGGATAACTGAGCAGTAACATATGTTGCCCAGGTATTGTGAACCTTTGAGATACCAAAAAGTGGTCTGAACATGGCCTTGAGCAACTGTCTCTACATGGCCCTGCTTGAGAGTGGGTTGGAACAGATGACCTCCATAGGTCTCTTCCAAGTTCATTCTGTGATTTCGTAGTTTACCTATCAAACTATACATCATACATAATTTCTCATGGTGGAACAGAAACAAAGTGGACTTTAAGATGGAAACTTAAAAATCACAGCTCACTGATTATGATACAGTTTTAAAGATATTCATATTGACATACAAGGGTGATCAATTCTAGTATGAGTTTTAATGAGTGACCAGTCTGGATAACTTTATTGGTTTGAAAGTTCTGTCTTGCTTTATGAAAAATATAAGTGTTGGATAATTACTAAGTGATCAGCCCAGTCCTTTCTCTAATCTGCTCTGATAGTTTCTTAAAACCAGTCTCTGTGGGTGAAGAATATGTTGCTGTCAGGAACAGGAGATGTACTGAAACCAATGTGGTCATGGAAACAACTTTGTTTCCTTTAAAAAGTGTTGGTTTCATCTTTGGGGCAGACGTATGTTTGAGCCATGCTCTATCTAACATATGAATAAGTGGACCATGTAGTGTGACTCACTACCTTCTGTGTGCATTACATTATATATAAATAAGTACTTGTCAACCAAAACTACCGTACATCTTATGGCCTACCTCTCACATTAAGGAAAATTCATACACAGAAAGTATAGTTATCTGCAATTTAGAAGTCATTGTAAATTTGTAGTTAATGATGTTTATAATTAATGGATAGAGATTCAGTAAGACTGAAATACTGCTTGCTTTATTTAAGATGAATTGTAGCATAACTCACACTGGTGGGTATACAGTAGTTTACAGTTCTAAGAAAGAACAAAATCCATTAGGAAGTAACATCTTCCAGCATAACTGACAAGTTTCTCCTGTAGCAGGTCCATGCACCAGACCCTGTGTTTACTGCCTGTTTTAAACACATAAATCAATCACATTTGTTTGATTGAGGGAAAAATAGAAGAAAAATTAAATTCTTCCTGTATATTTATATTTTAGAGTTTATACAGGTTTAAATACCTTGGAAAAAATATTTGTTATTGTATTAGAACTGAAGGCTAGTAATGAAAAATTTAGAGTTTTGCCAACAAGTTCACTGTACTCCATGCTGGCAGCATCTTTCCATTGCTCATTTTAGATCAGTAAAAGACAGTCTAATACTCCTGCTCAAAACAGGGTCAGCCAGAACAGATTGCTCAGGGCTGTGTCCAATCATTTTTTTGTATTTCCAGGAATGAAGATTCCAAAACCTCTCTGGACAATCTGTACCTGTGTCCAACCAGTATCAGGTTAAAAAAAAAAATAGTTCCTTATGTTCAGGTGGCATCTCCTGTGTTTCCATTTATGCACACTGCTCCCCTCCACCCCTATTATCAGGTATATATAGGTACAATCCCTATGCTTTATATGGATTTATATTGATACAATCCTTCTCTTCCCTAGGCTCTTTCACCCTCTCTTTGTATGTCTCTCCGAAACGTTTATTATCCTAGTGGTCCTTCACTAAACTTGCCCCAATATACCCATGTTTCTTTTATACTGGGGAACTCTTGAGACAGGCACAGCACTCCACAATGTAATGTACAAGTCACAAAACTAATTAATATCATGTACATTGTAACCACACAAGGCCTTTTTAATCAACTTTCCTATAAATAAACTTTTGTTGCTGTTTGGAAAAATGTAGGAAATGGAGTGCCAAAGAACCCCTGAACCCTTGTTGGTCCTGTGTATCCAAGGTTTGTTTTTTAATATGTTTTCATTTGTGGGTTTATTTTTTTCAGATTTTGGAGGTAAGAGATGTACAATCCAATAGGAACTATTTATCATGGGACTTCCCAGTACATCATGAGTCACACACGTGGCATAAAAATAAAGAAAAGAGACTCTTAATGGAAATGAGTTTCTCAGCAAAGTGTCAGCTAGGAAAAATTTATCATCCTTTGTGAAACACTGATGCTATATCTACATGACCAACAGTACAAATGAGTAAGTATGGATATGCAGAGCAAAATAATTGGTGGGCTTGGCACACATTTTCAGAGATTTTCTACCTTGAACTAGTTCTAGGCTGGCTGTCATTAACTGAATGATGATTTGGTTCAGGAGAGCATTAAGCTTGTTACTGAAGTGCATTTCATGTTTAGTTTAATCCTAAAAGAATCCATTTCATGTGTCCCAAGGCAGTTTGCAATGTGAACCAAAGCAAGATAAGTGGAGATTATTTGGATATTCACTTCAAAGGTGTGCTCTGATCCAATCTAAACCACTTAATATGAACACACTCCAAGGCTTGGACTTAATTCTATTGTAAAGACCCAAGTAAAAGAAGTCTAGGCCACTTATTGACCTCTTCTCTTTGAAATTTAGCTTGTAAGACTCTCTGAGAGGAAATTAATTTCTGATGTATCATCCACCATTTCTTGGACCAATGACAATGTTAGTTAGGACAGCTTAGTGAGAAATACAGAACTTCTATTTGCTGTTATTCATGCTTTCTGGCATAGTGTTGAATTACTTGCATTTCAGAAAGAAACTTTATTTGAAATGAATGAACAACCACATCAAGTGCCATTAGCAGTTAACTGACTAGAAATTCACATAAAGTTCATATTCAGTGACTTTTCCAAGCCAGTAAGGTAACTTCTATTATCATAGAATCATAGAAATGTCTGTGTTGGAAAGAACCTCTAGAGTTCATCTAGTCCAAACCCCTGCTGAGAGCAGTCGCATCTTCAACTAGAGCAGGTTGCTCAGAGCCTCATCAAGCCCCACCATAAATGTCTCCAGGGATGGGGCCTCAACTACCTCCCTGGGCAACTTGTTCCAGTGTTCTACCACTCTCATGATAAAGAACTTCTTCCTTACATGCAATCTAAATCCATTCTTTTCTAATTTAAAACCACTGCCCCTCGTCCTTTCACTCCAGGCCTTTGTAAACAGGCCCTCTCCAGTCATTTTATAATCTCCCTTCAGGTGTTGGAAGGCTGTTATTAGGTCTCCCCAGAGCCTTTTCTTCTCAAGGCTGAACAATCGCATCTCCCTCAGCCTGTCCTCACAGGAGAGGTGCTCCAGCCCCCTGATCATCTTTGAATCTATAGCTCCCTGACCTCTGTGGAAACAATAAATGACTTTTTTTTTATTTTATTTTTATGCACCCTTTCAAGTCTTTTACTTCATATTCCACTGACACTTCTTGCACGGGGTGAGAGTGAGTTAACCAACCCTTCAATTCATCTCAATTACTGCATCTGGAAAAATGTTGCTGATATCACCAACCTGTTATTTAATGATGTGGTGAGAATTAAAGTACTATAAAAATCAATTTTAATCCTTCTATTTAATTTCTACTGGAATAGTGGTTTAATTCTGCTTATACCATTTTCAAACCCACAACTTTAAAAAACATGCTGCAGTAATTTCACAGTTCTAACATTTACCAGAATAGCTAGATTTCAAAAGTTCTTGCCCATGAAGGTAGTGTTTTATATGTTTACTCTTTGATTTCAAGAGCTTAATTAGAAGTTTGCTAATCAGGCTATGGAGAGTTTAATTAAACTCAATGAAGAAAACATTGAGAGAAAAAAAAGAAACCTCTTAAATGTGCTTTTTTGGATCTGATTTTACAATGACATTTTTCTCCTTGATTATCCTACCTCATATTAATAAAAAAACGAAAACAATAAAAAAACACTTCTAGATTTTACTAATTTAAATATTGGCAGCTTTCAGGCTTATTTTGTATTCTTAGCCTGGCTTGAGTTCTTCAGCATCTCCAAGAGAGCCTGGAGGGGCTTTTTTCATTGGAGTTCATATCTCAGGCACACAAAAAATATAATTTTTTTGCTGCTGTTATTTTGTGACGGGGGAGGGGGGGGAAGAAACGGGACAGGACATTGCTTGCTCGCTGAAGTATTTGTATCTTTTTCACCAAAGTTAATAGGAATATGCTTGTACACCAACATGAAGACAGAGGAATATGCTCACCTTTTTAAGAACAAGAGATGAGAAGATACTTTCTAAGGTGTTGTTACACTTATTAACTAGAATGCTGTTTCACAAATAGATTCTGGAAATGAAAGAAATACACTAATGGTGAAAGATGTTAGCACTTACCTGGAGCCACTCTGCCCTGTATAATTCCTCTCCTCTTGGTGACTTAGGGAGTTAATCTTCCATTAAGAGAAGGTACATGCAGTGCCTGAATGCTGAAATTTTGCTTAGTCACCATGCTGAGAGAACTATTAAACTGTTTTTAAAGTTTCTGTAACAGTGCTTTTCCATCAGTATTAACAACAGCTTAGCCCCTTCACTTTGCCATCTGTATCCTGGGCTGCATAAAAAGATGTGTGGTCAGTAGGTTAAAGGAGGTGATTCTGCCCCTCTACTCTGATCTTGTGACACCCCACCTGGAGTACCATGTCCATCTCTGGAGCCCGTAACACAAAAAGGGCATGTATCACTGGAGAAGGTCCAGAGGAGGGCCACAAAGACAATCAGGAGAGAGCTGCAGCACCTCTCCTATGAGGACAGTCTGAAGGAGTTGTGTCTGTTCAACCTGAAGAACAGAAGGCTCTGGGGAGACCTACTAGCAGTTTTCCAGTACCTGAAGGGGGCCTACAGGAAAGCTGGAGAGGGACTTTTTATAAGGACATATGGTAACAGGACAAGGGGTAATGGTTTTGAATTGGAGCAGGATAGATTTAGATGAGACATTAGGAGGAAGTTCTTTCCTATGAGAGTGGTGAGACACTGGAATGGGTTGCCCAGATTATTTTTGGATGCCTCATACCTAGAAGTGTTAAGACCTGACAGGATGAGGCTTTGAGCAACCTGGTCTAGTGGGAGGTGTCCCTGCCCATGGCAGGGGGGTTGGAACTAGATGATTTTAAGAGTTCCTCCCAGCTCAAGTCATTCTATGATTCTGTGGTATCCATAGACATCTCTCTTGAAAAAAAACCATTGAATCAGGGTTAGCCATACAAAGTATCTTTTCAATCTATGGATTGAATGAAGAGGGGTTTCTTTTCCAAGTAAACCATTTCTTTTCTTACTCTCCTAGAATACAGAATTTTTTCTTTGTTAGTAGCATACTTAAATCATTAAAACACAAAGTGACTGCAGAATAACCATAATAAGAAAAAAATACTGGAAAAGGTTCTGATCTCAGTTTAAGCCTGTAATAGAGTTGGATTTATACTGTAATGAAACTAGAGCTTGAGTCATCATTTAGAAAAAAAAGAGGACACTGTCCTAAATTTTCTGTTACCAAGCTACTGATAATTGTCAGACAGCTACAGCCTGCAGACTATATTCTCCCTTCTCCCCTTGCCTTGCAGCAGCATGTAAAAAACTGGAGAGGAGTTAGGGATTAATTTAAAAGCCTGAGCTGCAGGGAGAATGGCATGCACCATGGGATAGATAAAAACAACAAATAACTGTGTCACACTGATTCTTTAAGCCTGGCTGTCTAGAAAGTAAAGAATAAATTCTCCTGAGAAGTGGAGGAATCAGAGAAAAATATGACAAACTGGAATAGAAATGGCTTCAGAATCCAGGAATACGCTAGTGAAAAGAAGGAGCTGATTGTCCAGAAAACAATATACTTAAATTAATTTCAGCGTTCATTCTCTTAATAGTCAACTAAGTTGAAGCAGTAAATACAGTGAACAGTAGAGACTCTCTCTAGAGGTGAAATTTTACTTTATTCATACAAGTATAGATTGCTTTCAGTGAAAAAAAAAGTATTATAACGATGTAATAAGAGAACCATCGGTCATATTTTTCATGTATATACCTAATCTAACATTTTGAAATTGGATATGAGTATCCTTTAGTCTTTGGAGCTGGAAAAAGAGGATAAAAAAGGAAAAGGTCCATGGAGAAATCATGGGAATATGTGAGGAACTGGGAGACCAAGGGTGCTCACTCTGGGAGCACTCTTTGCTCTGCTTTCAAAAAAGTACTGCAGATCTCTGTGCCATAGGAGGGCCTGGAGTCCATACGTTTGCCAAATATGCCAAAAAAAACATGACAGGAATTTGCTTCACTTATTTTCAGTCTATCTTCCCAGACAATTCAAGATCAAGAAGAAATGGAAATGCATAGATTTTGTTCCAAACGAAAATAAGATAAATTAAACAAACATTTTGTAACCTCAGTGTTTCTTGAACTTTCATGACTTGATCATTCAAAATAGCTATGAGAAACAAGTCAGTCTGTCTGGAAATGCAAACATCTCTTTTTTGTAAGTAGGGACAGGAAATATGAACAAATTACAGTCTTTCCTATAGTTTCTAAGAAGAGAAATGCCCATGCTAGTCCTGCTTTGGGTTCAGAGGAGAGATATGTACACTTCTGTGCTGAGACTCTGAAATAATTTTCAGTGGCACCTAAATAAATTCAAAGAAGCTTTCTCCTGATGATATCATAGTGCCACATAGGATCATAATTTAATCTGAGCTTTGAAGTGAATCTGCCTAAACATTTGCTTCCTGGTGCACTCTCCATAGAAGACCACAAGGGGTTTTAAACTCAGAAAGGCATCTTTTATTAAAAAATAAATTACAATAATTAAACAAAAAAGAGCAGTTAAGACAGTTTTGTATGAAAATATGGTTCTGATCATTATGTCCCTGCAAGGAATGTCCTCACACTGTTATTTTCAGTGACTTTCAGCAATTTGTGGTCTCATGCCTAGAAAAGACCTCTTTCTGTCATTATGAAGACCTGGCCCTGTCTGTCTGCCCCCTTCTCTCACTGTACTTTCCCAAGCTCTCAGCTTTTCTGACCTCTTTTCTACTCCTGTCTTCCTTGCTGCACCTCACAGTCTCAGCATTTCTGCCCTTGTGTAGAGCAATTACACTACAGAAGCAATGTGATTGGGAAGGAAAAGGCTTCTATTGTCTCCATGGATATCGGTAGGCAACTCCTCATCTCTTCCCAGTAACTTTAATTTTAAAAGGAACATAACCAAAAAATGAGAATAAATTAATAATAATAATAAAATCAGCTGGCAGAGTGATATTCTACATTCTTTCCCCTGAATATGAAATCCAGAGTAGCCACTGTCCTGGTAGTTAAACAGAACTGTAAATTATTGCCAACAGGCTTATTGTAGCATTTCATAAGGACGTCAATCATTCATCAGGACCCATTTCCCTCTGTTGTGCAAAGAATGAGCTCAGAGCTGGATCCTATCCCAGAGAATTTTAAAACTATGCTTAAGGTGGATGGATAGATGAATAAACCCCAAGAAAGTAAAAAAAAAAACAAACCCAAGCAACCAGAGGATCAGGTAGTTATTCCAACAAATTAAATATTTTCAAGCGTGGAAGTCTCTTCTCTTGAAAGTTTTTGTCTTTCGTGTTCCTTTTTTTTTTTTTCCACACTTCTAATGAAAAGATTTATTTTACAGTTCTGCAATTGGGATCAATCAAGCAAAATTCAGGTAATGTAGTTCTTACATAACTGAGAATGCTGTATGTAATGTTATTAAACAACTTAAAAAATCACATAATTGTGTTATTTACAGTTGTAACATGTTGTAAAGACGCACTTATGTGCACACACGCACACAAAAAAAAGCAGCTGATGAGCAAAGAGAAATAAGTTTATGAGTTTTACAAGCTAGAAAAAGAAAGCAAGAGAGGACATCTCTTAAGCCATGATAACTGCTTATGCTTTCATCTCTGCTTATGGAATTGCTGACAGCACAGGCTGAGCATACGGAATATGCAGGAGGTTTGGGATTCATGCAGTCATCATGTTGCAGTCAGGAAACAAAAAAAAATAAAGCAGAAGTAATTACCCATAATGCAACTGAGATCTTATTTAACTACCACCTAGATGGCATCAGGGACCAGAAGTACTAGCAAGCAGGGCATGCAAACAAGACCTTAATTCTTAACCCAACAGCTGGCATGCAAGGCTGTCAATGCAATTAGCATGGTGATGTAATACAGGACCTAGTCCTCGGCACTGTCTGGAACAACTGTGTCTGTCATGTCAAAAATCTTGACCGCAAAAGAGGGAGGACAAAGCTATCCATGTTTTAGGCTATAGGACGTTCTGAGTGTTTGTCCCTAATGTTTGGGGAACATATGTTGGGAAGGTGTGATCTGTCTGAGTTGCTGAACTACAAGGTAGAGTGATTGGAGGAGGATGTAACAAAGCCACATGACGTCAGGGTTCACAACTGAAAGACAGAAGCTCTTACAGACATGCTTTTATCCTTGTGGTTATCTTCTCGAGGAACAAGGACTGCTAGGAAGGGGCAGGAGTCAGGTAAAGCAGAGTGAGAGCATATCTGCAACAGCCTTGATAATATAACAAGTAAGACTAAGACCTTAAACTATGATTTTTTTGGTGATTGACATTGCAGCAAAGTAAATTCTGGGTAGTTAAAAGGAAAGCTTTTTCACCACAAGGGTGGTCAAACACTGGAATAGGTTGCCTGGGAAAGTTGCCAAACTACCGTTTGTCATGTCTGAATTTTGAGAAGGTTCTGAACAACCTTATCTGAATTCAGTCAGTCCTGTTTTGAGCACCGATTTGCTCCCCAGTGTCCGTTCCAACATTTTATTTTGATTTAAACCATCAGTGAATTAAAATCAGAAAAGCTTAGGCTGTTGTTAAGATAATTTCCTTCTTTCTATTTCTGTTCCTAGTACCTATTTCCCATTTGCTGATGCTTGATGCTCAAACTTGAAATAAAACATTTTGAAAAATGAACAATTTAATTCCTAATTAAAAATACTGTGGAGAGGAGAAGGGAACAGGAGCAAGGTAGGACCTGAAGTAGTATTCTCATGCTTTTATGCTTTCATACTTCAACACAGATAAAACTGTCCTCAGAGTAGCTTTAATTGATTATGAATTTTGTGGTAGACTTTTGAAATAATCCACACCTATTTCCTACTGAGCTGCAGCAATGAAGGAGCAGATTTCATAGTTGCCGTGACCACACCTCATATTAAGTAGAGATTGTCATGATATTTTTTTAAATGTGCTCCTAACATCAGATTTGATTCTTCCTTTTATTATTTTTTATATTACTTTCATCATCCAACATTCATTCTAAGTTCTTGCTGAAAATTTTATATCTTTGATAGACTATTTTTCTGCTTCAGTTATTTTTAGACTTTCTTGTACATCCCTACTGACCTTTTATATTCTTTCAGTATTTATTGCTACATGACATGCATAACCTTTGGATATGCGTTAATTTAGCTTTAAACACTTTCTATTTCCTTCCCTGACTTTTCATTGTGTTATTATTCCTCCTAACTTGCCCTAAGAATTTCAGCTTTTTTTTTTTAATAGGAATTCAGTTATACACTTTATGTAAATTCTTCAGATTCAGTATACTATACTTAACCTAAGTGTACTAATTTCAGTAATGCTTAGAAACATCTAAAATGTGTTTTGGTGTTTTTTTTTGTTTGGTTGGTTGGTTTTTTGTGTTTGTTTTGTTGTGGTGTTTTGGTTTTTTTTTGTGTTTGTTTGTTTTTTTCGTTTGGTTTTATTTACATAACTCAAACTGTAGGCAAGGGTTGCTCCTTTAGTTTCTGTAGATGTTAATTCACTTTACTGTGAAAATAGCTTTTGCTCTACAAGGTACCAATAATGGTGTCCCTATTTCAGCTGCAAGCTGATATCATAAGACAATGACATCAGTAATACTTGCTTCATTGTTTGATTTATAAACATATAGCCCTGCAATACAGTATTGCCTTTGTTAGTAACAGGCCATAATCTTTGTACTGAGTTTGCAGAGTTTCAAGGCAGAGACAACTGATATGTCTCAACTTTTCCTGTCTGGCCTGCAGCTTTGTTTCACTTGGTTGAGCAGTGCTGACAATTTCTCTAAAAGACTGTGTATAGTGATCCTGACAGAAAGACCACTGTACATTGAAGAGTCAGTGTTCCACAAAACAGTTAATCTGAGTGGGTGCAGACATGTTCTATCATGCATGTGCAGTATGGTTTCAGGCCTCTACTGTGCTGCACATCTTCCCCAGCTGCAGGATGAATATAGCTGGCTAATTGCAAAAGAGGAGCATGTGGGCAGCTCACACTTGGCCAATACATCACCTGTGTGTCCTTGACATTGTGTAGAAGTGCAACAAGGAGTTCTCATGTGAACATGGTTTTTTTTATGTGTTGGTAAAAATAACTAATATACTTGCTTTCTTTTAAGAAAGAGTTTAAATGACTAAAAATGAGGTAACATTACCATGGGCAGGACCTTAACAGCATGCTGTGCCCTGGTTGGAGCCCATTTGATACCACAACTTGGAGCTCCCAGCATCTAAAGGTTTGTAAAATTATCTATACCATCCTCTTTTTCTGTATGATGTTAGCTCCAATAAATAATATTTTAAGAGATACTTTGCAAAACTACTCAGATCAGAATGAACCAACACCCTCCCGAGGCAACATGGCTACTTTATCTTGCTTTGGCTTACCTTTGTGTTTTACAACACAATTTTACATAGATAGCTGTAGCAAAGAGTTTTTCAAAGTAGAATGAGATATTCATGACTTTAATGTAATGACATAAAACAGAGAAATGCAGACCTGATACAACTGCAGAGGCCTTTAGAAGTGTCAACACTGGAATGCAGAATAGTAAAGTTCAGACTTGGGCAGTAAAGGATGAGGGACAATCTTGGCACTGGAAGTCTTGTGGGTATAAACAATTTACCCACAGTCAATAAAAGAAATGGAGGTTTGGAGCTGGTAAAAAGATGTTTTTAGGGGTAACACAGGGAACAAAGAAGTATTATCTAACATACATAAAAGACACAATATACAGTGAGTTTGGATATAACATGGAGGTGCAAAAAGAAAAAAAAAAGAAAGAGAAAGGTATAAAAATCTGTTACCAAACATAAAAAAAATGTTCCCGAGTGGATGTTACATATAGGAAGAAGAAACCATCAATATCAGACTCCTCCTGGTTAAGTACTCTAAATGGTAGACAAATCTCATAAAACTCTGCACAAGATGAAACCACTAATCTTAGGATCCTGAAGTGCAATGGAAGGGGGAGGAACTGAGAAGTGTTTGTAGAACAATTCTAACTGAATTGTTATTCCTTCTTTTTCCATAACAATTAGATCTGGGCTAATAATGATTGGACTAATAAGATTTCAACTATACTTATTGTCTTTACTTGTACATGGTGTGCTTTGTCTTTGCCTGTAAACAAGGTTTTGAATGTAACATATATACATTTTACTTGTTTTGATTTTCAGCACAGCTTGTTTTCTCAAACTGGCTATGCATCAGTAAATGTGCACACCTTTTGATTGTAGGTACATGTTTCAGGCAGGGCCCCCCATGTCTAAGCTGTGTGCAATATAAGTCAACAGATAACATTTCAGGCCTGTTTTTGTTGCTGCTCTTTTATTTTAAGTACGTACTTAAGGACTACTGCTTCCACTAAGCTGCATCACCTCCCCTCTCTCTAGGGATGCAAATGGTATCAAAACATACTTCCAAAACTGCAACAGTTTGTAACAAAAAAACTGCAAAGGTCCATTACAAAAAAACTGCAAGTCTAGTATCAACCTGTAGCAGTCTAGTACCAGAGAGTACTGCTACACAGCACCAGTGTTGAGTTACATATGTAGAAATGGAGTGAATAATATGTTAAAAAATATTTACACTTCTGATGTACACAAAACATTAGGGAAAAAATTCCTCTACTGCTGCACATCACACCCTGTACTGGTGTAGTGGAATGTTACATACAATTATAATGGTGTAATGTGGGGGAAGAATGGACTTCAGCAACCCCATGAGAGTTATAAAGCAAAGACCTTTATTATCGATATATCCCTGGGTTATATAGAACAAACTTCACTGATCACGCACATCACTAACAATGATGATTGGATACATGTGATAGCCCACACACTGTTCACGTGCCTAAATTTACTGTGTGATTGGTTGCTATCTAACTCTCTCAGTACCCTCCACATCCTGTTTTTCTCTACTTTGTTCTACTTTATCTTTTTGCTTCATTACCTTTTCTCCACCGTTCTTCTTCCTTTGCGCTCTTTCCATGGTTCAAGGACAGTTCATGATAACAGTGTCCGTGTTCTTCCAACCAAGATCCCACAGTGCAAATCTCTCATCATAACTAGCCACACGATATAAAAAGGTTGCTAGCCCAAGAGATAGTGGTCCTTTCCTTCTCCCCTATCTTTGGACAACAAATAAAGTATTTTGAGAATACCCTCAGTGACTCCCCTTGCAGTCCTTGGCCACCAGGACATAGAGAATCCTACAGCTCCTCTAACTGATGAGAGGAGATACATCAGTATAGACTGACAAATGGTTGAAGGGCTTAAGCTCTTATTTTGTTTTCCTGGTCCCTGTGACTGACCAGTACTTGGTATGTAGCTTTGGCTCCAGTCTATTTGTTCAAATTTGTGCTGTCAATTTCTTACTCTTTCTCTGAAAACAAGGTATCACACTTGCCTTCATTATTCTTTTGGGTATATATAAAGTGTCAACACAGCATATGTGTGTTTGAATGTATGTTTGTAAATGTAAATATATACTTACAGGTAGTAAAGACAGGGAAGTGAACAGATATACAAAAGTTCAATGTATATAAATATACACATGTGTAGAATGTATATATGTGTGTATTTATACAGAAATATATGCAAGTGTCCATATAGAAGCAAATGTTCTTATATTAAAATCCAATATTACAGAATAATATTTCTTAATTTCATGTGCAATGCAAAAATGAGGGAAGCATCTTACGTTCATGCTATGTCCTTTTGAACAGGTAGTGTTTAAAACATAAATTCTCAGACAGTTATACTGCTTCCTAATGCCTCCCAGTCTCCTACAGTCTCATGTGTTCCTTTTAATATGCTACCCATATATCTACTACCTCATTCAACTTCAATTAAATCAATTACAAATCCCCACAGTGTCCTAATTAGTGAAATATACTTAACCAAATCTATCAATAATTATTTTGAACATCTCATAATATCACAGCTAGAAAAACACTCAAGTGAAAACTAAGTAATTGCTATCAACAAAATAAAGAGATCCTTACATCTGAAATACCATCACACAGACATAATTAGGTAATAAATTTTAAATGGGTAAATTACATCATGGGGAAAAAATATCAATGAAAACATAAGTGGTAAATGTCTTTCTCTTATAGGTAAAGAAAAAAACTTTATAAAGCAGGTAGTAATATAGAAAATAATAGACAAAACAATAATGGCTGCAATTTGTGCAATTGTGCAGGCATTGTGTGTGATGTCTTTGAAGGAAAGATTGGGGCATGTGACCCGGAAGTTCTCTAACACTGGTGATGTGAGAAAGGGTTTCACCTCTAGGAAGGTCTGTCACTTGTGATTTTTGTCACAGATAGCATGAAAGCATTTGATTCTATCAGCTGAGGGCACTGAAGTGATTGAAATGTTTCTGGTCCTGATTATGATGCAAGCAAAAGCTAGTGTATTAAATTACATATTTTTGTAGGATTGTGATTAACGAGAAAAAGAATTTATCAGATTGTGATTAACGAGAAAAAGAATTTATCACTATTGGAATTGTTAACTATAAGAATAGGTATGTTCCGGTTTCTTTGTGAGAGTCAGAGGGATTGCACTCAAGTTATTACAATCATTAACAGATTTGAATATTATTAAACTAGAATGTTCCTGAAATTATTATTTTTGTGTCCACATCTCTTAAAACTCCTTACTAGTCTTCCTGGTTACCCAATGAAGGAGCAAAAGTCTTTTGCCCAAAGAAAAATCATGGATTAATATTCTCTGGCCTCAGTGATTTAACTGGGCATGAAATGGGAGGAACTGAGAAGAGAACATATCTTTCAGAAGCAGAATGAAGCCATCCTCAGTTAAAGAATTGTTTCTATCTCAATGCCCTGAAGATTTCAGTGCCTTCCAGTTCCAGTGTACCCTATATTGTTTACTTCCACATCTGCCTGATGGAAAAATCTTTTTTTCCATCAAACCTATTCCCACCAAGAGATAAGCTATAGCCAGGTGATGTTAATGCTGATGCTATATATGACATTGTCTAGATTAATTCAGACTTTCTTCTCTTCCTCCACTCTTGCATGCTATTTCTCTAATTTAATTTTGCTAATTAACATTCTTTTTTAATCTCAATTACACTTTCAACCTTCTCCCACCTGTATACCAAGAAGATTAAATATGCCATTGAACACCAACTTAGTTACTTATTTGGGAATTAATTCTGTCACTGAGTTATGCAAAAGAACCATACAATGTGACATTTGTATGCAAATTTAATAAAAACATTGACCATAACTCACTCAGGAGCAGAATACTTGGACAGTGATAACTGCCTAATTAACAAGACTGGTTGTGGAAGATAACATTAAAGATGTACAGCATTGTATATGAAAATAGACTGATTTGTTCTAGGCTAAGACATATTTCAGATTTCTTTTCATAGCTCCCTGTTTGTCAGTAGTATTTATCCAAGGTTGCATTAACATTTGCACTAAATATATGATCATAAAGTTGAGCTGAATGTGTTACTCATCAGAACTTTTTGCCCTTAATTTGAAGGGCCGTGTGATAATTCGATTTTATATTTGACAATCCATAACAACTGAGTTTTTTGACTATTTAAAAATTATAATTAATAGTAAAGCTGACTTTCTTTCCACTTGAAATAATTTCGTGCTGGAGTGATACAGCAGATAAATATTGTATAGAATGCCATTTGCACTTTGGTTTTCAGCACTGTCCTCATTCATCTTAAGATGAGAGAAATAATACATGTCACAGACCTTGGTCTTACCAAAATCAATGAAATAAAATCATGATTATAAGATGTACATCTAATTAATAAAAACTAATTTACAGTTTTTATAGTTTAAGCAAATCCCAGAAAATGTGGCAATTTTACTTACAAACTTTCTTTGAGCACTGATAGGCTGAGACAAAACTTGAGCTGAAATGTGAAACAGACAATAGCTCATAAGAGGAAATCAGATGAAACAAGAAACACCTTTGATGAGATAAGCACTGATACATCATTATTTTTTTACATTGGGAAATCATTAAACAATCATATGTGGTTCTGGTTCCTAGAAAGCAGAGAACATTTTTTATCCACGTATTTCTGATATTTTCTGAGCATAATACCTAACTTCACTTAATCATATTGCTAAGTTTTGGCTTTATTGTAGCGTGAATGGGACTACACTCTGAAGGAAAAGATAAAATGAAAAAAAAAAACAAGCCAAAATTTCTTTTTTCTTGCTGCCTGAATAATGCTAAGTACGTTTTCATTTCCCTATGGAAAGATTTTTTCATATCTGACGGTTTGAAAAAGCATTCTTGTGCACTGTTATAGACTGTAGTTTCTCTGCACTAAATCTTTTATATTTCATAAAACATGTCATAGTCCTATGAAAACTGATCAAGGGTATCAGAGAATCTAAAATCTCCTGACATTCTGAACTGCTACTCTAAACCCATCATTTGCAAATCTGAAGAAAACAAATGGTACCAGTACCCCAAAGGAGGAAACTTACTCTGTTAGCTTCTTGAAAGTTTTCTAGTGACGTGCCACCCATATATATTACAAATGATTATGTGGATGTAAAAGAGAAAGCTTGGAGAGAGGAAGATTCTCCATGGGTCAATGGGGATTAGGTTAGAAATCATTTAGGCAAATTGAACACACTCAAATCCATGGTCCCTGATGGGCTGCATCCATGAATGTTGAGGGAGCTGGCTAGTGTTGCTCTACCACTCTCCATCATTTTTGAAAGAGCATGGAGAAAGTGAGAAGTTCCTGAGGACTGGAGGAAAGCCACTGTCACTCCAGTCTTTAAAAAGGGCAAGAATGAAGACCCTGGAAATTACAGACATGTCAGCCTCACCTCCATCCCTGGAAAGGTGATGAAGCAGCTCATTCCAGAGATCATATCTCAGCACATAGAAGAAAAGAAGGTTATCAAAAGTAGCCAGCACATATTTACTAATGGGAAGTCACATCTAACTAATCTGCCTGTTATGATGGTGTGACTGAATGGGTAGATGCAGGGAGAGCAGTGTATGTTGTCTACATTGACTACAACAAGGCTTTTGATGCTGTCTCCCATAACATCCCTGTGGGTAAGCTCAGGAAATGTGGGTAAGAGTGGATGGAGAGATGGCTTGAGAACTGGCTACACAACAGAAATCAGAGGGTTATGATCAGTGGTGCAGAGTCCAGCTGGAGACCTGTAATGCAGTGCTCACCAGTGGTCAGTCTTGGGTCCAGCCTTATTCAACATCTTCATTGATGACCTGGGTGAAGGGATAAGAGTTTACCGTCAGCAAGTTTGTTGATGATAAGAAACGGGGAATAGTAGCTGACACAGCAGAAGACTGTGCTGCCATTCAGCAAGATCTGGACAGACTGGAGAACTAGGCAAAGGCATACCTAATGAAGTTCAACCAGGAGAAGTGTAGAGTCCTACACCTGGAGAGGAATAACACCATGCACCAGTACAAATTACGGGCTGACCTGCTGGAAAGCAGCTCCATGGAGAAGGACCTTGGAGTCCTGGTGGACAGTATGTTATCCATGGAACAGCAATGTGCCCTTGTGGCCAGGAAGGCCAATAGTATCCTGGGGTGCATCAATAAGAGTGTGCCCAGCAAGGTGAGGGAAGTTCTCCTCACTGATCTACTCTGCCCTAGTGAGACCACATCTGGAGTATTGTGTCCAGTTCTGGTCTCCCCAGTTCAAGAGAGACAGGGAAATACAAGGGAGAGTCCAGCGGAGGGATGTTAAGATGA
>VWZY01003309.1:34755-51538 GCA_013399075.1 Chloroceryle aenea
GGGGGAGGGGGTGGTGATCTCTTTTGGTGTGGTAACACCTCGTACAGCTCTGCTGCCCGTTTGTTGCTCCGCCTGGGCCGCCTCAGCAGCTGCCCACCAGCTGCCGGTCCCCAGCACAGGCAAGATGCTCTCCCGACTTCAGAAACCCCCCGAAGANGCAGCCGAAAAGAGCCCTTCGCTGACCCTTTGTGTTGTGGTTACCCCTCCCCAGTGTGGATTTACTACACTGGAGCTGGTCCCTCGGCGANTCTCCCGACTTCAGAAACCCCCCGAAGAGCCCCTTGCCTGCCCTTGACACCGTGATTCCTTTCCCCGACGCAGACTTGCCTGCACTGGAGCTGGTCTCTTTGTCGAGTCTCCGGATGAACAAGCCAGAAACTGGGTTTGATTTATTAGTTGCAAAATACAGTGCCTACATTTTGGAAATACGACTCTAAATTTAGGTGCTTTTTTATCTAGGGCAAAAGATATTGGATTATCTTTCCAGATGTAAGGCAGAAAAGGATTTCAACTACACTTAAGTCCTTGAAGCACCCCAATTTAACAGGTGTTCCCATGCTCGATGGACAGTTCAGAATCAGACAGGAAGAGTGTCAGTTGAAATCATAGCTACTGGTGAATATCTCCTGTATAACAGTTTTAAATTAGTATTTTAACTTTCCTACTGTTGTCCTTAGTCAATATGCTATACTACACAGGGTTGCATGTTGCCCATACTATTTAGGTTTTTACAGTTAAGCAGAAAGAGAGAATTGATGAGAAAGAGAAAGCTAGCAAGAACTGCACAGTGAGCAGGTTTTCAGCAAGGGAGGTAAAGATAAAGGTCCTACTGCTTAGTATATTTCTACCATTTTTATCCAGACTGCAGATTATTAAAAGAGGATACACACACTCAAAAAGAGCATAAACATGAGCAAAGTATGTTCAATTGCATCACTGAATATCTGTGAAAGCCTTGGTAGTTATTTGACTGTCTGTAATGGGAATTTTGCCTCATTAGCCTGAGTGTCTCTGAGACTCCAATGAGATGTAAAGTCACATTTATTTGAATGAAATTGTGGTGAATGAAGCTTAGTTAGTTCATGGAAAATAGAAACTGCTGAAAGTCTTTAACACTTTTAAGAAAGACAGTAAAGACTTGGAAAAGTGAAATACAAAGTAAAGTATTCATTCTAACATTTGAAATTCAATTTTTTCTTTTTCTTTAGGAGAGGATAAAGTAATTCACAGCGGTCCATGAAATTTCTGTGTCATAGCTTCATGGTCAAAGATTTCCTTTATTGTAGGAAAAAGGAGAAAAATGAGTTGAACTGGAGTAGTATTCCATAAATTGTAATAATACGGGAATACAACTGTGCATCTTGAAAGACCAAGAAAAGAAAACATGGAAAGAGAAGACAAAAGACAGATAAAAGGGGCAGAAATTATCTTAATGTCACTGGTAAGGAAAAGCAGGCAAACCACATTGCCTGCCACACAGTATTACTGGCCAACCAAAGATGTAGAAAAATTGTTCCAATATTTGGTTGTTTCTAATAGCTGCTTTTATAGTCACAAATTCAGTTACATTGTATAAGAAGCACTTTTGCCTGGTTAAGCAGATTTTTTAAACAGAAGACAGAAGAGTGAGCTCAAGTAAAAGTCAGTTGACCAGAGAAATTAAGGGGCATAAAAAACCCTGTTCAGTCTCACATTATCAGGTGCCAGGCAGCACATTTCATCAGAAACTCCCTAATTCCTCTATTGTGAAAAACAAAAAACAGAATACAAATCTCTCTAGGACACTTCGTTGATATCCTCTTTCTCCTCATTCTTTTCTTTCTCAAGGACATCTCTTGATATACAACCATGAATTCTTAACTGTGCTACAGTGTCTCAGAGAATCCCAGGAAATGTTTGCTCTATTGCCTCTATCTGTTCATCTGGAGTTATTGCCAAGCAAAAAAATTATTCTCCACCCTTCCAAGATGGTTATAATAGCTCGTTGTCCTACTATTTCGTTCACAATTGAAACCTAATTTTATATGGTAACATAATTTGTGGTATATGTCACTGTTAACAGGCTTGATTTTGACATGCTTCTTTGGTGGTATTAACAGATCATTTACTTTGATCTATGTAATTTATCTATGTTCTTTATTGACTTTTGAGGAGCACTGCATGGTGGTACATGCAAGCTATTTGCTACCTGGCACAAACCAGGGCTCAGACTTCCATAGAGAAGCCCTGTGGAATCAATATTTGTCAGAAGGGAAACAAAAAGAAATGCTGTGAATCATGGGGATGAGTGCTTAGAAGAGACTGGAGACCCATGAGGAAAGTTTGACTATTTCTGCAAGTATGTAGGAACTATGGGAAAGTGAATTTAGTTGGGGTGATTGTGCAAAACTGTGATGCAGTCCAGCCATCTGTGACTGAATAATATGCTGGGATCCAAAGAGAAAAAAATGAAGAGGAACCTCTTGCTTTTGAAAATGTGTCAAAGACGTGTTTGGAACAGGAAGAGAATCACCGAGAGGTGAGTGGTTGTCTTTTAACTTCTTTGCCATATTTTCACTGCTTTTCCCCATCCTTCCACTTTGTTCCCATGATTTTTATTCTGATTTGCAGGGTGGGGGGAAAAATTAATGTAACAACAAGGCTGTGCCCCGCTTGTATTTGCTTCAGCAGTGTGTCATTTTGTTTTGAACTAAGTACTATTCTTACAAGTCTGTTACTTTGTTCTTTGATTGTCTCAGCACTGTTTAAATAGTTTGATTTGTTGTTTTTGTTCCCCCTTTCCTCTCCTCCCCCCCCAGTATGCTCACAATTCCCCTTTGTTTGCATCATCTTCAATGACTTTCTTAAATACTTGGCATCCTCTAGGAGCCACAATCATTTAAGCTTTAGTTTTTCTCCCTTCTTTAAATATGTGTTTAATGCTTATTTTTACACTCTTGGTTTTCATTCATCCCCTTATTAAACCTATTTAAATTCAAAGTTCTTCAGTACATTTCAGATGTTCTTTGTTATGAGATATAAGCCATATTCCCTGCTGCATTTCCTGTAACAGTTTTTGACCTTTGAAGCTGCAGTTCAGAATAAGATGATCAGGCATCTCCTGCATTGGGATGCAAAAGGTATATTCCTTCCATACTTATGACATCTAGGTAGTCTGCTGCTTGAGGTCCACTGAATCAGGTGGTGCTGTTGCTGAATGTTAATAGTCTAATTTAATTATTAAAGTTGTTGGTGCTGGACACTGTGCTGGATACAGTAAAAAGGAGAATCTTTGTGATGGTAATTAGGGTACCTGCTCTGTCCAAATGACTCGAAGGCAGGTCAAAGAATCTTATGAGCGGCCCCAATTTTTACTAACTGATAAATACTTTCTGAGGGAATTTATCTGAATACACTTAATACTGTTCATCCTCTCACCTACCTCTCCTTATCTCCATAGCTATATCTGCTAGGTGTCTGTGTCAGCATTACAGCTACACGAGGACTTCCCTCTTTGAGGGTATGGAGGCAGAATGGATGAAAGAGTTTAAGGATATTAATGACAGTCCCCATTTACTTTGCAATACTAGCTGTTCCAGAGCAAAGTATTTGGCATGGGTGCAGATGATGATAGAAAAAAAATGGATTGTTTTGTAGCACATTTTGAGATGTTTTTATATTCTTTAAGATGCTACTTTCGTAGACATAGAATAAATGCACAATTAATCCAGTTCAGATATGCAGTCCTGTTCAGATGACATGACTGCCCAAGTAAGCAAGGACTGAAATGCATATTTTATTTTTTCCTCTGCTAATATTTTTCAGTGGGACTAGAAAAAACTCAACTAATCTTGCTTTCTTCTGTCTTTCTGGAAGTAGCACTGCAGAACAATATTAGAGAATCAAATGCAGAACAGAAATAATTCTGTTGTCATTACTTATTTATTAGCTGCATACATGCAATCTCTGCTGTGAGTATCAGTCCAGTAGTGACAGACTTCTAATCTGTTTGTTTGTATATTGAGTGCTAAGAGCCTCTGGCCAGGCTTTTAGAAGTGATTTTGACACTTGAACAAGCAAATAGCCACCAAAGTGCACCAGGTAGCCAATACTAACTTATTCAGAGCTGGCACTGCTCTCCCTGTATGCCTAAGCTCCTTAAGGCATCTGTGTTTCTACAGATGGTATTTTCAAAGTCTAACTTGCTGCCAACAAATGAGCTGATGAGAGCCCTAGCACAAGTGGAAAGCCTGGGGGCCATAGGAACAAGATTTGTAATGTGGGCAGGAGAATTTCCATCTCTCCATTAATGTCTGATTTCCTAAGTGCCCTCTGAGGGTGCTGAAGATGTGTTACTTGTGAGTGGAAAAGACAAATAAGATAGACTGGCCAGAAACTTCCTACTGTCTTGACATATAAAATGTGTGCCTGAAATCTTAACATCTCCTCACAAAACATGTGCTATGTGTACATGAGGAGGAGCAGATTACACAATGTGCCATGTGCCAGGGCTAAGCTGCTATGGTGAAAAACATTAGTGATACAATATATTTCTGTGTCCTACCAGTTCCTCTCTTCTGCTAGGACAACGTGCACACACGAGCCTGCTGTGGCACTGCTGCTAGATTCAGGCACTGTGGGAGGGCTGGGTAGTCTGATAAGAGAGTGCCAGCCTGAAGCCCAAAATGAGAACTTTGCTTAGTGTCTGTGCTTTGTTCAGCTTCTTGTGGTTAGTGAATTTCATTCTTTGAACAGTGGGAAGAAGTCCTATGCTTAAAACAGTGTTGGCAGGTATGTCACCTTGCTACTTTTTTGGTTGGTTGCTAGTTTACCAGCATTTAGTTACTACAACATGGAAATAACTATTTTGGAGCAGTGTGAAAGCATCCATTCTGTAGAACTAGAAGCAGCATTCATGGGAGGATGCAGTGGCTCTTATCTAGTTCTTAAGAATCACTGCCTTGCATATAGCAATATGGCTATTTTCTGTCCTTACCATACCATGTCCAGCTTCCCTTCCTTTCTGCTTTTGGCCAAGTCCCTTGTAAATTTCAAGGATTATTTTTATACTATTTAATATGTTCTAGCAGCCAACCAGACATAACAAATGCTGTTGATAATCTTATTTTCTCTATGTGAAGAACATTTTTCCATCTATTTCTGAATATTGTCAGACTTGATAGTCTTCAAAACTGTCACTGAGCAGCATTTTACCTGATAGCCATGCAGCAGCAATGGAATGGATATTGTTGGTACTGGGGCCTTTTATTGAAGGTATGAAATGTAAATTCAGTGAGTCTGAAAAAAAAAAATTAAATTCTTAATGCTATTTAAATAATGTTTTCAGTCCATGTATAAAATACTATGTCTGATCATGCAAATATAAATCTTTTAGTATTTTTAAAAAGTAGATATTGACCCAAGAGCAACAATTCCTACAAGGACGTAATTTTTTAAAAATTCTTAAATTATGAACTTAAAGTTTCATTTTAAGAGATACTGTAGATGTAAAAAAAAAAAAAAAAAAAAAGTAAAAAGTTTAAGTATGTTCACCATTACTCATCTGATTTTAAAACATGCAAATTTTTCTCATCTTTATGGTTAAAATAATTAAACAAACAAACTCTGATTCAAATCTAGGACCTGGAATTCCAAGTTGCAGCCTGTGGCACATTTTTATAATTGATTTATGAACCTCTGTAAAAAGACTTTTTGGTCTGAGATACTCTTCCTCCTCACCTTTGTTTTTCACCCATTTTCTCTGAATTATTTTGTATCTAATTTAGGTTCTTTTTCAGCAGGGGATTTCATATATAAATTTTGCAATGCTTTAAAACCTTCTTTTCCCCAATGCATATTTCATGATTTTCTTATTCTCAAAACCCCAAGCCTTCTTTGCACAAAGTCCTGGCACAAACTACTAGCCCTTGTGGTATACCTGTGAAACATAAGATAGTGACTTTCCAAAAGATCTGCCCATGTTTTTAATGAATAATCTGATAAGAAAAAAAGAAATATTGTAACTATTTTTGAGGAAAAAATGAGTATGTAATAAAACAATTATTCTCAGAAAGTTACAAGATCTGGTCTTATGATAACTACAGTTGGGGAAATTTAAGACTTCCCTAGTTTCTTGACAAGGTCACTTCTATTCCTAAACTGTCATCTGGAGTCTGTCTAATGAATTCAGTAACGCAAATATTCAAGAGGGTCAATACTGATAATTTTTAATGTTAGAAACTCTAATGTTAGTGTGCTGACATTGGAATTTAAAAAAAAATGAGTTTGGTCTTGGTTTCATTCCAGTCATCCAACTGAACATGAACAAATCACTCTGGAGAATATACACCTATCCTTACAGGCATTTAGGTGCCTGAGTCCCTCTGAAATTAGGTCTTGAGTATTTCTGCATCAACAGATAATCAGCAACTGGGAATTACTGTGTTTATCTTCCTCAAAAAGCCTTAGAGGGTTAATGAATTGATATGGTGATAACAGTAATGATGAAACTGAAACTGTTCTTTATTTCTTCCTCGTCAGAATAAAAGGGAGGCTTGTAGTTTATTTTGAAATAGATCTGAAAATGTAATAGCACTAGGTTAGTAAATGAATGTATATCTGATTCAGACATAAATTATTATAAGTTCATAGGTGTACACCTTAGGTCCCCATAGCTAGTCATTGTCTTCCGATTTCAGAAATTGCTTCCAAGTTCAAAAGCCTTTACTCAGAAACATCTTGGAGTTAAAAAGGCTGGTTGACTTGTCATCTTAATTTAGGTCAAAGCAAAATGAGAGGAGCTCTGTCCCTCTCCTTCACATGATGTCCTACCTTGCAGTTTCATGACCTTTCATGTGGCAGAATTTGTAATTAGAGAAGGGAGTAAAAAGGCTGTTGTGTGTCAAAGTTTAAGGCACTCCTAATTTGAACATTGACACTGTTCCATATGCATTGTGTCACAACAACTTCCATATCAAATTTGCACAGTTTGCACATAGAAGCTGTGTGACTCCAGCAGCAGATTCTGTAAAGTCAGTCAAGGATGTGGAATTCAATCTGCTCTTTAGTTTTTGGCTTTTTCCAAGAACTGATAATATAGCAAAATACAGGTGACAAATGTTGCCTTCCTTCAGGCCAATTTGTTGTCCTGAGTGCTATTGTTCAGATACTGCTGAGGGAAGAACTTGGACACAGTGGACATGGATTTTGTTGTGTGTTTAGCCCAGATATAGGTTAAGGACCTTGGGGTGGTGAATCTTCTAGTCTCTCGTTTTTCAGTCTAAATTGTGCAAAGTAAAAAATCAGATGTCAGAAAAAGGTAAGGAATAAATAATTGAACAGCAATTTCTGTTCCCTGGCAGCCAGTTACATAGTTATGAAGTTGTGTAGGCTTAAGCAATGAGTTTCTCTCTTTACACTAGAAGGACAGAGCATTATACAGTGCATGAGGATGCAGCTGACACTGCCAGTAGATAAATTAATCTGTTGATGGGAAGAACCCTATGAGTTAGGCATAGCCATTACAATCGTGAGCTGCTGTTTGTCACTTTGTCACTGAAGAGACTTCATGAGTGCTCATCTACTCTGCTACTGTATAAAATCAAACAGGCTTGCTTAAATATTGTGGATTCATCTGACCAGTCTGACTAGAAGCATTCACAGAAGTGAATGGCTGAGAAGTACAACCAGTAAATGGTAGGACCTTAAACTGTCTCACACCTATATTGACTAGGTGACTCCAAACTCAAAGTTGAACAGTTTAAACAGCGACTGAAGGTGGTATAAGCTCACTTGCTTGGCTTTTAACCTTATTTGAATTTCATCTAGGTTTAGATGCAAACTTTTAGAAATCCTTAATATTGTAGAGAAAGATGATTCAATCTTAGTTTCTCCCTAATTCTACATCAGGCCTGATCCGAAACGAAAGAGGGCATGAGAGGTTCTATGCCTCAGGGCACAGTGTGTAAATAAAACTGAAATCTTAGTTGCCAAAACAGAAAATCCTGTCTGTCCAGCAAGCTCTGTGTTTTCCAGACAGATCCTTCTCAATTTGTAGTTCTCCCTGACCCTCTCAATTCAGGGACTTTCAGAAAAGCCTTTTTGTCTTTTATATTTCATCAAGCCATTTCTCACAGGGAGTAGAGTATCTGCAACAACAGGACTCAGTCTTCTCTTCAACATACATTTTTGTGTTGATGTCTCTTGAATGAGTAGAGTTTCTCTCTTTTAAGTTAGTGTAAATTGAGAAGAGAATCAGGCCAAAACAGTTAAAATCTGTAGAAGTATAAATAGGGGTCAGCAATGGACTCGTAAAAGCACTTAATTTCATAACAAATTTGTGGAACTTCTATGACAAGGCATATTCAAAGATACCAACATTACCTGTTAGTGATTTTATTTAAATTAGGAATCCCTTTTTGATGTAAAGGGAAGGACTAGCATTTTCCTAAAGTCTAAGACCATTCCTTAGTGACTGTTCTTCAATGTAGTTCTGCCTTTGTTTGTTTTAAAAGTCCTTTGGAAAAGACCTCTCTCCATACTATCCTTACCATCTTTACAAGGTGTTCAGAAGCTTTTTCATATAAGAAGAAAACCTTCTCATCGTTCCTCTCATTATGGATGAAGTCATAGTAATTTCCTATGCTTTTTATTTTAGGAGGTGTCTGTTCTTTTGGGCACTCAATAAAAAAGAAAATAACAGTTAAAGCTTGTTAACTAATGTATTGTGTAAAAGATGGTAAATATAGAAAAGGTAGTAACAGTCTTACATCCTTCATGATGCTGGGAATCCTGGCTGTTGCAGCACTAGATGAGCACCTCCTCATGGATCATGGCATGTAACACGGAGTTCTCATCTGTGGTGAAGTTCACATGCCCTAAGTTCATTAGTACTTTTCTAGGGTCTTGCTTGCAAAACAGTTTCATTAGTCATTAATTGCAGTCAAGTTTAGAAGACTCCCTTGGACAATATGCTCCAACACTCTTGTCTCAATAAAGTTATAGTTCCCAAACAGGTACAAATGATATTTCAGATTGATGAGACAATATTCTATACTGATGTCTGAATACATATTGAATATATATACATTCACTAACTATGCATTTATTATGCATGCATTAAGTAATTGTACTATTTTATAAAGCATTCATATCATATCCATGATACAAAGTCATACACATGAGAATGTCGTAGAATGACATAGATGGTTGGTAAGTGGTCACAGGCTTTTCAAAGTGCACCTATATACATGAGAAAGAAGCGAGCATGCGGATCACTAGCTCCTTGTACATTAGTCTTCCATCTCTAGACCTACAGCTATGAAATTTTTAGCTATATAAAAATGCAAATGCAAAATATTAAAAAAAAAAACACTAAAACAACCTCCCCCACGCACACACAAAAAAACACAAAAAAAAAAACCAAACAAAAAAAACCACCAAAACCCCAAACGCCAACCAACCAACCAACCAAAAAAATCCCAACTAAAATTATGGAGGTGGAGTGGCTTGAACAAGAATAGCAACAATGGGTGTTGCTTTATTCAGCTCATATGAAACTACAAAAATGTCTGTGCTCTTCAGTGATACTGACTGAGGAATAGACAGTTACTCAAATTGATGAACCATATAGATTTTGAGAGGCATTAGCTTTAAGCATGTATATCCATCTAGGAAGAAGGAAAAGAGAGGTAATGTTTGTTCAGCAATGAATTCATCTTGGATGAATAGATGATTTAAGAAAGAATATGAAGTTGTGTGGCCAAGAAGGAGGAAAGACAGTTACTGTCATAGTAAATAATAAAACCTCATGGTGTGAGGACAAGTAGAGGTCAAATGCAGACATTAAGAGGGAAGGCAGGCTGAGAGAAAGCCTCTAAGTATTAACAATAAAAAAGCAGAAGCGATAGTTCAGTTCAGACACATTGTTGGTTAATCACTTAAGTCATTCTGAAGATGACTGGGAAGTACAAGAACATTTTTCAACAATCTCTACTGTATATGCATTCAAATACCCTGTTTTAGAAGATATACTGTGTTGAAACTGACTGATTCCAGAATATATGACCACTGTGTCCCTTGTCTAGTAAAAGTAAAAAGCAGAAACTCACACATTTGATGAATACAGAATTAGATGATCCTGACTTCTCAGTGTAGTTTGCTAAATATTGTGAACCTTCCTTTGAGGACTTAATGCAGAGCATAGGGTTTAATCCTACCTGGGATAAATACCCACATTTAAGAAAGGTGATCGCGAACTGGTTATTTGGACAACTAGTGCTACAAGTTCAGTTTATATCTGAGGGTATCTGATAATTTCAGAAGTAGATATTTTAAAAATGACAATTTCTGTCATATTGTCAGAATAAACTTATTTACACCAAGTTTCTGCTTCAGTCAGTTGTTTTTCATCTAGATGTTACTTTCAGATAGTTGTTGAAATAAGGAGACGCTGCTTTGTATTTCTTATTAATAAATATTGAGTTATCGTTGTCTTTCTGGCACTTAAGCTTGTGCTGCCTCAAAATCCATTTACGCACTAATAGATTGATGTTAAATAGGATCAGAATAGATCTTGCAGGGCTCCCTCAATAGTTGAGGAGGTAGTTAGGGGAACTGTTTCTATAATCATGCTTTGAGTTTAATTTAGTAAACTAGAGAAAAAGCTGCAATATTATCCTTTCATTGCTTTCCTGCATCTTTAGAATAGCCCAAAATATCTGTCAATCAATATTACTGAACAAAAGGGAAGGTTCAGTGGAATGAGAACCACATCATTTTGCCATCAGCTCCTGGAATGGAAGAACCGATCTGACTCACATCTTCATAAAACTGTAGGGATTTGTAATTGATGCAATTATCCACACTGTACAGGTTTCATATTAGATGAAATCCCCTATAAAGTTCTTAAATTCTTGTAAAAAATCTAGAAGAATCATTAGATGTTAACAGAGCTATGGAAATTTAAAAACACTTAGAGTAATTAGTCCACAGATTTGGAAAGTACACTGAGGTAGAGCACGCATGTCTATTTGGTTTTTTGTGAAAATACGACACATGTCTGCATTGAATGAAGGGTGAAATGCTTATATCTCAATTTATGTAAGCTAAAGAGGGTTATTTCTTGCTCAGGTATTGTATATGCATTCATTTTTGAAAGCATTCTGTACCTTTCTGTCACACTTTATACTAAATATTAATCTATGAAAGAAATCCTGAGTATTAACTTAAAATTATGGTAAACGAGGAAATCTATTAGAATAATAATGATTATTTGTTGTCTTTTTATCTTAATGTAGGATCAATCACTGATCCGCAATAGATACAGATGTAAGTTACTTTCAGTACATATCGGGTTTGTACCAGTAGATGGCACTGCGGGAATAAAGATGACTGGAGAAACTGTTTGGAGAACGACGGGTGTTAAGTACCTCATATTCCACCACACAGCCTACAAAACAATTTTTGTCTCCCGCTGGTTTCACCAGTTTAATCCTGTCATGCTGTGAGTCAGATTTTCCAGGCATACTTACTACTGCCAGTGAAGGATATACTAAAACTGCTGACACCAAGTACTTAATGTAGTTTATGTTATAGAAATAGTGATCTCCTGTATTAAATTACTTGCTTGCAGATGATACCTTTTCAGAGCAAGTTTTTTTGTCATAATATTTACCTACATATCATCGTCTCACATGTTTGCTACTTGGATGAACTACCTAAATGACACAGCAATCACTAGGGCTGTGAAGAGTATTCATGGTGAAATTCAAGTCAGAAATTCATCTGCCAGACTACCAGTGAAACTAGCCCATTTCCTGAAGTGAGCATCTTCTGTCCAGGTATCACACTCATTTCCACAGCCCAGGAGCTTGCTGAAAGAGTGAAATGAGCTTTTTCTCAACAGCAGTCTTTGAAGCTCATTCTGGTCTCCTAGAGGCAGGCTGACTTCTTTCCACATCACATATCATCACCAGCAACAAAGTTTCTGAGTGCTAAATTATGCCCTTAGTGGTACCTGTGTGATTGTTTTGCCTGCAAGGCTTTTGAACAGGTGTAGCTATTGGGATTTAGCAAGCAATTCTGCCGATGATGCTCAAGATGGAATAGTATCCAGCTGTCTCAAATAGTTATGTTACTTCTACAGGGCTAAGAGAAATTTTTAAAAAATGTTTATTTTTGTCACTAAAGTATGTAGATATGGGTCTAAAAACACATTGGATTTCATCTATTCAGGAAAATGGTGCCCATGTTACCATAAACCTTTTCTGAAGGGAACTTGTTCCTCTTTTTTTCTTTTTTTTTAACCTTATGACTGGACCTTACAATGTATTATTTGCATTCTCTTGTGGCCTCTGTCACACTGTGACTATCACATATCTCCTTTGCAAATTCAAAGATTGAAAATGTGTTACCTCTACTACCCACTTGAAGGTTAGCCCAGAAAGCTGGGAAACCTGACAGGGAATTAATTACAAGCAATACTGTATACAAGGAATAAGAAGTTGAGGTTCAGAGGTTTTCTGCAGTGAATACATATACTGCAAAATAAATAATTTTCTTTACCACACAACAAACATTGTTTACAAAGTACTGTGTCCAAGGCTGTACTGAAAGAAGGGGGAGACTGTGGGCTGAAATTTGACAATTTGAAAAATAAATTAGCCACAGTATCTGTACTGGATGAGTAGTTTAAATGGCAGAATGAAGCCTAATTGTGCCCTACAGCATTTGTACTGATGGATGGCAGGGCTAACGTGCCTTCATAGGCGGAGGTCAAAGATCCATCTGAATCCAAATGGTTCACTGGTTTAATTGGTTCAGGCATACCAGTTTTTCTAGCCAGAAAAACACAAGTGATAAGGACAGCATCATAATTGACTGCCTTTGGCTCCACAGAATAAGCAATCAGGCACCTATTTTTGTCTGGGTCAAATGATGATAAATTTCAGGAAGAATTCAGAGGGTTTTTCAATTGACAAGACTGTATCCGCAGAAGGATGCTGTAATGACTGCTGTATCCCTTGTGGTATCACAGTCATAGCTGCAGTCCTGCAGTCACAGCTTTTTCCCACCTACTGTGGCCAAGTCACAGTATCATTTATTGAGCCCTGATTTTGGGACCAGATTTATACCAGGCTCCATCTGATAATAGATCCCAGGTGAGCAATAACACTCTGAGGAAGATTAGAAAGCAGCCAGCACCAGCTATGATCTCAATGCTGTGGTATGTCTCATTTGCAACAGAGATGGTTGATTTTTTTCTTCTGCCAATAAAGACCTTTCCCATCTGAAAAATGGACTATGAACTGAGGCATAAAAAGGAATTTAGTGGTTTTTTTGCCATGAATGAAGAAAGTGAGACAAATAAATACATATAATATGTTTTGGATTAAATGTAATTTTGTAAATTTAATATTATTTTGCTTGACAAATCCCCAAAAATAATCTCTTATTGACAGAAAGTGAATTACAGAAACATTTGAATGTCTCCTTAGTTGTTTTAGAAGTTATTTATCTACCATACTACTCAGTGTTTTGTTAACTACTCAAAAAATAATTAGGAGAGCTTTCCTTTTGTTCATTGAGTGTAATTTGAACAGTGAAATTTCTCAGTAAAACATACATAGAAAAACTACAAACAGGGGACACAATATTTCAAAAGCAACACTAGTAACTCTCACTTTTTATTCTGTATTTCTATGTAAAATATCCTCATATATTGCTGCTTTCTTTGAGTTTTTAGTCCAGTCATTGAAGGCAGATTCTCTTCTTTTCTTTGCATTTAGGTCTGTAATTTTGTCAGGTAAAATTTCTTTACAATACATAGTATAGTTTGTCAGCGAAATGGCCTCAAGCTGCACTAGGGAAAGTTTAGATAGGACATTAGGAAAAATTTCTTCACAGAAATGGTTGTCAAGCACTGGAACAGTCCTCCCAGGGCAGCGGTGGAGTCACCATCCCTGGAGGTATTTAAAAGACTTGTGATGTGCTGAGGGACATGGTTTAGTGGTGACCTGGCAGTTCTGGGTTAACAGTTGGACCTGATAATCTTAAAGGTCTCTTACAACCAAAATGATTCTATGATTCTATGATTTTAAATCAGATGGAATGTGGTTCCTGTAGCCTGGGACAAGCTGTATGCTAGGAATGCAGTTGTGCTACTAGTAATCACTGAGCAGTGATGTGTTGGCTGACATCAGCACAACCCAGAGAGGTCCTTTGCTTCTTTCTGATGAATTCCTCTTTCCAGATAGAATTTGCCCCTTTTGTTTTGAATCCCTAATATATGCACTGCTTTGGATCAAATGACTGGTATAATTGTAGTGCTTTTCCCACTGTGCCTTCAGGCCATTATTTCGACCCAGTTAATGCTCCAAAATGTCTGGTCTCAGTCCTCCAGCTTAAAGGACCCAATCACCCAAAATACTCGTGTGTACCATATTTTAAATGGTATCAACAACTTTAGAACAGCTGTTTCCACCTCTTGAATTAATTTCTTTCTCTTAATTAATTAATTTATTTTCTTTTATAAAAGATGTTCACGACTGAACTAAAGAATCATCAATCTAAAGCTAAAGTAAATCTTATTTTTAGTAAATGAAAGAAACCCACAACATTTTGAATTTCCTTACTATATGATTTTTTGGACTCATTCATTGAGAATCTTTATCTACTTGAGATGTGACTTCATAGTATTGAATCAGATACAAGTTTTATCGCTCAGTATCCACAGCAATCACCCAGTCATCATGAATTCCTAACATTTTTTTGTTTCTAATTTCAGCTGTAGATCAAGCATCTTTTAACAGTTGAATTTTTACGGTAGTGGTTAAATATTTTTTAAGCTGTCTTGATGATCTGATAATTAATTTTGCATCTTCTTGAACCTTTGTTCAGTTTGTGTTTGTTTTGTTTTATGGATTTGTTCCTTCCTTCAAGGATAGTTTCCATTTACTAATATTGAATGAAAATTTCATTTAATAGTAAAAACACTGGGTTTTTTTACTATCATCATGTTGCCTATACTCTTGGCTTCTCTAGGTCCCTGTGAAGAAGCTAACAGTACACCATGGTCTTGACCTTCCTAAGCATCTTTGTGGCATCTGGAAAAGTTGTTTCTCACTACTCATCTTCTTTCCAGATCATTAAGCGTGATGGCACGTATTCTTGAGCTTTGAGGCTTCCACTATTAACATTTTGCTAGGACTGAAAATTGGCCATTTAATCCCACTTTTTTCTTTCTGTCTCCAAGCTAAGGTTTTGATCCATGTTACAAATCTGGGCTATCCTGGTGAAGTCAGTGGAGGTAATATAAAGCTTAAAGGTAGGTACATGTTCAAGCTTCCTGTTGAACTCCAAGAGACATAAAAAGTCCTAACTTCTAAACAATAAAAATGGTCTCAAGTTATGAGAACAAATAGTTCTGAAGTAGAGTGTCCAAAGCAGTCTTAGAGCTTTTTGGAGTATCTTCATTTTTTTCATGATACAACTGTTTGTTTGTAACTATGGCAGTAAATTGCCTACTGCTTCTGCATACTAATATTCTGAGAGTGAGAAAATCATTGTTTTCATAATGAAAAGATTTTTCCTAAAGATTCACTTATATAAACCTGAGTCTCACTATTTTTATTACTTGAGGAGAGAAAAAGAAGAAAATGTGTTCAATTTTTGATAGTTTATATGGCAATTTCAGTATTTCAGTGGCAAATGGCTTGTGGATACTCTATTCCATTCTTCTCTTAAACTACCCTGCCTTCACCCTTGCTTCTCATCTTTCCCATAACTCCTCCAGAGATGTCTTCCACAGTCCTGCAGAGAGTAGTATTTTTCCTCTGTGTGGTTCATTTCTGATGTTAGCAAAACTTTTGTGAGTTGTTCATATTTTATGGGATGTTAAAATAAGATTTGTTGGGATATTTTTATTGAAGAACTTTTTTTTTTTTTCTGGAAAAATAAATACATCTGTGATAGGCTAACATTTCTGAACTGTAGATTCAGTCTTGTACCAAGGAAAGCTCTTCATTCCCGTACATTAACAGGACTGGCTGTTAAATTGGAGAGCCATATCATGCTGGATCTGAACCTCTCTGTTAGAGTCCAATTGCAGGGAATTGGTGGGTGCAAGATCCTCTTCCATGTCTGAATTTTCAGTACTAGTACACTAAAAAAATCTAAAATAAGATCTTACTATAGCTGAGTTGATATATTTTATATATGTGTTTTGACTGAACTGTATGTTCTGAGAACCCAGAAGAACAGGCCTTCTTCACTCATGCCACTTACCCCTTGGAAACTAGCAAAGTGTAACAGCTTCCATAAATTTAAAAAATCTGGTAACTTGAAGGACACCCTAGTTCTACAAGTGTCAGCTTAGTGAGTTTGATTTTTAGTAAACCAGAAAAATCCCTTCTTTTATTACATATTTTTCATTCTACTTATTAATAAGATCATGTATTTTGAGAATGTATTTAAGATTGTATGGTTTTGTCTAGAGGTACCAGTAAAACCACTAGGACAAGCAGTCATAGGTGTGATTTGACTCGGTTGCATTTCCGTAACTCAAGAGGAATGCTTATCCAGCTGTACTTGAAGGAAAGCGTAAGGTGAGACTGGATGTTTGTGGGCTAATTGTTTTAAAAGCCCTTTGCCTGCTCTTTTGTTCTAATTGTTGAACAAACAAGCAAACAAACCCTCATACAACTTCGTTTTAATAGCTGCTGATCAGCACTATGGCACTGGGATTTGAGAATGTGAGTATCAGAGGAAGTCACAGGGTAAAGATTTATATGGATGGGAAAAAAAA
>VWZY01003309.1:51587-64641 GCA_013399075.1 Chloroceryle aenea
AAAAAAGAAAATAAAGCCCTGTATCTGAGACATGGACACAGTGTCTGAGATGCAGCATCTCATTCAGAGAGATTGTTAAAGCTGGTGACAGCTAAAGCCAGAGAGGGACTGTGTCACTCACTGCATGCCCAATTTCTTATAATCTTTCCCTCCCTTGAATATTGCTGGGCATATGTTAATAGGTGAAACATCTTAGTATGACTAGAAGTAGCATTGCTTTATGCTCAGTGAAGAGTGAAGAACATTGAAATTATATCCAAAGACAATTAAAGACTCCTAACATTTCAGGAATGTAGTCAGAGACGCTGAAAAAAAAAAAAAGGTGCAGTTAGCTCTGTAACAGTGGTAAAAAGGCAAAATTTTTTTTTGACATTTTTTTTAAGGCATGCTGATACACACATTTCTACTCCACAACACACCACCTTTGTCTCTGAGTTACAAAGCTTAAACTACCTCATCAACCATAGCCATTCCCTTAATAACCTTATAATTACGTATTTCACACACATTTTTCCTATGTGCTTTGCATTATATTTCAGTAAAGCCTCATCTCTTTGGCCCACTGTTCATCAAAACAGAAATGGAAGAAGGATAGTATAAGCTCATATTAATACCCATTTCAAGAAAAAAGTCATCCTATTGGAGAATGGAAATTAAAAACTGCCCATTTTTCTCCCCACAGTGAGCCAGTTCTTCAAATAGGTATGTAGAGCAGAATATTTAGCAGTATCGTGAAGCTAACCACAGGGAGATTAAAAAAATGTAGCTTTATCATATCTCCAGCCATGTGCACTCTGAACCTGCATCCTACTTATAATTTATAAACTATTTTTGACTTTTGTCCTTTTCATCTAGAACTGGTGTTCTTTAAAGCTGATGGTGGAGAAAAAGTGTATTACTGAAATTCCTAAAAATAGAAGCATAAGTAAATATGGATTCAACTGAAGTTTTTCTCAAAGTCAATACCTCTTATTAGATTACTCAAATAAATGTGAAGAAAGCTGCTTTCTATGTTCACAGCAAAAGAGTGAGGCATCTGTTTTAACTTAGCTGGACTCAGCTATAAGATAAAATCTTCCTCCAGTTCAAAGCTTTTTATTCACAGAAAATCTCTATCAATTTGAGGAAATAATGGTATGTGCTTGTTCAGGAGCAAAACTGACCAAAATGTTGAATAAAGAACAATGAAAGGCAAACAGTTTCTGGAGATGGGAAAAAGGACTGTAGCATAGCTAAAAAAGGCAAAGAACTATTTTTGCAAATTTGAACATGGTCAGTTCACTGGAATGAAAGAATGTTGGTAAGTTTGAACCTGAAAAAAATGCAGATTTCATGTATTTATTTTTTTGCATAGTTCATCATCACACTGCAGTACTCAGTGGCACTGCTTATTTCTGTTGCTTTCTAGCTGTAATGAATTCATTTGAACAAAGCTCACTATATTAAACAAAAAAAAAAATGTGATAAATTAAAAGAAACCCACAAATTTTGGATGTCCAAATTAAAATGGGATCCAAAAGATAATTTGTATTAGGACTGCATGGAAAGGTTTTTTTTTTTTGTGGGGGGGGGGAGGGCCTACCGGGATGACTTTTGTGAGAAGATGCCAGAAGCTTCCTGTGTCCAATAGAGACAATGTCAGCCATCTCCAAGATGCGGTCACTGTTGGCCAAGGCTGAGCCAATCAGCGATGGTTTAACACAGAGTGTAGCAATTGGATTCTTACTCCTTCAGGGATGACAGTTGCTCTGGTGACCATCTGAAATAATCCATACCCCTGTAACACCCTGAACACCAAAATATTCAACCAGAACTTTAGAGACCAGGACTGCAGTTGCAGGTGCCCCTGTCTCAGGCATCAAGCTGTGGTGGAAGTGGCTGAGCTGTCTCCAGGTCTCTTCATAACATTTCAGCTGTGCAGTGAGGAAATCATTAAGCTGATTAAAAAAAGGAGGAGAAAACAAGATGAATATATGTATTGTGTTTGTGTGGCAAGGTTTTAGTAGCAGGGGGGCTACAGGGATATCTTCTGTGAGGTGCTGCTAGAAGCTTTCCCAATGTCCAACAAAGTCAATGCCTGCTGGCTCCAAGATGGACCTGCTGCTGGCCAATGTGAAGCCAATCAGCAGTGGTGGTAGCACTTCTGTGATAACATATTTAAGAAGGGGAAAACAACTGCATCTGGAGAGAAGAATAAGAATATGTGAGAGAAACAACTCTGCAGACACCAAGGTGAGGGAGAACAATGCCCCATAACAACTCCAGCTCTCTCAGTCCTTCTTCACAGGTTAGGTGTCCCAGCCCTCTGATCATCTTTGTAGCCCTCCTCTGTCTTTTATACTGGGGGCTCCAGAGGTGAATGCAGTACTCCAGGTGGAGTCTTATGAGAGAGGAGTAGAGGGGGAGAATACTGATCTTAACCAGCTTGGCAAGTCTATGATCAAAGATTCTCTTCCCCTTCTCTGACAGATGGACCCCATTATGCCTCAGTTGACCTATTTCACAAAGTGAGTTCCACAGTCTAAGTACCAAACCCCTGCCTGTGGCACCAGTCCCATAACCAATTGTTAATTCACCAGATTCAACATTTAATTGCTTACTCTCCAGAAGGGTGCAGACTGAGTTTCTTCCTTGGACTCCATGTTCCTCTCAAGTCTGTGGGACTTGAGGAGTCTTGAACAGTCCTGTGGGAGGACTGTTCTGAGATATATGCTCCCAAGGCACCTGTGGCATCTGCAAAATCAGTCTCTTCCCAAAAGATACAAAATACAACTAAGACCTTCTGAATGGAGGAGGTAGTGCTCTGATACTTCGGTATTTCAGTTTTATCCTGATTAACGACAGCTCTTAATTTTCCACAAATCTCATGGTTTTAGGTATGAAAATAGCTGATAATTTCTTTATGTTTCTGTATTCCAGTATTAGTCCAGTGAATTTTGGATTTTACTGCAAAGTACCACTTTCAGTAGTAGGGGATGATACTTTCCTTGTCACATACAGAGAATAGTCTGCAGTCTAATATTTAGGACACTCACATAGGAGGTAGAGGATGTGAGGTTAAATCCACTCATGCTGAGCAGAAAAATGACCTTGAGTCTTTTGTTTGCAGAGTGAGTGCACTGATCAGGGAACTATAATACCAAAGGTCATCGAGAGAACCATAGATTCTTGATTTTGAAGAAAATGGAAGCTACACCTGTGTTTTTTCTACAGGTTATATGTGCTACATAGGCACCGTGTATATAGCAAGATTAGGGACTTTGTGGGATATCAACATGAAATCAGTCTGCTTTCCATATCCTGGCTTGATTAACTGAGTCCCACAGCCCAGAGTGTGGTGTATGTGCACTGATGCAGACATTGGGTTGTATTCAGGAACTTTCAAGTCAATCAGGAACGTGCCTGTGGCCCTGAGATACTTGCAGGACACACTTCATCATCTGAGCACTTTCTTGACTTGAATTTTTAACAGACTTTTTTTGCTAGAATCTAAAAATCTACTTCTTTTTGTTGTTGTTATGACTTACAGAGTTCCTTCCCCTCACTGTTTACAGGTCTCCAAGCTTGTGAAATGGAGGATGGTTTGGAGCTGTGGCCATGTCCTTGCAATGCATAAAGCAGCTAGACTACAGAATTCTTTATTTCTCCATTTTTCTCCTTCTCTTTTGCCCAACTTCCCACTTCTGGCAATTTAGATAGTATCCATATGAACAGACATTTAAGGTCATTTACAGCAGAGTCTTAGAAACAAGTACAAAGAGAGCAGTTATTGCTGCTTTTTTATTCAGTTAGCTGAACTTTTTCTTCCACTTCGTTTAGTAGAGTGCAAGTTTTCAGTAAAGCATCTCTTAATATGATCATAATCATCTTTTCATCTGCAGAATAACCTCTGAAATCAAAAATCAATAGTCATGCTATGGGCAAGTTGTTCTGTTCCTTCCCACAAGTATCTGCAGCATTATGTTTCAAGCAGCCGTTGATCTGCTTTGATTTGGAAAAATGGCTTGTCTGCCAAACTGTGCATGTATCCATGCACATGGTAGTTTAAGATGTAGTGAAAAATGTCAGAGCTTTAAAAACATAATCTAAAACCAGGGATGGGATAGATTTCTACTTTCCAAATGACAAATGATATTTCAGCTTTTAGTCTCAGAAAAAAGTACTTCTATCTTATCTCACAGTGGAGACATTTTAATAGAGGCTGTTTTACAGGCTTTCATGAAACTGTCTTTGTCTTAGCTAGGTGAATCCTTGGTAAACATTGCACCTGGTTTTACAGACAAATGGATATTAAGGACAGTACTAGCTCTACCATAAATAAAAATAAATAAATAAAAAGTTCCTCAACTCATATTTCCATAACACTACAGAATGTATAAGCACACAAATATTATGTTTCCCATAATGATTATACTTACTGTCTTTTGGGATAGCCAAGATAGATCTCCCTTTGGAAATTGGTCAAAATGGTAGCGTTCAGTGTAGCCTTTTTGTATCTCTAAATCTCTGGGATACACAAAGGTTACAAATGTGACCTGGTCCGTGCCAACTATGCAGCACGCTCAGCGTCCGCACCGCCAATTTCCACGCTTACGCCAATATGGTGGACGCGAAAAAAGGGGTTTATTGCAGAGTAACACCGTGTTATATAGCCCACGTTTACAACGTCACATCCGTCTGTTAACATCATAAATCAAGTGTCCCTGGCTATCTAACTGTCCCTATCTTTCTGTACATCGCGAGATCTTCCGAGCGCCGGGCCTTAACCACAACAGTTCAGCACAAAACCATTACCTGGATTTGTTTTCTATTCACATCTTAAATCAGGAACAGATCCAGTAGTGTGGGTAAATGGATGCATTCATGATTCACACTTGAAAAAGAAAGCCTGATGCAGACTTGGATGAACATCATATTAGCATTAAGAGTGTACATAAGTAGCAGCACATATGGAAACAATCTGCAGTACAGAACAAGAAGACCGTGAATTTATTAATCTGTAAAAATCCAGGAGCTGTTTATGCATGTCATCATTTACAATTTTATTTACTAGATGATATATACATATACCTACATTTATATGTACAGCAGGCAGTGTAAGGCAGTGGGTAGCATGCATACTTCAGACATGACATGTGTTTTGACTTTTATCAGCCTCTTGGAGGTTGCATACCTTTTTCACCTCTTGGTATGCATGCAAACAAGTGCATATAAAACCCATAAAAATTATTTAAAAATTTCAAGGGTTTACAAACAATAATACCTTGAAAAATACCTCTAGTGTCAACTGACACTGGTTCTGTGAGCATCAAACAAGCTGTTCATTGTTATATTACTTAGAGTTACTGAGCTCATATGTTGGATTTCTGTATCCCAGCACTGATACTAGACTCTGTTTAGGTGCCAGTGTTTGGCTGCCATCAGTGCTGGTATGACTAAGGAACATTTGGTATAATGATATATATATATATTTAAATCTAAGGTTGTTTAGTTCCTCTGCAAATAGTATGAACTATTATAGTGAGATGCACAATCTACCAGCAATAGTGTCCAGTTATCAGCACAGCTGGCATCAGCAGGACTGGTAGAAGACAAAGACAGATGGTGGTTTAAAGGAAAATCAGAGCCACTTCCAGCTGATAACAGAGTATCAATTATAGTAAAGTATACCTAGCATCTAAAGGAATGAAATTAAAAATGACAGATACACCTAAATGTAAGAAAGAGACTGAAACTCCAGTCTGAAAGGAAGTGGGCAGAGCAATATACTGTTGTAGAAATCCATGTCAGATCTGCTATGAATCAGAGGAATAACAATATAGCTGTAGGCTGAATTCAGACTGAGGTACTGCTGGGTACAGGACAGAATGTTCAGAAAGAAAAATCAGCATTGCTACCAGGAATGGTTGATATTGCGTAATTTTGGTGTGGTTTTAATCATCTGTTCAGGAGCTTTGGAAGAGACAAAGATGCTGGACATTATCAGAAGATTGAGTTCTGTCTGCCTTTTATTCACAGTTCAAGATACACTTGATCTTACCAGTTCTGAGCATTTCTGTGGGGGGCTGTGTGTGACCAAGTCTCTCTCCTTTCTTTGTTAAGAGCACTCAGTACTTTGTGTGAGAGCCCTGCACCTTGGCAGATCAAGCCCCTGGGCCCTCATTTTTGTGAAGCAAGGCTCAGGTGGAAGCATGAATGTCACTGAGTAAGCTCTATTTGCAACAGTTCAAAATGTCATTACTATCATCACACTGTCTCACTTTTGCTGTCACTTTATACCAGTACTTAATTAAAACTATATTCACATTTTTCTACTCATGCTAGGGTAGGCCTTTTACTACAGACCTCTTAGTGCCGGAAATTATGCATCTTACAGCCTGGAGGCAAATAGCTGCAGCTGTTTCTGTTTTCTTTAGCAGTGGAAACTGCCAGTGATGGACCCCACTGTGGAAGGAAGGAGGAGGTGGGCTGGGGTTGGCAGGCAGGAATTGCATGATAGGAGCAGAATTTCAGTCTTTCTCTAGTGGCAGTTACTTCATAGCCTGTCAGGCAGCAACGAAGCTTTTGATCCTTACATGAATAACGGTCTATGCTTTGCTTTCAGTGTACAGGAAGTAAGCATATAGTATCAGTGTAAATGGCTTTAATTTTAGATTAAAGGTAACAGCCAAACAAGGAAGTACAAAAGAGTGGTCTCCTGAAAATAGGATTTTTTTTATTGCCTGCAAATGACTTATCACATTTCTGGGTGTTGTGTATGAACAATAGAAAATAAAATATGTTTTTATGACATCCTGCAGTTGTGATACAGTGAAGCAAGTCAGTAGGTGACAGTGTTAGCCATTTCCACATGCAAATATTTAAAGCTTTGCTCAGCTGCTGCTTTACATAAATTTATTTGTAATTGTTGTGCTTAAAGAAACTTTTTTATGTTGGTTTAGTCTGTCTAATACAACTGCATTAATAGTACATAATCAGAATTCAGGAAAGAATCTGTTTCCATTTAATTTGAACTCCCTATATGAAAGAAATCTTTCTCTGTAGAAATTATGAGAAAATAATAAGCTTTGATATACATTTTGAATCATGTAGCATAATTTTAAAAGATGTATATCCCAAATGTACATCTGAAGTTTGCATCAGACTTCTTTCTGCAAAAAATACACAATTACATTAATGAGAAAAAAAATAAAGGACTTGACAGGGGTGATTTCAGTTGCATAGTGTTTGTTTCTATACACAGGCTTGTATTTTGCCTTTGGGTAGATTTATTAATTTTGCAGACCTGATGCTACAAATTGCTACCATTTGATAGAATTTTTTAGAAGATTTGGAACAGTTTATTTAACTACAGGGATAGAGGGATTTTGATCTTTATTTACCGTGAACTTTTCCACTGCATTTCCTCTGTAACAATCCATGCCTTAATGTACCATTATGATTTTGACTGTGTATTAGATGTGGGCAAAGGAGAATTATACAAGTCAGCTTTACTTCCACTTGCCTATGCCCTTACCCATATCCTATAACCTTTAAGTTGGCATACAAAGATGTAACTGGACTGCACAGTTCTGTGGTGACAGTTGGTATGAGACAGATAAATGCTTTATGCCATTTGAAATACAGCTGATGCAATTTTATAGCTGGAGCTTTTCATTATTGTGTAGTTAATCATGTACCAACTTATAGCATGCATTTCTGTTCTAACTTTTCCAATAAACTTTCACATTTTATATTAAATTTGTTTCAGTTTTCCCATTAGTATGCTGAAAATAAGGTACTTCATTCTTAAATGATCATAACTGACATCCTGATTTTCTTGCTCTTTATTTTACATATTTTCTTAATATGCAACACTATTCGCCTGCTCTGTGAATGTGTCAATTCTGGTAAAACCTGCATTTTTTCTTAATTTTATTTTTTTGTGTGTGTGGTGTGGGGTTTTTTTTGTTTGTTTGGTTGGTTTTTTTAAGTTAAAATTGAGTTCTTTGATTTTGGCCTTTGCTGATGGTTAATGATATCCACCTAGTGAGACATTACTGGGTTCTAATTTGTATTTCCAGCTTTCTAGCTTGCACCTGATGCTCCTTGTCTTATTGTTGGATGTCACTGAGAAGAGCGATATGGATACTATACACTGGTATGTATATCAGGATCTGCTGATGTTGTTCTATATTATTCAGAGAGTAATCAACATAATCTTCAGAAACACTATTTCTATGGATGAGTGATGCTTTCTTCCTAATTACAGTTGGTTTCATGGGAATTATTTCCAAGATAGATTTTTTTCCCAAATGCATAATATTACAAGACATTGAATATTTTTTGCACAATAGAGTTGAAGAATTGATTAAATTAAATTAAAAATGAATAGCAAGAAGAGGGGTTATTTGTTCATCATCAATATAGACCTCTGCATAAAGTAACTATACTGAAATTTCACATAAAATTTAACAAAGCACACAGGTAGCTTTATTCATTTATGAATTCTAAGTTCAGAGCATTCATAAGCCCTTTGGTGTGTTAGCAGCTAAGCCATTAAAATAAAGCCTTCCTGACATTTAAGTAGGCTATAAACTTTCTGCAAGTTATTTATGCTGGATGATTTTCACTGAATAAGCACAAATAAGCCTCAGTCTTTAAACAAGTGTCCCTGTGCCTCATATTATTAAGTCAAACAAACAGGATATAGTTTCAAGTTTAGCTTTTATTATTAGCTTGAAAAGTCTAGCACAAAAACCTTATGATCAAAAGAGTGTGCTTTTATTATGAACCTCATAATATAAAAATACATAATAATAAAAACCTTGTGATAAAAGACATCAAAGAAGAAGAGTTTTATTAGAAGATTAGATATCTACAGTATTTTGTGTTAACTCAAGGAACAATAGTCCAGGGATTTTATCCAGCTGTGATGTGGAATTTTCTGATCTTAAGGTAAATGTAACTAAAATCTGTAAGGAATGTTGAATAGTTTGGAAAGGTTTTGTTGTTGTTGCTCTTGTTAGGTTAGCCTGGCCTCACTAGAACTTCCATCTTCTCAGCAGAGCTGAGAGGGTTTTGAATGTAAACATAATGCTAAAGTGAAAAATGGAGTCTGTGTTGCCCATGACCTGACAAAAACTGTGTAGTTGTGCTAATGGGTGACACCCAAGGAAGGCATACAGAGATGACTGACAAGAAAGGACATTTGCCTGTTGAGGGTCAGGCTCTAACATTTGCCACTGATTATATAAGAAAACAATAAGAATTAATTATCAGGAAGCTCCACGCACCAGACACCCACCCTCTTCCTTCTTTTGAAGATAGTTTTACAATGTTATTCTGTTAAAAAAGAAGGGACAAAGCAAGAAAGGTTCAATTTACTGATTTTTGGTTTTTAGATTGTCTATTGTTTTAAATAATTCCCCATCAGTGTGAGCAAGAGCCTGGGACATCAGGTCCTCAGCCTTAGCAGGCTGAAACCACAGCACACAGGTTAAATGTACCTTTCCTTCTGTTTGAAGCAGAGCCCTCCTGCAGCTAGCAGTATTAAACATGCATGGCCAGAGAGGAGGCAACAAGATGTCTGACTCTCACTGAGGATGGAACAAAGTCGTGTTGCATTTTGCACTAGCTACCACTGGCCAATGACCAACAGTCATTACTGACGGGAAATTTTGATCCTGGGCCTCTTTCATTGATCAAGTGCCCTGGTTATGACTGCAGGTTAAGTCTTGCTCTTGTTTCTTTGTTTCTGGTCACCAGTCTCCTGTTCCCTTTCAGCAGGGGAAGTGCTTTCACTTGGATTATCTCCAGGTATGGTAGTTCAGGCTCATAGGATGTGGGGAGGCATAGGTTAAGTACGGTTGGAGGTTCATCATCCCCATTCTTTTTTAGTGTGTCCTTAGAGCCTAACTGGCTCAAGATAAGTATTGGTATCTCTCACAGCAAAAAGTTTGAACATTTTTTTCATAGCGACAAGTGCGCATGCAATGAACACATATATGATTTTTTGATCTTACAATGCTAGACAATGCTACAAACCAGACAGACTGGATTTCTTCATGTAAGATAGGGAGCCACTTCTGGACAGGCAGAATGTCATATTAGATAAACTGACACAGAAGTCTGTGGTGCCCAGTTGAATGCCCACCCCACTTGCTAAAACTTTAGACTTTCAAATATTCTTTTTCCAAATATCTCTTAAATTAGTGTCACAGTTTAGGGTCAGGGCAGCCCCTTAGACCTATAACAGACATTCTCTGTTAAACCCCCTCCCTCCCCAGAGAGAATAGAAAAGGAATATGGGAGAGAGACTTAGTGATTAGAAAAGAAAACTAGAAGAGCTTTAATGAGAATAATAAGAATCATAAAATAAAATATGTACAAATATATACAAAAACAGTACCCTGATGGTAATTACATCCCCATCACCATTGATGCTGTGGAGCAGGCACCAGGGGGTCCCAGACTGGGCCCCACAGCAGACGAAAGCTCTGTTCAAGAGCTGGATTCTGCTGCTGGATTCAGGAACACAAGTTCGAAGGCAGAATGGACAGAGTCCTCCTTGGATGCTCTGAGGAAGGATCCGGAGAAGAGCCTGGGAGCCCCTAGAAAGAGGGCAAGCAATCAAGGAAGCTAGCAAGTAAACAAAACTAGCAAGCTAACAAAAAAACCTTACAGACCCTCCAGATCCCTCTGCTTTATACTGAATATGACATATATGGGCTGGAATACCTCGTTGGTCAGTTTGGGGTCACCTGCCCTGTCCGCTTCTCCCTGCAGGTGCAGCCATTCACTTTTCTGCACCCCCAGTGTGGTACACATGACCCAGCAGTGGCCTTGGTCTGCACACCAATCCTTGGTAGTAACTTTAAGCACAGGGTGTTATCACTGCCATCAGCAGACACTGTCTGTGCAAACAGACTGCTAACTTCAGAAAGTGCTGTTAGTTAGAAGTACTGAACTGAAAAGTAAAATCACAGAACAGAATAAGTTCTGTTTTCACTTGAATCATGACAGTTAGTTGCTTGATTATTGTTTGGCTGAAATCCAAAAGCTGCACATTCTGTGCTGCATGTTATAAAAAGTCTTGCTAACTCAAAAATTTCAATATTTTTTAGGGTTCCTCCTCTTTTGTTTCAACAGAAATTTTCACGTGGGGTTTAAAAGACATTTTCCAGTAGAATACATATGATTTCTGTCAATGTCTAACTATGAAAATTCTTTCCTCAGCAGCATAAGTATTTTCCATAGCTGAACTAAAAGGATACTACCCATGTGTATTTGCAACAGCCTCCAACAGAAAGCAGTATTTAGTTATCCAAATGGTGTCCAAAATGCATGGAATTAGAGTTATGGGACCCACTCCCAACTACTTTGTTACAGAAGAGCACTTCGTATTATATTTTTTTAGTGCCCAAGTTTCTACTGCAGTATTTTCTCTTTTGTCTAGGTGTAACATCTAACATCATAAACGGTTACATCCTGTTGTTGTAGGACAAGCTCTTCCAGTGGCTGGGGCAGAAATACTTTGATGATCACTAAACAATATATGATTGTGAGCGTCTATCTACAACTTGTTAGGATAACAGCTCAAAACAGTCCCCGTTGTCTTAACAGTTCCATAATTACCACATATTATGGTTCTTGGTTTTTTAACACAAGTTTCTTACCACTCTTTCCTCTCATTATATTTATATATTCCTTTTCCTCACACAAAATCTGGGATTCATCTCACATAATTTTAGATGTCTACACCCAGAGAAGCCGAACTAGACTTTCTTAGCTAGTTAAAAGCTCTTTAAAACCGAATTTTGATAATCTATAATGAATAACATAGCTGACCTGACATTGAGTCAGGGAATGGAGTAGTTAACCTCCGTAATTTCCCTCTGCTCCTATCCTCTGTAATTCAGCAGTAGTGTAAGTTGATCAGACCTGTCAGGTTTTGAGTTTGTACAGCAGCAGAATTTGGGATGATGCTGGAGAAAAATTTAACACAAGTTTTCAGGTGAGGCAAGAATATCGTGGATTATTTTCTTCGATTTAGGTACTTAATCACACACAGAATCCTAGGGGTTGGAAGGGACCTCGAAAGATCATCTAGTCCAACCCCCCCTGCCAGAGCAGGGCCACCTAGAGTACATCACATAGGAACATGTCCAGGCGGGTATTGAATGTATCCAGTGAAGGAGACTCCACGACCCCCCTGGGCAGCCTGTTCCAGGGCTCTGTCACCCTTACAGTAAAAAAATTTTTTCGAATTTGAATTAAATATTGAATAGTGTAGGCACCTATCTCTCAGGATATGGTTCAGTGACTTTGTTTTATATACTGGACAGACATAGGAATTCACACTAATATTATCAAGAAAAGGTTGAACAAATCCCTAATTTGTTGTGTAAATTCAGACCTTGGGAAAATTCTGTAAAAAGATTTATTGTAAACACAATGATAAGCTGATTCTGGATGCTGTCTTTTTACACCAGTCTCTGGTCAGTTTTCTCTAAACTAGTATATTTTTCTGTTCATAATAACAAGCTCTGACATTAAAACTGGTTTATATACTCAAATAAAAACAGGTTTGGTACAAATAAATTATTTGTAATTTATTGCTTCTGCCAAAAAAGCCCAAATTTAAAAAAAAAATAGCAAGACATTTGAGCAAGAAAAAATACCTATATATACAATAAGTAAAAACCTTGTGACCTTTTGCTCTTCTTTCCTTTTTTTTTTTTTTTTCTCTTTTATAATTTCAATTTGATATAAGCTTGCCTTTCTGCCTTGTTATCGCCATCTATGGTTGTGCTTTCAGATGTAATCTACTGAGAAGTGGAAAACTTAGTTATTCTTCAAGTGGACCACAGAGGCCTTCTCAAAGTAATATTATATTTCATAATAGCTGTCATGGCACTCAAGAGAAAGAGTAATTGTATACACTAGGAACTATTTCCACAGGTTAGCAAATATATGTTATTTTTTGGTGACCCATTTTTTTCTTATGTTTTATTAAAGATCTGTGTTGTAGTTTGTTGAGCTGGATTTTGGGGGGGGGTTGGGGTTGTTTTTT
>VWZY01003309.1:64697-88129 GCA_013399075.1 Chloroceryle aenea
GTTTTTATTAATATTGTCTATCACACAGATAAAGAGCTTTGTAATATATCAGAATTTTTGACTGGTATAAAATCATTACATTTTTTTTCTCTCTTGCTGTTATTTTTCATTTTGGAGGTGACAGAAGTCTCCTCTTAGATCATAACTTCAAACACATTCTTATTCAAACACTGAGACAAATAACAACCCAAAGGTCTAGTTCAGAGCAGTGTTCATTATCATCTCATTCTGTACTGTAAATGACAAGAATTTAGTCAAAATATTCTATGTCTATATGAAAATGTTAACCCTGTGTGGTGTTAGGAGCAGTTAAATACAGAAGATTGGAAAGGAGAAATATAGAATGATGATAATCCTTGCTAACAGAATTGATAGTAATGTGAGGCAAGTAAGAAAAAGATTTCTACACGTACGGACAGCAACAGTATAACCTGGAGAAAATATGGATCACAAAATATTATCATTTTTTTATAGTGCTGTGGACATAACAAACAGAGGAAACAAAACAGTATAGTAAAAATCAGAATATAATGCCATTAAAAGGGCAGCCATCCTTCAGAAAACAACATTTATCAAACTGACTAATACAGTGGGGAAAATAACAACATTCTGCCCTCATGAGACATGATTATGTAGCAAACTTTCCTGGAGCAAAAATAGATGTTTAAATGCATCAAGAAAATTATTATAAAACCATGCTAGAAGAATATAAAAAGTAATTACAACATTCAATTAATATTATTAGGAGTAAGCTTATATAGTCTATAGCTGCGCGGTCAAAGGTAGTTAAGCTAGTTTATATGATCTCAGTGTAATAGAAAAATTAAAAAAAGATCAACTAGTCATCCTTTTCCCTTGTATCTCTGTTAGTTTCAACAAACATAGAAAACACCAAAAGGTTTTTATTGAGTGTGATAGAATGAATATCCTTTTTGTTTATGCAAGATTAGTTTGAAGTATTTTAATAGGAAAAATAGTGTTTAAAATGTATAATTCCATGTTTCTTGGCTCAGACTGTTTAAAAAATGTCATTATTTCCTTATTTTGATAATATCTTAAATCACATAACTGTCTTTACTGGTCTTAACAAAACATGATAAATTCTGAACTTGAAAGAGTTCCCTTCCCTTAAAACAATGTTCTCTAGTGTTATAATAATAATTTTATTTGAACTTCAGTAACTTAAGTAAATACTATAGTTAACAACTGTCAGTTTAACTTCAAATACAGAAAAGATACATTTTCTTCAAGCTATGCCTTTTTTTCAGCTCCTCTTTTTCAAACAGATAAATTCAGCTCATAACCTCTCAACATATTGTTAGAAAACAGGGGAAAGGACAAGATTCTTTTAAAAGAAAAAGAAGAGGAGAAATGAAATATAGGCAACTTTTAGTGACATTGTTTAATGCATTACTTGAAGCTGTTCAAAAATGTTGGATAGGAATTTATAATTATATAATTAAAAACCCCATACTTAGAACACTAAAGGAGGTCAAAGAAAATGAGTACTTACAGTAAAATTGGGCATTGCTATAGTATATGTTCAGGTCATTAATCCTCTAAGAACTTGTGTGATCTTTGGGTAAATGGAGGTGGATACTTTCTTAATAATTGAGGGAACTGTGACATGCATCAGCTTGGAGTGGCATACTTTTAAGAGCATAATCTGTCTATATAGGATAGAGCACCAAGACACAATTTTCCCCCGCAGTGAGGAAATAAGGAACATCTGTCCACAGACAATGCTAAGCTCAGTTTATGACGTGGACCAAGTGAGAGACAGGCTGTGTCAGAAGAAGCTTTGTGTACATACATGTGCACACACACACCCCCCTTTGTACAGAGTGGGAGTTAGGCAATAACCTTTCCTCAATACCACTGTGGTGGCTCAGCTCAGCCCAACCTGGGGAAAAACTGGTCTCACTCTGGCCAAGCTCAGAGTCAGGCCCTGGTCAATGTCTTGGTCCTGACATGGGCTCTTTGCTCATAATGCAGTTCTGGATGTCCATGTAGTGGTGTTTGCCCCCATTACAGTTCCTCTCCCGAAGAGGGGTTTGTGGCCAGCTATCAGTCAAGTCAGTCCAGGGTAATACTGAACTGCACCTTTTTATCAGTCTCAGGTGTCGTTCTCCTGTCACTTGCTGGTCCAGGGCCTCTTCCAAGGCTCATCCCACTCAGTTCTTGTCTGAGTTGCCCTGTCTGCCATGGCTGATAATGTTTAGTCCTCGGCTCTTGGTCAAGGAAATGTTGTGATGGTCCTGTGACATTGGCCATTTACCTGGTTGGGAATGAAGTCCATTCTTTTACTCAACTGCTCCCTTATACTTCAGAGTGTAAAGACAAGCCAGTATTGATTAATCAGACATGAAAATTCTGGACCTGGGAAACCCATAGTGATAGTTAATTGAAGCCCAAATGCTGATTTTGAGATGGCAGTTACTGGGACAGATAGATGATCCCAACAGCATCAGAGCTCAGTTCAAATCCTTAAGTCTTACTAAATCAGTACTGAAATAAACATATTTGTATGGAACAACTAGTACAAACTGAGCAATTTATATTCAACTTCCTAGATGATTGCAGACCCAGACACTCTCTTTCGCACACACACAGACAGTAGTTTTCACCAGACATGGGTCACCTGAGGATGAAGTCACAAGAGAGTACCATGGTACACAAAATATTTTGGTTTTCCTTTAACCTCCTCTGCTGCAGATAGAAGAGGCTTTTTGATTTGTTTAGATAAATTTCTATATTTTCTTCATAACTAACTTTCTTACCTTCTTTCTTACTCTGTTGTTATTTGCCAAAAGTCTTATTTGGTAAGACAAAATGTGCTTCCTCAAGTGAAAACTCTGTAAAATTCATTATTTTCCCCAACTAGAATGGAGAAGGTCAATTCCAATTGCCTTGATAGGTAATAAGAAGGTATGTCTGTTTTCTGCAGTATGTAAAGAAATGATGAACAGCATCTGAAGGCAGGCAAACATGGATGTTTTTAAGTAAGAAATTATTTGCTGCACAGAATAACTATACTCAGCATGCAAAGGATTAGACTTAAAAATAGTACATTTAGAAATGTTTTTATGATATATTATGAAAGCCAGAAGTCTCACTATTGGGGATTTATAGGCCAGTTATTTTAATTTAATATTGACGATGGATCATAGGAATACAGTCACTATCAGACATAACAAAATAAAGCCAGACAAACCTCAAGCTCATAGTCTGTATTTATAGCAGAGCTTTATCGATTTTCTCTGTTATAGTACTTTTGGTACAGTTGAATTAATTATTGCTGTATCCTAAGAGACAAATCTTTTATCTGAAATTCTGTTTTTATTTTCTTTTTGAAATGTATTTTGTAAAAAAAAAAAACAACCAACTTTTAAAACTGCTGAGACTATCACATTTAAATGAATGCATTAGCCTCACATTGTCATGTAGTTCTGCCCTGATTGGGAAAATAAAAGGCTTATCTTGTTAAATATAGAACATGACATTATCCAGCAGACTGTTAGTTTAGCGCTTCCAAATGCCTTATGAGACTTTCAAATTTAGATGTTTTTAGGGTAGTGAAATTAACACTTTCAGATGGGATAAAATTCATGCCATTATGTCACAGCAGGCTACACAGCTTAGCTAGACATCCTTATAAACAGCAAAAAAGCTTGGATGCTCTGAAATAGGATTTTTTCCCCACTGCCTTTGCTGCCAGTTGCTATAATCTCCACTTAAAACTGCATGGGCAAAAATCAGCTGGAATGCTGTTACCAATTTCAGCTATTGCAAAAGTTTCCACAGAAGAGCAATGAGAAGAACAGAAACACTACAAAAGCTGGTATGTAAGCAGAGATTGAAATATCTATGGTTTTTTAGTTGAGGGAAGGTAAAGGTGATTGATGGGGCTGTGATAGCTACCTTTAAGTATATAAAAACTTTCTGCAGACAAAAAGAAAAGAGTCTATTATCCATCTGAAAAAGTAGTGAAAGGATTTATTTCAATAATGAAAATTTGTTCTATTTTAGGAAAAAAAACCCAGGAGATCCAAATAAAAGCAATAGTGACATGCTGAAACAGGCTGCCCAAGAAGTTCTGTAACCTGCAAATACAGAACTGTAGCAACAGATTACACAAACATCCCTGAGGAATGAGAAGGAAACTATGGCAACCCCTTTTTGGGCAGTAACATAAATTCAGATTATTTTTTGAACCTTTTTGAAGCTCTATTTATTTATTTTATTATGTAATTATTTTCAAAAGTAACTGCCTCAAGACAGATGAAGAACTGTGGAAATGTTTTATAACCTCAGGTGGATGAGATAAATATTGAATTCTTGGATGACAAAGAATGTGCTAGCAAATTACTTTTCCCTTTCTATCCTTATAGTTTATGTACACATGACAACATTAAAACATTGTTTAAGACTTAGTCTCTGGACTTCCAAGGCTTACTAGATCTGAGGTGTAGAGTGTATTCCTAGTGTGGTCTATGGCACTGAAGGAAACTAAATTTTGTCTTCAGGGTCAGTCAGCAACACTGCAAAGCATTAAAAAAAACCCCAAGCAGTAGATTTTTTTTATTGATTCCTGAAATGATGGTCAGGTGTCTAAGCTATAAAGGTATTTAGGGACCTTATTAATTTATTGCATAGAACTTTTTTTTTTTTTTCCTTTAAAACAGGTATCGAACTTTAAGTCATTTAAAAGTACTTGAGATGATTGAATCTGTGGGCTGTTGATTTTGCATACTTAATGAAGCCTTCTGTGGGATTTTGCCTGAATAGAGAAAGTAAGATCAGAACCTCAGAGACGTACGGAGAAGCTCAAGGTAGTCTGACATGACACACGTCAGAGTCAGACCATGGGTCACACATCTGCTTCCTTGCATGACACACTCGATAATTGCCAGCTCTCAGCTCCCCAGCTAGCATGCTTTATAGTACAGAGGCTCATTTGTCAGACATCAACTGTGAAGAAAACCTCATTAGAAAAGTTTAGAGCATATAAATTATTCTGCAGTTGTTTTATTGCTCTGTTTGTGCACATGACTCTCTTGTGAGGGGTTATTGAGGGTTATTTCTAAGTTTGGGAGAAGGAAATTTAACATATGATTACATGCAGAATAAACAGAGTGGAGCAAAATAGTTTATCTGGAAAATGAAAGCCTGTTTGAGAAAGTTTGTGCTGTTAACTACTATCTTACTCTCTTTCATTTGAAAGTGTGACTATATTCTTGATATCCCCACTGAATCAGGAAGGTGGAAAGAACTTTAGAGAGGAGGAAAATATCCATCAAAAATAAAGTTTAAATATTATTTATCAGCTAAATATTATCTTGCCAACAGGAAGGAATTCTGACAACATAGTGATGGGTACAGCTAGGTCAGATAAGGTAAACAAAACAGCCTCCTCAGGCCCTTCAGCCTATAAAGGTAACTTTATCACTTTTGAGGTTAGCTTTATTCCTCACTTTAAAGAGATACTATTTACATTAAAAAGAGAGTCTGATCCTTCTGAAGTGTTATTGAGCTGAGGCAGCCTGGAGACAGGAGACCCTTCATATAATCAATATTTTCCTTTAGAGTTCAGCATCTTTTTTAGCAATATTTCTTACTCAAAAAGTATGTTTAATGCATTATTGATATAATATGCTTTATAAGAAACACTGTAAAACATACTGTGATTGTACATCCTTGGAGAACTTCTTTTGTCATTGCATCTGATCACATTTAAGAAAGGCTGTTTTGCAAGAGGAGTAACTAGTATGACACACAAATCTGACTGCAGTTTCTCACTGTGTGGCCATTAAGACCTTCTTGACTATTTGAAAGTATAATATTGCAGATGTTTTAAATGTCACCACTTTACTAAGAAATCACCTCTTAATGTGAAGCTATTGCAATCACAAAAAGAAAGACCTGAGTCAATCTAAAATGTATTTTCATATTTAAACACAATTATTCTGAAATAAAACTAGCAATTAAAAAAAACCCACATATAAACACCACACCATTTAAAATCAAATTTAAGATAGTAAACAAAGAAAGACAACAGAAATATTTTTTATGTCAATATCAACAGTTTATGAAATTAACTTATACAGTGCCATTGACAGCCCTTTTTAGTAGCCATACAATTTCAGAAATGTTTTTTTAAATGTTTGGATTTGAAATCTGATTCTAGAGTTATATACTAAGCACTTAAAATGCTTGTATTTTTCTCATCATTAATTACAAATGTAATTATAAAGTTTTGTAAGGCAGACGGCTTTGCTTGTATACCCCATCTTCCACGCACTCTTTAGAAAAAGAGGAAGATAGTAAGTAAAAGGAAGCTATCTCATTGGAACTAGGAGGTGCTAGCTTTTTTCAGATCCCAACAAGAAAAGCTCAAACACATTCAAGACAGGTAACTATTGATACAGTGATAGAAAAGGTGATAGCAAGTTATAAAATTTTACATTCCTTCTAATGCAGAGAAACCTGAGATATTGCAGCATTGGACAGACCTCTAGACAGAGCATGGCATGCTGTACATATTCTGTCCCTATTGAAGGCCTTGGACAGATCCAGGTAGACAACTTCCACTACTCGCCCCACATCAAGCAAACAGGTTACTTTGTTGTAAAAGATAAGGTTTGTGAAGCACAATCTTCCATCCCTGAATCTGTGCTGGCTTTTCCTATCACGTGCTTCAACTGACTTGTGATATCTCCCGGGAAGATTCACTCCATAATTTGCCTGGAAACTGAAGCAAGACTGATGGACCTATAATTTCCTGGATCATCCTCTAAGGTCTTCTTGTAGATGGGAGTGACATTAACCTTCTCTCCATCCCCCTCAAATACTTTTCCAAACTTATATTGATACCACCAAGGAGAATATTCAGAGAAAAGCAAACAAACAAACAGATTAGCTTTTTATAAAGAAAAGAACATTCACTTGGCCTTAAGGATTTGTTTTTAATAAATAAAATATTCTACTTTTTATAAATAAATAAATAAAACTGTCTTAATTAGAGTGCTAGCCATGAAATAAAAACAACTGCATGTAATTTTATAATCTCAAACAAATTGCCTGAATGAAGAACCACAGAAAGGTTCAGGGATTATTTCTAAATTCTTAGCAGCACTAACTCCCTGCTTGTCTGTATGGTCCACTCTCCCTGGCCTGTGACCACATCCTCAGCTGCTATAATGCCACTGGTGTTCACAATACTTAGGGTGGAAACTGCTAATTTGGGATGCCTGAGCAAATTCCATGGGGCAGACTCCTAAGGTAGCTCTGAGAAAGCTGGTACTCAGGCCAGTGCCCCAGATGAAAAGCAAGAAAGCTGCATCAGCATGGAATTTTTTCCCTGGATAGTTTATCCTGTTTTGAGCAAGTCCAGTTAGCTCAAGATATGGTCAGATGGAGCTATATCATCTTCACAGTCATGGGACTGTCACTTTGTTGGAGATGAACTATTAATGGGTCATCAGAACTTTCTGTTACATGAATTAACATCTAGTTGATTCTCTTTCTCCCAATGAATAGATATAAGCATATATATGTATTATGTCTAACACACAGAAGGGGAGGGAAAACAAAATATGATTGAAACTGTTGAGTCTATTAAAACGTTCCTCAGTATCAAAGCTATAGCCAAAAATAATGTACACTACACAGTGAGTCATGCATCCTGCTTCCACCCCAGAGTAATGGCAGGATGTGGGGAAGAACATGTGCTACCTCCTTAATGAGAATTATGAAGCAATTCTTTTAAAACCATACCAGCTTGCTACCACAACCTTTTGTATCACATGAAATTAAATCAGTCAGCCAGCAAGTTCTGCTGCTAGACATGCCCTTCAATGCAGACAGTGGTGCTTCTCTACCTTCCTGAATACATCTCTCATACTGTAATTTAGAAAATGGTCTTTGGGAATGTTTTACATCTGAGTACTCATTTCAGACAGGCTTTTGTCTAATAACAGTGTGGCCACACAAAGCATAATATTATAAATGCCATCTTATATTAGTAAAAGGTCAGCTCAGAATAAAGCTATTGTCATCACTGCTAATCAAAATCAAAAGTGAAACTGGAGTAACACTGAAAAATACCATGTCAGATTTTTTTCTTAAAATTATTTGCTTTGACTCTGCTTATGTCCCCATTATATTCTCTCTCCACAGCTGCTGACAAGAATACAAATAGAGTGTGTATCTCAAGACCAAACAAACTTAGAAAGCTCTGTAAAAATAGAATTGAGTAAGCACATAGCCATGTGAGCATGGCAACATCATAATGAGACACAAAGTCAGGAAAACTAATTTTATTGTTACACAAAGATATCAAAATATAATAAGCTATGGTAATACAGAATTAAGAGACACAAATAATGTAAACTCTACACTGTAATGACCCCATATAATAACCATACCTTTGAATTTCATTGTATTAATTTAAATTATACCCATCCTCCACACTACGGCATCACAAAAGCTTAAAAATAAAACTGTTGTTTTCAAATATAGAAAAAAGGGTGTGATTGGTTTAATTAGCTCTGTTCTTTGAATACTCACATAAGAGCTACTGAGGTGCTGAAATGAGTTTTTCCTTACTGTATCTAAGCATTAAATTTGCTTGCTGAGTTTACTTACAGATTTTTTTCCCTCACATATAAATCTGTGAATAAGATAATTATGTAGGCAAAGTGAATGGAATATATATTATTATTGAAATAATTAATGAGAAAGAACATACTGTAACTATACTATTTACATGGAAATATTTGTCTCTCCCAATATTTCTAATTAATTTTAAATAGAACACTTGAAAAATCCAAATTTTTCATAAATTGCATGAAAGTCCGGAAGTAGAAAGGTGATATTTTAACATGGTCATATTATTTTCTTTTGTATATAACAATGGGTTGAAATCCTTTCTTCATCTACAAATCAGATACTGACATTTCCTGTTGGTCCTAGACTAATGCCTACCAATGTACTCACATACTGCGTCTCTATATATCGTATCAAAGTACACATGGAAGTTTCAACATGTCTGTGCACTACGCATCTAACATTTGTCCTGTGATATTGAAGATAGAATTGCTCTGTTCTTACTTACCTAATTGGTATTTTCTAATCTTCCTCTATAAGCATAAGAGAAAGGAACTAGGAGAGCATCTTTAACATCATCCTTTAACAGGTATTTAAGCCAGATGAGATGAATCAGCTTCTTGAGTTTCCAGGTGCTAGTGAACAACTTAGGTGGATGATGCCTGAGACATATAATATATTGCATAACAATAATATATTCTATTTTCATCTTTTGATCACTTACCATATAACCTTTCTTCATATAAGTTGTAATATTTTCCTTACCATGTGTCTTCATCTGGTTTTTTTTATTATGCTTAGACTGTTATGTCATGAAAGATGCTATCTTCTGATTTCATGCTGTGCTTCTGTGGATTCTGTTGGAAAAAAAAAAAAAACATAAAGAAAGTAATCACTGATATTATGAATGAACAACCTTAATTTCTTTTCAGAATATATAAGAGAATATCAATTTTTTATCCCACTGTGATTACAAATGCACAAAATCTATTCCAAATCAATAAATCACGATGAGAGAGCTAAACCACAGTTTTTGTCCTCAACAATGCTCGTGTGTGGTAAAAGGTCAATTAACTGTTAGATACAAAAAGTGGGATTTTACAGTTTCACCGTGGTCTCTACACTCTTCAGTCATCATACAATGTTTTTTGTTGACACAAATGAAAAGTTTATTTCATGTTACAAACTCTTAGTGTTCTCTGTCAGAACAGTAATGATGATATAGCAGCATCAACATGATCAAGTGTGATGTTATTCATGGCATGGAAAAATCTTCTCCTTATTAGACTTCCTAAATTAATATGAAAACATTATGATTACCTAAGGTACTTCTGGATTTGTTAAAACTTCCTTTGCATATAGTGTTCTAAAGATACTGGAAGGTGAATGAAGACCATCTGATGAATTTTCTAGAGAAAAAAAAACCAAAACAGTTTTGCTGTGACACATTTAGATTACCATGTATACTTTTGGTGGTCTGTCACTAGGGAAAAAATTATCATGTAGCAGTAGAAGACTGGGAAATAATGATAAAATAAATGGCAGAAGCATAAATTCTAGGAAGTCTTAAGAAATATCAAAAAAATAGAAATAAAATTGTGTCCTATCATACCCAGCTTCTATGATGAATTGCAGGATTTCCTACAATGAAAATTGCCATACTATCTACTGCACAGTGACGTCTAAAGTCATGTTACTGGCCAGTGAAGCTCTAAAATGGAAGAAAGCTCAGAGGAAATTTTCAAGGGTGATGTGCCTCTGAAGATTAGGGAACAAAGCAGAGTGTGACTGACCACAGCCCTTGCTGTCTTCTGCACCGCAATGTCTTTGCAAAGGAGGGTGCTCTTTCTTTTAAATAAACGTCTGTCAACAGTTGAGTGGGTCAACTGTTGGTGTAAATGTTTCTCCCTGTGTTAATTAAAAAAGCGTGAATGTCTCCCTGAGTTAGACAAACCAGCATGGGAAGGGAATGAATATGTGGCTCAGCCCAACATAGAGTATAAAAACTAGACAACTAGCAAAAGAATTCTGAAGAGAGCAATGGGTCTGAAGTGGTAATAACCCTCCTATTCCTCCCTCGTGATTGGAGACGCCTAGCATCATGACAGTGAGCCTTTTACAGAGACTGCTAATGGGAATAACATTGGTATTGTGACTGAATGGTGTACTGCAAATTCTCTATTTTGCTAAGCATAACTTACTTTTGTATCATGTTATGCAGTATATTTTGTATCATTCCACTAAATCAGAAATACTATGTAACATCAACTTCAAATCTTCAAATAAGTAAATCTGATATTAAGCATTATCCCCTCCACGCATGAAATATCTAGTGAGAATATTGGACTCAGACATGTAATTTTTTACATTTCTCTTTCAAGGTGGGCTGTATTAGACTGTAAAGCCACAATCTATAAAAAATAAGACAGATGTAAAACTTGTATTGAGAATCTTAAAATCAGTTAATACCCAGGCACCTGAAAACTAACTCTGTTCAGATTAGTTTCCATATTCAATCTTACATTCTTTGTACATTGTCATCATCCTTCTCAATGTTCTTGTAATGAAGGGCCTAAAAATGAACACTGTATTTGAGATGCGGCCCCACTAGTGCTGAGTAGGGGGGGACAGTCACTTCCCTACTACTGTTGGATATATTTTTTCTCGTACAAGCCAGGATGCTGTTGGTCTTCTTGGCTACCTGGGCACACTGCTGGCTCATATTCAGCTGGCTGTCAACCAGAACTTTCACATCCTTTTCCATCAGGCAGCTTTTCAGCCACTCTTCCCCAAGCCTGTACTGTTGCATGGGGTTGTTGTGACCCAAGTGTAGGACCCAACACTTGGCCTTGATGAACCTATGCCACTGGCTTCATCCCATCAATCCGGTCTGTCCAGATGCTGCTGTAGAACCTCCCTGCCTTTAAGCAGATCAACACAGGCACCTAACTTGGTGTCTTGTCTGCAGACTTCCTGAAGCTGCCCTCAATTCTCTCATCCAGGTCATTAATAAAGATATTAAACAGAAGCATCCCAATACTGAGCCCTGGGGAACACCACCTGTAACCAGCTACCACATGAATTTAATTCCATTCACCCCCACTCTCTGGGCCCAGCTATCCTGCCAAGTTTTTATTCAGTGAAGTTTTCACCCATCCAAGCCACGAACACCCAGTTTCTCTGGGAAAATGCTTTGGTGTCAAAAGCTTTATTAAAGTCCAGGTAAAAAATTGCTAGAACATCACACTCAAAGAGTTATGATCAATGGCTTGATGTCCAGGTGGAGACCAGTGACAAGTGGAATTACTCAGGGATCTGTTCTGGGTCCAGTGCTGTTCAACATCTTTGTCAGCGACATGGACAATGGCGTTGAGTGCATCCTCAGCAAGTTTGCCAATGGCAGCAAGTTGTGTGGTGTGGTGGACTCACTTGAGGGAAGGGATGCCATCCAGAGGGACCTTGGCAGACTTGAGAAATGAGCCAGTGCAAACTGCATGAGGTTCAAAAAGCCAAAGTGCAAGGTCCTGCATCTGGGCTGGGCCAATCACAGGCACAATTACAGACTGGGTATAGAGTGGGTTGAGAGTAGCCCTGAAGAGAAGAACTTGGGAGTGTTGATTAACTCAACATGAGCTGGTAGTGCACTCATGTGGCTCAGAAGGCCAACTGTATCCTAGGATACAGTGAGTGTGGTGATTCTTCCCCTTTATTCTGCTCTTGTGAGACCCCAATTCAAATACTGTGTCCATTTCTTGTGTCCTAACCATAAGAGGGACACAGATCTGTTGGAATGAGTCCAGGTGTGGGCCACAAATTTGATCCAGGGGATGGACCACCTCTGCCACGAGGATAGCCTGAGGAAGCTGGGTTTGTTCAGTTTAGAGAAGAGAGGACTCCGGGAAGATCTTATAACTGCCTTCCAATGCCTGAAAGGATTCTACAGGAATGCTGGAGCTGGACTCTTCACAAGAGTGTCCAGCAATAGGATGAGGAAAATGGTTTTAAATTGAGGTAAAATAGGTTTAGATTGGATCTTAGGGAAAAGTTCTTCAGTACGAGGTTGGTATGACTCTGGAATAGATTGCCCAGAGGGGTTGTGGATCCCCCCTTGGCTGGAGGTGTTCAAGGCCAGATTGGATGAGGCCTTGAGCAACCTAGTCTAGTTGAGAGGCATCCCTACCTATGGTAGGGGGGTTGGATTAGATGATCTCTAAGGTCCCTTCCAGTCTAAGACATTCTATGAACCTGTAATCTGACAATCCACCTAGTTTTATTCTAAACCAGTTGTCTACCCATTCAGACCATAACAGCATAATTTGGATACAGACCCAGTTTGAAATACATCTCCCAGACTATGTATTCATAGTCATCTGTGAATTTATGAATAACAGGAAGAAGTTTAGTATACCACTACCGTTTTGTTTCTAGTAATTGATGTAGTTACATTTACAGAAGCTTTTATATATATTTTTTTTTTCTTCTTTTTGGTGCCAGAGGTAAATGGCCAAGTGTTTTATCATGCTGAATATGTTGTTTGAGACTCAGAGGGTTTCTCAGAGGTTCCTGTCTGCCTAATTTGAACTCAATCTGAAATACAAATTGGATGTGGGTGCATGTGTCTTTCAAAAACCTCAGTAGGTGGCTATTTGGGTGAATACAGAGTATTTAATTAAACAGAAAGGATACCATCCTATTTGCACTAGTATAATGATTTAAATGGTAAAGGTTAGCACAGGTTACTGGGAAAAAACAACCCAAACAAACACAAAAAAACCCCCAACCACTGCCTCTGTGGAACTCAAGAGAATTACTGGAAGGAAGAATAGCATCAGGGTGAGATGACCATGCAAATGTCATCTTGGGGAGAAGTTTAGCACCAGTTCTGAGGGATTAGTTTTGTTTAGCTATTGGATTTGTGCATTTAAAGTGTCTTCAAGGTGCATGTGAGAGAAATCCACCTTTGAAAATGAGTTCTTGCTTTCTAAATAAAAAAATATAATGATATATAGAGCAGTACCTAACTTAAGCCTAAATTCTCAGCTATGCCTGTGCTATCTGCTGACCAATGAATGAATGCGCATATTAATTACTAATTAAGCTTCTTGCTGAAATGGTCTTTTCTGGACATGAGCTAAGTAATAATTTATGAAAAATGAATATTAGCTTGTTCAATTGCCAGTTGCATGACTCTAATACAAAATGATCTGCTCAATAGAGCAGGAGGAGGGTCCATAATATTTTGGAAAAAAAATTGTTATAATTAATTTTTGCAAGTGAATTCAGAGCTCATATGACTGCTCTATTTGGTTTCAGAAAAGGTGTGTTTCAATTAGAAGTAATGCACATTTTCATAAATTACCCAGAAAACATCCTCCAGCTGTGACCATGAAGAACCACCTTTGGGAAGTTCTATCTCTGTGCCTATTTCATCCTTGGACTCTCTGCTTAATCTTGTACTGGGGTGTCAGTGTCGGTTACAATGGTGTTTTTTGTAATGTGGGCATCTGTCTGCTAGGAACTGGACAAAATGCCAACTTATTACATCTGAGCTGAAAATTAGCTATCAGATGGCCACAGTTTTCAATCACCAGCCATCTGGTTTGAACTTGTAGAAATGACTCACAAGGAAAAAGCCTTTAAAGCACATGTATTCTGACTTTTTTTTCAGGTATGTATGGCTGCAACTAAACTAGCACATTTAAATGGTATGAGATTATGTTTCCAGCACTGCCTCAAATTTATTTACACTGTTTAATAGGAGGCAGTGGGGGTGTCAGGGATTCATCAGTGTCCTAAGTTCCTCACCGGGAAAAGTTTGCTGGTCCCTTCCTCTTTGATTTTTGGTATGTACTTTTGCTTATTTTTATACTTAACACAGTCTGCATATGTTAGCTTCCTCTCCCTTGGTTCTCAATTAATCCATTTTCTGTTCTTTGTTCTATCTCAACTGCTGTAACAAGATGTTACTCTTACAGTGACCACTGATGGGTCGCTGAGATTTGTGTTTACAGTCTGGGATGTCTTGTAGCTTTCTGTGTTTACAGTCTTGCAAACCACACAGATAAGTCATTCTGCACAGAATAACAACTAGGTACACTATAAGGAACATTTATCCTACTCTAAACTTAACTACTTAGATATTATCACAGTTAAAACCAGGTAAAATTAACATATGCCAGGACAAGCTCAAACAAGTCCTGAGACCACATCATATGAGGTCAAAAGAAAGTGTGCCCTTTAACTAACAGTGAGAAAATACCATATTTACTGGACTGGTTTCAGAATGACTCAGGCTTTGTCCATGTCAGAGGACAACAAAAATGCCTTTCCCAGATTTTCATCTGCAGTACTTGCTGGAGTTCACAGGTTGCAGTGAACTGAATGTCCAAAGTGACAGTCAAAAACCCTAAGCAACATGCCTGCCTTGCATCTAAACACTTCCATATTTTTAGAATGAAATATCACACAAATTCCATTGTATTTTGGTATGCTTAATTCTTAACTGTTATGCAGAAATGTTTGTTTTCCAATGCATTGATATTCAATAATGCAAACGTAGTACGGGCTAAATGTAGATTTGCCTTCATACTTTTAGGTAAGAACATTATAAACTCTAACACCAACCATCAAGTTGGTTTGAATTCAATCAGTGAAGCCCAAATACGAAGCACATGGAAAATCTAGTTTAAATTCCCTTTACTATATTGCACATCACTGTCACCTGTCAAGGAACAGCAAAATGGATTATCAAACATGCATTGTAAATTTTGATGAGCTAAAGAGCTCTATCTCACCCTCTGAAAGTCTTGACAGCTGCAGGAGGAACAACAGTGAGTAGAAGGTAGGTGGAAAAGGACCAGTTCATGTCAGAGATGAAATTCTGTGTTACTGCTCAATGAGATAATGGCTTTGAGTGTTCTTTCACAGGTAAGCTTTTAGCTAGAATAAACAGATATTTAACCTTACTGCTACAGACAGAGATTGTTGTTTGCTTAGTCTTTCCGTCCCGGTAGTTGACACTAGTAGTGTTTTGAACTGCTTTGGATCAAAGGGAGAAGTGTCCTTGGATATGACAAAATTTAATTAGAAACCTGTAGTTTCACTTGGCTGCCTGTAGCTAAAAAAGCCCAACTCAGTTGAATGAGTGACATGCTAAATGCAGTATGAGAATTAAATTAACTTTGGCTATTATTGTCCTTGGGTATGGGTGAGAAACTGACTTATCTTCAGGAAGAAAGAATTGTGGTTTCATTTAACTAAACTGCAGTGACTACAGCTCATCTATAGTAATTACCCCTGAGGTTCCCATTACTGTCAATAAAGAAAAATAGTTGCCTTGAGAGGGCAGTTTATCTCATGTTAAAGTGCATACCTAAAATAGACTAAGTCATGCCCTAAAAGTTTGCCTCTCAGGACAAAAAATAAAAGAGCTTCTTTGCAGGAAACGAAACTGCTTATAAAAAAACAATTGCAGACTAGCTAACATCTTGCTGATTCATAGACTAACTCTCCATGGAGCAACCTCACTTGTTACTTTTCAGATGTGTGCACACACTAACACAGAAGGATTTTTCATAAGATTCCTCATTCTCATCAAAGAAATTGTATCCAACCCACTCCTAAGGTATGGGGAACAAGTATGGGCATCCCAAGCTATTGCTGGAGGATAGTTAAAAGCTGCTAAAGTATTTTTCTGTCCCCTGTGAGGTGGAAAGACATGGAGGGCATGAATGGCATAGGGGAAGAGAGGGCAGGAGAATGATGTGAGGACATATTAAATCATTCATGGAGATGAGAAAAATCCCAACACCCTCACTGCCCCCCACCCTCCTCCCCCCCCCCAAAAAAAAAGCATGGAAGATTTTGAAGTCGGAGTTCTCAATTTATTTTTTTTTCTCCTGTGTCATTTCAATTTCAAATTCTCTTTTACCATGATTCTCCTGTTTGCATGATCTTTCTTATTGGACTGCTGGTCTTTTCAGGAGAGCAACTTCTTTTAGTTCTGGTAAGCAAGAGCTAGTCTTGATGCTTTCTTTTCCATGCCTTGGAGAATCATTTATTATGACTGCTTAACAGCTGTGTTGGGATATCACAAGGAACATTGAGAAGAGTGCTGCTTTTTGAGTGTTACTTCCATGCAGTGCTTTTCTATTTAGAGTGAACTATCCCAACAAGCTGGAGTCTATGCACAGGACTCCCTCCCACCACTTTGCTGCGAGGTAAATTATTAGGAAAACAAAAACACACTCTGAATAATCCTATCAAATGGATTTTACTGTGGAGTGAATGTTCTCAAGCTGCTGTCTAACAATGACTCAAAAACACTTTAACATAGAAGAGTAACAGGTAGTGGCATCAAGCAGGGCATTATTAAACTGTTTACATTGGCTCACAGTCATCTCATTACCCACTGTTGTGGATTTGGGACAGATGTTGCCCCTTCCCATCACTTAAGTAGTATGGAAAAGATTCTGTAAGGACCAAGACTTGAACATTAGTCTCCACCCCACAACATGCAATTATACTTAATTTATAATAAAGATTTTTCATTAATTTCTCTGAAATCAGAGTTGTGATCTTTTTACAATGTCTGGTTTTGCCATGAACTGTAGGGATCTCAAGGACATGACAACTCTACAGTATTTCCATTGTTTAATCTCAAACTAGTTTTTAATTCACATTGAAGTATCAGGATATTCAAATGCAATACAGCAAGTCACAGATCTGAGATGACAATCATAATATACAGGTTAGTCATCCAAATGCTATCTCTGCTTGATTAAGTAGCTTTTGACTGATGTCTTCAGCCTGAAATAAAAAATCAGTGCTTCATCTTCAATCTGTCATGTCATACTGCATTGCTTGATACATATCACATAATAGTTTGCTACAAGAAATCACAACACAGTAAGCTTTTGTGGTCTGTTACAGTTATTGCTTATTAATTCCTAATATTTGTGATAGGAGATGTTAATGAAGCATTACTGGTTTTTCACTTGTGAATTTTTATACAGCTAGTATATTGCTCTTTTTTCCATGTCCTTTAGCAGCAATGATAGCATCCAAGATGAGATTTTTGCGGGTTATGAAGTACAATAATTATGTACAGTGACGTGGAGGGAATATTGCTGCCCTAGCTAAACTTAATAAGGAGTAATAAATGTAGTATTTTCTTTATTATTTCTTTACATCCATGATATTTGACTGAAGTAAATGTATTTTAAATTGTCTCACTGCAGCTATAAATATGTTGTGGAAAGTCTGTGTAAACATAATTTTATAAATACAGTGTCTGATCTGCAGTTGCAGTATAATGGGTCTGCTGAAAGGTGCAATGAATTGTACATTCAAATGAAGTCTCAAGTTAGTGGCTATCTCTCTGTGAACCAAGCAAGATTGTTACACCTGCAATGGAAATCTGGCTGGATGAAAGTCTGCATCTGTCACATCAGTGGATTTGTGCCCCCCTATTTATACAGTCAAAGGCAAAATGCAGAAAGAAACTGTACATTTTTAGTTAAATTACTTGTTATTCCATCTGGACTTGTGCTGTTGCAGTTAGAAAACTTTCAAGTTATGAAGAAAACAGGAAAGCATTCTTTCTCTGCTGGCACCTGGACACCTAAAGTGAAAATAAGATTCAGCTTTTAAATATTTTAAAATATTCCTCTCAAAGTATTTCCAATTCATGAAATTGAAAATTAATATATTTTCACAGAAGAGTAGTCTTTATAGGACAGCATTTATAAGAGATTGTATTTATAAATCAGTTGCCCATCTTCAAGTATCAGGCAGTTAAAAGGTATTTAAAATAATTAATTTAGAAGCCTATTATAAAAAACATGCAACTTTTGAAAAGTCTAACAGTTAGATTTCTGATTTACAAATATTAAAAATAGTATTTTGTGTCCAGACTTTTAAAGTTCAGCGATAAAGCAACAGCACATGCCTGGACTTTATTGCTGCAGTTACTTGCAGTTTCAAGAGTATGAGGTCTTGAATGCTTTTGGATGTTCCCTTTCGTCCTGGATGCTATCCTTAGATCAGCAAAAATCAAGGTACATGTTTGTGTGGTTAAATATTGGCATATCCATACGTACATGGACACAAAATCACATGCGTCCAACTCTGGAATCTTCAACACAAGAAGGAAACGGACCTGTTGGAGAAGGTCCAGAGGAAGACAGCAAAGATGATCGGAGGGCTGGAACACCTCTCCTATGAGGAGAGGCTGAGAGAGCTTGGGTTGTTCAGCCTGGAGAGGGGAAGGCTCTGGGATGACCTTACTGCAGCCTTCCAGTATCTGAAAGGGGCCTACAAGAAAGATGGGGGTGAACACTTTACAAGGGCTCAGAGAAATAGAATGAGGAGTAACTGCTCCAGACTGCATAGATCTAGGTTAGAAATTAGGATTAAGTTCTCCACTCTGAGGGTGGTGAGACACCGGAATAGGTTGCCCAGGGAATTTGTGGATGCTCCATCATGGGATGTGTTCAAACCCAGGTTGGATGGGGCTTTGAGCAACCTGGTCTAGTGGGAGGTGCCTCTGCCCATGGTAGAGGGTTTGGAAGTAGATGATCTTTAAGGTCCCTTCCAGCCCAAACCAGTCTGTGATTCTAAGATCCTATGATACTCTCTCTGGCTACATTGTTTCATATGCAAAACACATAATACTAGAAATAGGTGGGTGACTGAGTGTGCCAATGATTTTGTAGATATGCTTTATGATAGTCATAAGTTTCATTAATATATAAATGGGTTTGTGAATAATAACCAATTCTAATATATGAATAACATAAATCTGATGAGAGTTAAACATTTTTAAATAAGCAACATCCTAAATATTTGCATTATTTTCTGCATTTACTCAATCCATATTTTTCAGCAGTCATAGTTCAGTAGTACTATTTAAAAAATCATTCAATGTTCCTAAAGTGAACCTGACTTCTGTATATTAACCAGGAAGGGCAAAAAGAATTTGCAGTTCTTACAAACTAACAAAATCTTTCAGAGCACTACCTTTTTCTTGTTAAATCACTTGACAACTGAGTCATTTCCTATTTTGTCATGGCTTCTGTTCATGCTGCAATAGTGCTACTACTTAGAAAACCCCCACCTATTATTCTCAGCTGCTCTTTGCAATTCATGCTCTGTAATGTTTTCATTGTCTTTGTTGCTCTCCTTTGGATACATTATTATGGTCTTTACATCCTTTGTATATTGTGGAACCCAAATCTGTGCACAGTGCTGGAGGTGAGGCTGCACCATTACTGAATATAGCGGGGCAATGACTTCTTTTATACTGTGCTCAATGCACCCCAGAATACAGTACATCCTTCTGGCTACCAGGGCACACAGTTGACTCATATTGAGCTTCCTATCAGCCAAAACACCCCGGTCCCTTTCTGCAGTGCTGCACTCTAGCCTCTTGTCCTCCAATATGTACGTACATCCAGTATTACACCATCCCAATTGCAGAATCCTGAGTGTTTACACAGACACTTACAAAGTCATAGCAAATTGGGTAGAAAGTTTTATGTGACATGAAATATTACATCTGGAAATGGTATCCAAGAAAGTCATATTTAACATCTTTCTGGATAATCCTATCTCTTTCTACCACTGACAAGAGTTACTTTAACAGTTTAACTTAAATGTGGATGACTCATTTTTATACAGATGAAATTATGTGAGATGAATAGTTGCTTCAATGATAATTTATACATCAAAAAAGAAGACAAACACACTTTCATTTTGACCCACTGAAGTAGTAGAGAGTATTTAAGCTCTTAAATATTTCTGTAGTAAATCAGATTAAAAGGAAAAGTCTCTTTTGATTTATCAGTTTAATATGGGTAATTAAATTATAATATTTCTGATTTTTAATTATAGTAATGATTTTTATATTGTGTGTTGATTTTGCAGTAATATTTTATTATATTTTGGTAGAGGGATGTGTATTATTGACTTCCCTACTTGTAGATAAATTTGACATTTTAATGTTTGATATTTTTTATTTCCTTCGTTTCATTAGTTTCTGGAAGACACTGTCCCCAGTATTAACAATTTAGCTTATGAACTAATCCTATGTCACCACTGCAAGTGCTTCAAAAAGGATATATTTCTCTTAAAGGCACGTCAGGGATACTTCTGTTGTTCTAGCATGTGATGTAACTGTAGGTATGTAAATGTTCTCCACTCAAAATCCTTCCTTAATTTGATTGTTTTGTTTCTCTCGTTACAGAAACAGCCATATTTGAGCTAGACTTAAACTCTTTCTTTCAAATAACATATTCAAAAGAACATTGCTCTTAATCAAGACAAATCTATGCATTATGAAGAATCTCAAAAAAATTAAACACGTATCTTCTAATTGCTTTCACACTCATTGTGCCTTTCTTTTCTCTTTATTTACTTTATCAGAGTCAGACTTTGATGGAATTTAGATCAACCACATTAATTCAAATCATCTTCATCTGTGATTGATGCCAGGACATGCTCTTGTATTCTTATTCACTGTTTTCAGCTGCAGTCAGCAGTAACCTCCAACAAGCAAGAGAGTAGTGCTAAATCCTTAGACAACCATATCTGAAAAATAGCTGTGTGTTCAAGTCCAGTTGTTTCCATGAACAATTTCAGCACACTAAATTACTCAGTAACAACTTGAATAATTACTGAAATACAAATGTCTTTCAGCATATAGAATACTTGGGATCAATTTTCAGTAACTATTTTGCATATTCTGCATTTCAAATTCATTACTAATGCTGAGACACAAGAGTTTTTATTCTATGACTGGATGTTTTTCAAGCATGTAGGACATTTAAAATGGAAAAAAAAAGAACAATTCTGGTTTGAACACTAGCACTAATACTAACTGCACTGCATGAATATTCATATTTTTTCTACTACATTTTTAGAACAAATATTGCCTGACAATTTATAAAGAGAACCAAAAAGGTTAAAATACCATCAAACAAAATGTGCAGAATATGATGTCTATATAGGTTAACAATACTTTTCTGAAATACTGGATTAGAATTATAGGATTCTGACTGACATGTTTGGTGTTAGTTTTCTGAATTTTTCCTCAATGGCTATTTCATCTTTGGTCATTTATCTATGTATCCATCTATCTGTTTGTCTTCTTTTTTTGCACATTTGTATGTCTTCTGGCTGACAGAAAAGTCAGGAAACTAGATGTTGGTTTTTTTCCTTACAAATTAGTTTGAACTGGTTTAAACAGTGTTGATTACTTCACCCTTTTTACTCAACTTTTCATTTATGAGACTGCATTCTTTTAAGGCATGCCATATATATATAGTTCATTAAACTTTTTAAGTAAACTCAGTACTTCCATTTATAATTTGAGTAGTCACATGTATGCATGAACTGCTCAGGAAAAGAGGATGACTTTTATGAAAACCCAGAAATGTAGCTATACATCCTTAATTAACAGTTTTGTGGAAAATGCATTTAGATATCTCCAGTGCCACAGAATCCAAGTATTCATGTTTTTGCCAAAGTTTCACAATATATAAGTTAAAAGATTTTATTTCTGAATGAAAGTCACATGACATTCTTGGCAATAAAAAATAAATATTGGGTTTTTTTTTTTCTTTTTTGATGAGGGATGTAATTTCAGGCTAGTTAGTATGTTTTCATTCAGTTTCTAACAGCAATGAAGTATCCTTAAATTTCTTTATTTTTAGCCTACAGGCAAAACTTCCAGCCACACAGCTACAGAATCATATCTGAACGATACTCACAAGAGGTCCTTATACTTGCTTATAGTCAGATATATATTTACACACACACAGAGATATATATAGGCACACATGGTAACCTACATTTATACATGCTCTAGAGATGAAGGTAACTCAGTCTGTGCTGCCAGCTTAGCCAATTTCAGTCACTTTCAAGTACTGTCATTAGAAAATCTCTCCATGCTGTTTCTGTGCAGTCTCCCAAGCTGCTGTTTGCTATGGACATAGAAAAAAAATAGATCCCTTATTTACTGAATACTGTTTTCTGTCTGAAAGCTATTATTTTCCATCTTTCTAGAAATTTAGTGTCCATCTATATTAGAAAGTGAGTAAAAGTGTGAAGCAATCAACACAGTTTAAATGAGCACAAACTATTTTTTAAAAATATAAAATACTTTTTTTTTTTTACTTTTCTGACAACCGGAAGACAAATAAATATTTGTGTAGCAGTGTATTCTTGCATAATTTTAGTATCTTTTATTTGCCCCCACTGAACAGAAAATTTAAGGAGCTTGTGAAAATATTAAATAATACCACACCTAAGACAGAACTCTGAAAATCTCTAATTCATACAGCCTTCATTCTGACAGACAAAGATTAATATTAACTCTACTTTATATTATTTTCATCTAGATTATGTCTCCCAAGGCTGCTTGTGAGAATGTCTTTCAAAGACTTACTCAAGTGAGTATATATGTAACCTACTTTTTCTTCTATGTTCACAAGGGCCACTGCTTTCTACTAGAGAGAAAATATGTTTTGGTTGACACAATCCATTCATGACAAATCCATATGACTTGTCACTCACTTCCTTATTTTCTTATATCTGCCACTAGTGGTTGTTATAATTCCTACTTGTAGTAGAGCTATGTTTTGAAAATTGGTGCAGAAAAGCAGTTTTTAGTCTTCTTGTCATTAGTTGTGGTTAACTGTCATCTGAACAGTAGGCTGACTCTTTCCTTTGGTCTTCCTCTTGCCACTAAAGTGCTTGAAATTCTTCCTGTCCTTTGCTAATTGCAGCTGGTTTGTTTTTTTGTGTTTTTTTTTTTTTTTTTTTTG
>VWZY01003309.1:88155-148650 GCA_013399075.1 Chloroceryle aenea
TTTTCCTCTGTGGTTCTCATGGTATTCCTATATGCTCGTGCTATACTTTCATGTTCATCCTTATTATCCTGGCCTAGTTTCCACTTCCTTTTTGCTCATTTCTTTTTCTTAAATCCATGAAGTGTTCTTCATTTAGACAAGTAGGTCCCTTATGATATTTTCCATATTTTCTCTGCAGGGGGATACTTTGTGCTTGAGCTTTTTTAAGTCTTTAAAGAACTGCCAGATTTTTAAAGTATATTTTATGCTCAGACTAACCTCTCAGGACATGCAGTCCACCAATTCTCAGAGTTTATTGCAGTCTTCTCTCCTGAAATCCACTGGTTTTACTTCTACCCTGAAAAAATCTCACTGCCTTACATTACAATTCCTTTCATCTAAACATTCTTCAGTTTGAAAGGGAAAGGAAATCTGGAAGATACTCCTCTCTGATGATTACCTCCAACAACAGTGGCCATAAGTACATACCACAACTTGTTGGATATATCTCTTCTTTTGCCATCTGGATATCAGGTTAGCTGCGATACAAGGACAACTTTAAAATTCCTTTAAAAAAACCCCTCACTCTGTTTTTTTGGGTTTATATAAATGTATAGCATACTCCCTTGCCCATGGAAAATATACTATTATATTTTTAAGCACTATTGAAAAATATTTCAATGTTCTACTTATTTCTGTATTTTGGTCCACAGAGTAGTCTGTGGAAAAGTTACAGGGAAAAGTTACTTTTCCTATTCCATTTGTTTGTCTTTGTTTAGTGTGCTGTGTGCTATTAATGTAAATTGTACTGTCATTTGCCATAGCCAAACTTGTCAACATTAGATTCTTGCTTTGATTTCAGAGAAAGATGTCAGTTTCCCCTGTATACTTTTAAAGACCTCATCTTAGTATTAAGTCAGTTAAAGTGCTTGGCAAACCATGGCTGTATATTCCTTCTTGGACTTTGTTGTGCATATTCATAACACTTCTTGGTCAAAAGAGATATTTTAAACCACAGACACATATTTCATTTTTACATTTGTTGTATTGTTGACAGCAGTAAATCCAAAAATGGATTTATTGGTCCAAATATGAGATATTATCAACATTTTGGATATTTTTTTCAAGTTCATGACCTTTATCTCTGTGTTCCTATCATCAGTAATAGCAGCACAGGGAATGATCCAAACTGCATGGAGTTGACAGTAGTGGAAGAAAGAGCTGCTGACTAGAGGGGGACAAGCACTATTCCTATGAGGCTGTAACTGGCAAACCCTCCAATGTGTCAAGAAACCACATACTTCACATTATGTATACCCTTATGGGATAATCCTGATGTCATTAAGCTGTTTTCTGATAACAGTAAAAAAAAAATATTCCAAGTCACCATTCAGACAAAAGGAGTATTATCCTCTGCTTCAGTGGAAAGCTCCTGGTTCTCTGGTCCTTCTTAGTAAAGACTGGGCGATGAATGGCTGTAGAGTGGCCCGGTTGAAAGGGACTTGGGAGTACTGGCTGACAGCCAGCTGAACATGAGTCAGCAGTGTGCCCAAGTGGCACGGATGGCCAATGGGATCTTGGCCTGTATCAGGAATAGTGTGGCCAGCAGGACTAGGGATGTGATTCTTCCCCTGTATCTGGCACTGCTGAGGCCTCACCTCGAGTACTGTGTGCAGTTCTGGGCCCCGCACTTCAAGAAGGATATTGAGGTGCTGGAGTGGGTCCAGAGGAGAGCAACAAGGCTGGGGAAGGGACTGGAGGGAAAGTCTTATGAGGAGAGGCTGAGGGAGTTGGGGCTGTTCAGCTTGGAGAAGAGGAGACTCAGGAGAGACCTCATCAATCTCTACACCTACCTGAAAGATAGTTGTAGGCAGGTGGGGGCTGGACTCTTCTCCCAGGCAAACGATGACAGAACTAGACGGCATGGCCTGAAGCTGCGCCATGGGAGGTTTAGGTTGGATATCAGGAAGCACTTCATTATAGAAAGGGTCATCAGGCACTGGAATGGCCTGCCACAGGAGGTGGTTGAGTTTTCATCCCTTGTGTTTAAGGAAAGATTGGATGAGGCACTTAGTGACATGCTCTATCTAGGTGGTGTGGTGTCAGGTCTTAGGCTGGACTTGATGATCTCAAAGGTCTATTCCAGTCTCTATGATAATTCTATGATAATTCTGTGCCAATGATGCCAAATTCAAGGGAATAGACTCTACTTAATGGCGGGTCTACCATGCAAAGGGACCCATACAAAGGGACTCAGACAGGTTGGAGCAATGGACTAGCAGGAACCTCTTGAAATTCAGTAATGATAAGTGCAAAGTCCTTTGCTTGGGAAATAAGAGGGTCTTGAACTGATATCAGCTGAGGTATGACTGGCTGAATGCAGAACAGGACCTCAGTGTTGTGATGGACAGCAAACTCAACAGCAGTTAGCAGAGCTTGATATAAGGAAAGATATTTTCATCAAAACAACAGCTAACTAGTGAAGCAGAGAGAGTGAGTAGTCAGCCCAGAGAGATTGTACAGTCCTCATAGCCAGACAGTTCAAGATCTGAGTAAAGCCCCGAGCAGCCAGATATGACTCCCTAGATGACCCTGCTTTTAAGCAAGAGGTTGGACTAGAGGTCTACTGAGGTTCTGTGTTCCTATGAGTTTAGAAATGCATTCAATAGGTTCCATATGTCAGAAGCACTGTTTATTTCATAGCAGTATATCATAGAACATAGAATTGTTTTGGATGGTAAAGACCTTTAAGATCAGAATTCAACCATTAACCTGACATTGACAAGCCCACCACTAAACCATGACCTAAGCACCTCTTCTATGCATCTTTTAAATACTTCCAGGGATGGTGACTCCACCACCTCCCTGAGCAGCCTGTTCAAGTTTTCAACAACCCTTTCCATGAAGAAGTTTTTCCCAACATCCAACATAAACCTCCACTGGCACAACTTGAGGCCAAGCGATTAGTATTTTAGAAAGACCTATACTAGAAGGTAGTCACAGAAATATTGATCTTCTATTCATGACAATGTAAAAACTTGTATTAATGCAACACTAATACCCTATCATTGCTAGAGAATAAAGATTTCATACAGATGCAGGATAAATACTAAGGGGCTCACAGATAATTTTTATCTATTTCTGAAAGGCAATGCCATGCCAAGTAGTATGTTGGACTGTTTTAGTTTGGTGGGAAGGTGTGCTAAAGCTGACTGGACTGTAAAATGAAGTAACCTGAGATAGGTTACCATATCATTTTTTTATTAAATGACAAATATAAGAAGAGAATAAAAATTGAATGGAGTAGAAGGAGGATAATAAAATAAAATAGTCAGTTTCTCAATTACCCTCAGGTATAGCTTTAATCTTTGTATTTCCTTCACTGACTTATTGCTCATTCTTTCTTTCAAGCAGAAACAAGCAAATATGGTTGGTTATATTTAACTCTTCATGAGCTAGCTTCTTCAACAAAGATACAGAACTGCCAGCCACAAAGGATTATTTGTATTTCAGAACTTTCCTGTGTATATTTGTTTCCATTTTCTAAAGATTTTCTATAATTTTCTTTTGCCTAATAGTGCATTCAGCTTTACCTCTGCAGCTTTCCATATAAATACAAGTTCATTCTGATGCCATTTCTGGGAGATTGCTATGTGGAGGAGGCAGTTCAGCATGCCTCTTTTCAAAGCAAGGTTTCTGCATGGGTGAGTTTAATGTTTTGAATTTTATAATAAAAATTAATGCACATAAATCAAAGATCTGAGTATTCCAGTGAGAAGAAACAAAGCCTACAATGCTTCCTAAACCAGGAGGCAAACCTATTAGGTTATTTTCTTTTAGGCAATCCACAGCTATTTCTAAAGTGGCACTGAGCTCCTGCCTCCTGCAAATCATCAGCTTAAGTGGCCTTAAGAGTGTTCTGCAGGACAATGATCTAAAATTTGTATTGCTTTCTTCCATTTATTGAGATATCATAGAGTAATTCTTCAGTACAGCAGGCTTGTTCTATAGCAAAATTTTAAAAGAAACAAGTAAAAACTTCTGACTCCTTTCTTGGTAGAAAATATTGTACAGAGCACTCATCTAAAACATTTTTAGCTTGTTCCTATCCATCCCAAGATGTTACATACAGTAAGTTTTACTGATCTTTAAGACAGTGAGACCAATAGGTCAGGATATATACAAGTGATGAAAATGTAACTTTTTATCAATTTTTACCAACTTTTTGTCAAATTATATCATAAATGAAATAATAATTCTCACTATTTTATCAATTTATTGGGTACTCATTTACAAACAATACTAAGGGTCTAAGTCATGGCTTATTGACATCAGGAGAATAATTAAACAGATATCAATAAGTGTGGGATCACAATAAGTGTGGGATACACTATATTGAGAGAAGAGTGATTTAGGTGGAAGTTGCAAGTCCAAACCTAAGAAAATGTTCCAGTAAGTTTTAGTTGTACATATATGCAGTCGTTTCATAGTCTTTGGTCTTCTAAATTACAGAAACTTCCAAAATTAATTTAAACTTACAGGCATGCGCTACCTAAGCTCTTTCCAGCACTTGGGAAACATGGTGGTAGATATGTGGATTTAGACCTCTGCAGCCTGAAAAACAAATTAGCTGCAGTTTACAAGAGAGGGTCCCAAAAATCCCTATCAGTTCTCTAGTCTCCTATTTCCAAACACAACAATTTAACAGAATGTTCTTCAGCCATAAAATCTTAAAAACATGAGACACTACAGAAATGAAGTTTGATCTGTCAAGAGGAAAACAGTGATGGTGTTTCACTTGCCTTTTCTATCAACAGGTTCATATTTTGGGCATTTGGCCAAGAAGTGGATGATCCACGTTTGATTTCCCCTTACACTGGACAGTTTTTAAATCTTTTTTCTATTTCCTAGGTATCAAATTATAAAAAGACAAAGAGAAGAAATGGTCTGTGTAGACACAGCAGAATCAAGGAGACCTGGTTTTTGCTTCTAAGGACTGTGTATGAGTTTTACAAGAGTCAAACGTAACATTAAATACAGAGTGAGTCTGTGAATTAGAAGACACAGTGTTCCTCAAAGACCTGAGATATCTGTTGCCACCTCCTTAATGAAATGCAGTGTGATCACTTTTGAGAAACAATCATTGTAGATGCTGTTTGTCTTACCAGTAGCCTACTCATTATTGCATTCACACTCAAAAAGCATTTCCGTTAAAAAGTTCAAGGCAAAGGATGCTTCAGCTTTGAGCGTCTTGAATGGGCTTGGACCAGGAAGGCATGGACTTTGGAACTGCTCAGCATGACAATGAAATTAGCATCAAATTTCCAGCCTGCTATTTGAAAATAACAGTTGCCAGGTACTTAGAAAAAGAACAGTATGGCAGACTGTTTTTTCCTTCTTATGAGTCCACTTTGCTTCATTTCTTAAAGGTTGATGTACACCGCCTCTGGATCCCAAGAGATCAGTTAGGCCCCTAAACTCCAGAGATGGCTGTGATTACATACACCTCTCAGTTTAGTGTATCTCATGATAAAGGAAATTCTTACTTTGCATACATGATTTTTATAGCTTCAGTGGAAAACACCCTCAGTCCTCAGACATGATAGGAAACCTATAGGGGCCTGGATTTCCTTTTGATAGCAGCAGCAAACACCAGAAACTGAAAGTACCTAAAGAATTTAGTTTGCTGATTTCATGAAGAAGCAGATCCTGAGAGAACTATCAGTAGCCAACATTGAAGCCTAATGGCAATTCCTGTTTATTCACTGTCTCATGGGTGTTTATAGATCATGTTTTCCATCATCCATTTCTTCTTGTGAGGAAAAATAAAAGCAACACTTTGAATTCCCACTCAGTGTTTGTGCTCTTTATATGTGCCCAGTATCATGCTATGCATTTTTATTATCTGTGCTGTAATAGAAAACAAATAAAAACAATGTTATAAATCCAATAAAACAATAGGAGAATATACAATATGGGGCATTGGAGAAAATGTGTGTGAATAGCAGTCAGAAACTAAAATGCTGAATACATACTGATCTTTTTGTTATGACTGAAAAATGCAGAATGCAAAAACAATGGAGGGAGGGTTGTATGTGTGCGGCTTTCTCTTCTGGAATCACTGAAGTTATGTAGTCAGCCCTCAACTCGGAAACAAATGAAGCTAATTCTTATTATGTGAGATCTGTTATGAAGTCTATATCTCTACTGGTAAGGATAAAGTTTAGCTTCTCATTATAAGCTTGATTGTTGATTTTTTTTCCATAAAATTATGTAAAAGACACCAACATGGGGTTGGCTGAAATTACCTGAAGATGCCATTTTCAGATTTTTTATTTTTTTTTTGTAGTGGGAAACCCTGAGAAAAAAAAAGAGGTCACAAAAAAATTTAAAATCCAATTCCATTGACAACATTAGGGCCATATTTTCACTAATGACTTCTAAAAAATATCTCTTTAATTTATAATTTATGGGTCATCTTTACCAGGATTACAGTCTAATCCTTTTAAAATCCATTTTAGTCAGTGTAGTGGTCTGGCTACACTAGTTGGTGAAATCATCCCTGTGAACTGATGCAGAAGGATGCCTTAAAGTGGTTTCAGGAAAACTCAAATGATTTAACGCTCCAGGAAGAGACATTAACCTGCTGCAATGAGAGTAGCATCAGAAGTCTCCACAAAGTCAGTTGTCCCAGTGACAAACGCCACAGTGACTTATCTCTGACAGGTTTCTGGAGGATGCTAAAATCATCTCCTCTGATTTTTGAAATCACATTGTTCTCCAGCTGGAGAATGATAGCACTGATTTATGGATACAGAAATACATGGATGCAAACAGGTACTGGTGCAGCAGTACATTGTGGTGCATTAGAACTGTTTTGGGGACCCAGTCTAAAATTGGTCTTGTTGGACTTTTCTCCCCTGTGCCAGGCTTATGCAGCTGTAGCACAGCAGCTTGGCATTGTGCAGACCTGTTGCCATGCTTCTGCCATGCTGGAGATGACCCTACTTGATCTTGCTCAGAAACAATGCATGTCATGTCATTGCATTTGGTTCTGGACCAGCTTGAGGTGGGCTATATAATGATGGTGAAGTTCATAAAAAGGGAAGCACATAGCTATGTGGACATGTTGGCTATTGAATGCTCATCCTTTCTGTAGCTTTTTTCAGGATGGGAGGATGGAGTGTCTCCTGCTTTTTCCTTTTAGGGTTGTGAAGGTTCTTTTTACAGTTCAAGGACATGACTGGGAATTGCCAGTCTGCAAGTGAATTTCTTCCATTACTTTTTATAGCTAATGTATCATAGAGCCATAAAGAAGAGTCATTCTCTTCTTTTAAACTCCAGCTTCAATAAGTAATTTCTGTAGGGGGAGATTGGGAAAAAAGTTTGGAGAAAGAAGAGGCCTGCTCCATGTGGATGGACAGATTTGTCCCTTTATGTGCCACCGGTCTTCCTTCATTCCAGTCTGTGGCTGAGCACAGGTAGTTTTAAAATTACATACCAACAACATAGTTACTGTGGTAGTAGTTATTGATGGATAGAGAACTTGAGGAGAGAGATTAGTTTAGATAACTATGTGTGGCAGTTGCACTTATACTAAATAAGTGCTGCTCAAATTCAAACCTCTGTTTTCAAGCTGAAGACAGACAGAGTTGAACTCTAAAAGCTCTTCAGGAGACAGAAAACAATATTTTAAGCATGTAGTGAGCCTAGGCCTAGTTGTTTCCTTGGCACACTTATGCTTGTGGTTTTCACTTCTTTTGAAAGACCGAACTATACTTGCTTTGTAGACATGGGGGGCTCCAGTCCGAAAGGAAGAATGATGGAATGATTCGGTTAGATTCTGCTCTACATCTTAAATCATTCTGTCAGTGTTTCTTTGATCTACCTTTCCAGTGCTGGCATAAAACAGTTTTTCTTAAGTCAAAACTGGAGCAGAATAGCATGGAAGAACTCCTCACATGGACAGCCTTCAGACGTATGTAGAGAAGACATATACTGAAAAGCTACCGTTTCTCAACCAGAAATTATGCCTAGTTCTGTGAACTTCTCTACTTCACTGAACCAGGAGATTAAGTGAGGCAGACTGATGGCAGGTAGTGCTTGCTGAAGCTTGGCAGCGTCAGTGTGCCTGTAGGCACAACTCGGGTAGATTTATTTGGTTTCCAGGTCAAACCCTGAAAACAAGCCAGGAAGCTATATGTAAGACAGATTTATTCCTTCTTCACTGAAAAAAAAAATGTACCAAACATTCACTGAGTGTTTAATAAAAGTAAGGTGTCTTATGGATTTGTTATTTAAAACTGTTAATTATAGTTGTACCAGTGACATGGTGGAGGTTAGGCACACAACAAAGAAAATATAAATACAAATACTGTAAACAAAATGAAAATGCAAGAGCTGTTGTGGATAGCTTTCTTTGTGAACAAATTGATGTTGCAGGTATGAATCTTCTATAGTTTCTGTGGTTTATTAAAAAATCCCACCTATTTTTCTAACATATATACATGCATATACATACTTTTTTTTTTTTTCTTTCTATTTTACAGGATACCAGATTGTGATCTGTACGGTCTGAGGGACCTTGAGATAAATGCATTTGGAAGAAGTATGGATGAAAGAAGTGGTTTCCCTAGCAACAGGAACTTTGTGTGAAAACTATTCAAATGCAGTCTCTTCTTCCCTGTTTATGCCTTACTCAGTGTTTTGGTTAGTGCACACTATACAATGATCCTTTAGAATGCTATTCTCAAAACATTTCAGTGACAATAGGCAAAATACCCCCTTGCCTTGAAAAAGTCCTGTGCCCCTCAGAAGTTCTTCCAATGAACTGAAGTCACCAAAAAGTATACATTGTACGTTTCAACAGCCTACCTATTCTGTGAATTAAGATCTAAGTTATAAAAATAACTTTATTCACAAACTGTATGCCAAAGTTTGATTTCTTTAAAATTTCTACTTATGACAGATTTAATGGATATTTCCAGACTAAGTTTTAATTTCACTCATGCACAAAGAGTCTTTATATATAACCATAACCTAATGGTTTACTAGACTGGTGGATGGTCAACTATACCATAAATATCTGTTAGTATATGCTATTTTACTCAGTAAACTGTAATGTTTTCTCATTGACTCAGTCTTCATAAAACCCCAGGGGACAGATCAGCTGGGAAGATACCTTCCTTACAACTGTTTGGCTGGCTGCAGTTTGCATGCTTTTTCTAACATTGTGATACATATTCACAGATAATTATTGTCTTAATGTTTTTCCCTGAACAAAGTATGATAAACTACGATTTTTACTTTTCATCTTATTTTACTACTAATTGCATCTGTGTTGAATCAAAAGCAAGCAAAAGTCAATCAAGTTGAACCCCATGCTACTGGTTGTTACCTATGTATTTTTCCTCTTTTTTCCTTTGACAATTTGCATATGTCAAATTCTCAGACATAAAAAAAGGTCTTTTGTATTGAAGTCTAGCATTTTATTCCATTTTTTTCTTCCTTCTTGAGGATATTGGGACTGGATAGAGTCTTTAGTTATGCTGTCTTTAGCAAAGACAACATTTAATATAGAATGGAATTCCTGATATTTTGGTAGCAATATGCAATATGCTCAGAACAGTCTTTACACAAATATTACAGTTAATCAGAAGAGCTTTGTCAGGTTGCTGGGAAAAGAGTGTGATGTAGTAGGTGCAGAATACATGCAGTCTAGTGGCAGGATTGGGAGATGGATTTACAAAGTTGTGGCAAAGGGTGTTGTGTGTGTGTGAGTTACTAGAGGTCTCTTACCCCCGTTCTCTCTAAAATATGCATGCTTGATTCCTGTCACTGAAACACTCACAAAACAAACAGCAACTGCTATCCAAAACAGGGGTTTATTGCTACCAAATCTGCCCAGCGCTCCTTCTGACCGCATGCAAGTTTGGATGTCTGTTGCAAATTAACCACTACACAACTAACTCATAAACCTTAAGGAAAAAATGAACAAAAATGGACACACACTCACTCATCAAGGGGAAACCTCCCACACCAGAGTGCCCAAGACACCACTCACCCAAAGCAGGGAGCCAGGTTCCCACAATCTGTGGAGACTCACTCAATCTGTGGAAGTATCCTTGGATAGTATGTCCAAGGGGAGGGTCTGACTGCCAGGCCTGCTGCTCTTTGAACATGCAACTCCTTTGGCTCTTAGGCAGGACCCCATTTATACCCTGGTTGTGGATGCACTGTAGTAATTTTGATTGGTTGAGGGGACAAGCCCAGACAAAAGACAGACAAGCGCAGACCCCAGGCTTGTTTACTGAGGTGTCCAGACCCCGAGGCACCAGTTAAGCACAATGAAGTGCATCTTAATGGCTGACACACCAAGCTGGTCCAGCACACTCTGTTTCCTTTGTCTGTTTTGTATGTTGGGGGGGCTGCACCTGCCACAGTGACATTCATAAATAATTGTACACGCTAAAAATGGTCATGGAGGCTAGGAAGATAGTTGTTCAGCATGAATGCCCTGCATATTTGTTTCAGAGCTTTAAAAGGATGTTGCATCTAAGTATAAATCCTGTCAGTCAGGTCTTAATCTTAGTGCCAGAACTAAGTCCTAAATTAACAGACACCAACTTTTTTTAGCCAGAAACAATCTGTCTAGCGTACCACTGTTATTCATATCCATGTCAAGTATGAAAAGAGTAAATATCGTCCAAGAGAGTGAGAATCGTATCTGTAAGGATTTAGAAATCCTTTTTCTGTGCAGAATAGCAGTTGTGTTGAAACATGTATGCTACGCATGATTTCAAATTAATTTTTATCTTACAGTCTGCTGCCTAACTGTTATTCATCAGAGATACAAATAATATCTTTTGTTTTTAGAAAAAAACTCAAACCTTGATTCAATTAATATGTATGAAATATAAACAAATACAGAAAAGTTTTTAAAACAATGAGAGACATAGATTTGTTATATGGAGTCTGCAGTTTCTGATGCAAGAGATGTATATCAGCATTAGGCTTATTAAAGTCAATGAACTAATATCAACTTTCAGATATATTTAGACAAAGACTCAGAGAAGAAAACAGTACTCACAGATATAAGAACTATATTACATATTTTCAGAATTGCAGTCAGGATTCTTGTCACATACCTGTAATTTAAAGAAACGCTGAATAGCAAGCTCAAAGATGATCAAAAATTACAAGTAGATTTTCAGCAAGTTCTCTTTTGACTAAAATACTCTAGAGAGCTATAAAATACTAAATGGCAAAGGGCAATAAATGGTAAAGAATTGACACGAGACATGGTGGAAACAACAAAATTATGAGGTAGTGTGTTAAAACTAGCAAAAAACTTTTTATATATGAGTAAAGATAAGGCAAGAAATTATAAGTAAATGAGGTTTTTTAGAACTGGTAAGTAAACTGGAACAGAATCTTAACAAGCTATTAATAGATGCAAACTACAACTCCTTTTCCTGTTATATTATTTTCTTAGAACTCCTCTTCTGGATAATTATCAAAGATAAACAGGGTACTAACCTGCATGATTTCAACAACCAAACTGTCTTACAGTTTAATTTTGTGAGAAAGGTGTTGAGCACAGTGTTGGGTTTCATGTCTCATGACTGAATGGTAGATTGTCCTTGCTAATCCTTTATGGAACATGAATCCTGTAAGAGATATAATTAAACAGGCACATGAATGAATATGTTATACTTGGGGAGACTACTATAGTCTCAAACCTTCCAAGATGGTCCATAATGTTGTTGATAAGTGAAATGTGCTTGATACAGTCTGTAGCAGACAGTACAAGCACAGGATGACTTCAGAGCTCCCATGAAAAGAGGAAGAAAGGGAGAGCAGAGAGGGAGATTGCTCTATCAGTGCCTCTCCTAGTGAAGCGTGATGTATGAACATAGCCAGTAACCTACAGTATGTCCCCACACACTTATTGGACAGTAAAGTCATTCACCATATTTTGCTTCTGCCACTCATCAATCTTTTATGTAAAGTGTTGCCCTATACTACATGTGATAAATATATTAACATTTAAAGAGTAAATTGTATGATTCTGGTCAAGTCTTCCCAAACAGCGGAAGTGACTGAATTCTGCAACACTGGGCAAGAGTATGTCTGTTTGGTTTTCCAAAAGACGGTTGGCAAATACTTTCAGCAAAATTATTTCAGGGCACGAGCGGAAGTTCCTCATATGGGTAACTAACTGATTAAAATAAGAAATAGAACAGGACTAAATTATTTCAGATTATCAGAGTTACATCAACAGTGGAGGTCCTCAGTGATATGTACTACAATCTGTATTGCTCAAAATAATAATAAATGATGTAAAGCAGAGAGAGTAGAGGCACAAAAATTTTCTGAAGATACTAGATTATTTATACTAATAAGGGCAAGGGTCACCTGAACATATGAAGAGTTGTGAGACTGAGTAACTGAGAAGCTAAATGACAAGTAAAATTCTATGTACATAAATGTGAAAAATTGCAGCTGGAAAAGGTGCATACAAAATGATAGATTCTGAACTCAACAATACTGTTTAGGGGTTGATCTTGGTTTACTGCAAATAGCTCCATAAAATGTCAAGTCAATGATCAGAAGCAGTGAGAAATAAATGTTCAAAATTATTAAAAAAGAAAAGAGAACAAAAAAACTTATTATAAAAGTTTATTAGGATACTATTATTCATCTACACTTTGAATATTGTCCACAGGTACGGTCTCCTTAATCTCTGAAAGAATAATATAGAACTGAAAACTGAAGACAAGGATGCTTAAGGTATGGACCAGTTCCATTGCAAAAAACTAAATTTATAAGTCTGGAAAAGAAAGGAACACTATGACAGGGTGGTATGAATTCCATAAACATGTGTGCATAGAGCTTGAGTATTCAGCATTTCTTGCAGGTCATAGACTAGAGAAGACAGATCAAAACAAAGAAAACAAGATTGTTCTTTGTAAGTATGGAATTCTTCATCAAAGAGCACAGTGGATATAAAAAGCTGGATGACTACAGAAGGAAACAGATTATATCTGTATAAAAGAAATGGATATAGGTTACTAAATATATAGAAAATTTGTCTACATCAGAAAGCCATTGAACTGAAAATAGGACATTATGCTGAAGTATGTTTGCAGTTTTCTTCCTCTTGTCTAAGTACTCACAGACACTGCTGGAAAGAGGACACAAGAGAGACACAAAGGCTTTCTTCTGTTCTGATTTATCTCAAGAGACTTTATTAAAACCTTTTTCTCAAATGCCTATGTTATAAACAGATATAATCCTGAATATCTCATTCTTATTTCCTTACGTTAATCACTCATTTATTATTCATGTCCTCTTTCATAAATTTATACTAGTCTCCAGCCCCTCTTATCTAACTCTTTCATATTTATTCAGGAATCACACTCTTTAATTGAGGTTGTACTTAAAGATCTGTTGCTTTCTGTTTTCCGCTGGATATTTTCCAGTATAATGTTCCTGTGGAAATTTTCCAACTGCTATTAAGACCAGCGAAGGGATAAAGGAAAAATAAGCAAACAATCTAAATCTTATTATTTCATTTCCATCTGTTCCATATTTTCTGGGACCATACTGAAATATCATCTTTCTTTTGTCTTAATCTATTTTTAGCCAGTTCTGTTGTCAACCTTAACTATGAGTTTGAATTTACCCTAGCAAAAAATAATTGCATACATTCCACTTCCTCTGGTAAGCAGTGAAACACAATTTCTATAACATCAAACCATTTGTTAATTCTGGATTCCTCAAAGACCACTGTTGTCACTGACTTCTGCTTCTTTGTAAAAAGATTCACTCCTTAATCTTTTCACAATGCCATTAGAATTTCTCATATACTTCTATAGATATTCCTTTATAGATCACATCACTGTGATTGCCTCCAGATTTGAGAAAATAAGAGAAAGAAAGCTACACATCAACTTTACCCACACATTATAAAGACATAATCACTAACCATATTACCATTGCAAAACACAGTAAGGATGAAAACACCTTGTACTGACAGTACAGCAGATGTAAAAACCAAAAAATCTAAACTTTCATTTAAATTGAAATTACTTTAAATTTATATTATCTATGATGTGCTTTTTACTGTGTAAATTAAGAGCCTTTTTAATTTCAATTTTTTTCTTGATTTTTAAAAAAATTTCTAAGCTGTCATTTTATTTTCACTGTTTCCTGATTATTATTTGTAATAGATATTTGTAATAATATTTGTAATAGATATTTGTAATAATATTTGTAATAGAATGGTCCTAAACCCTCTGCTATAGAATTAATCTCCCCTGGGAAATACTCTGAAGGTATACCTTGAACCTTTGACCTAAACAACTCAAATGTCTAACAAAATTAAAATCAGCCCACATAATTTAATTTAATTGACTAGTTTCATGATTCCATGATTCTGTGATACTCCATAACATAGAACATCATGCTCAGTATGTAAACTGGGGGGAGCTGACAGGGAGGGGCAGATTGCTGCTGCTTGGGCATGAGTCATGTGCAGGTGGTGAGCAATTGCATGCTGTATTTCTTGTCTTTTCTTGGATTTTATTTCTCTCTCTTTTCATTGTATTCCTTTTCATTTCTGTTATTATTATTGTTATAGTAAGCTATCATTGCTATTATTATATTATATTTTAGTTATTAAATTGTTCTTATCTCAATCCATGAGTTTTACAATGTTTTGATACCCACCCTGTCTCCCCCTAGTTCTGCTCCCTATCCCACTGGGAGGAGGGAGGAGTGAGTGAGCAGTTGCAGGATGCTTAGTTGCTAGTTGGCATTAAACCATGACAGATCTGCATTGAAATAATGGTTGGATATTCCTACTATCACTTGCTGTGTCACATATATGAATTTCAGTTTACAAGAAGGAAGTTTTCTTCTTTGATAAGTTGTTCCAATGGCTACTTAACCAAGTAATTAAATATTTAAACTTTACTTATAACTTCAACTTCTAGTGGATCTTTTCATATCTTTTCTTGCTGTAAATTTTAATGAGTCTTCTTGGAAAATGTTGTCTATTTATTTTTCTTGAGTTTGAACAACATATTTCAGTAGATGTACAGCAATGACAAAATACAGATGACATAGTATCCTTACTTTTGTTTAATATTTCTACATGCATAAAGCAATAACAAATTGAGACAAAATCTTAGAACCAATAAATTAACCTTAATACTAGGTTAGCTAAATCATCAAATTAACATAAAAGTAATCTGTACTCAGACCTCCTAACAATGCTTGATCACAGAAAGAAGATGTACAGTTAATTATGAATTCCAATAAAGAAATCACTCAAATCTGTAATTCTGAAGTTGATTAAATATGTTATTATTGAAACTAGTTGTTGTTTTCGTACAGGTGGCAAGGTGGGCTCCAGGGGTGACCTCTGAGAGAAAAGGCCAGGGGCTGTCCCCATGTTGGACACAGCTGGTTCCAGCTGGCTTCAACAGGGCAGAGCTGAGCCCAGCAGCCAAGCTGGTGGCACATCTGTGAGAACATATTTAAGAAAGGGCAAAAATTATCAATGAGCAGAGAGTAGCAAGGGAAAAAAAACCCAAGTGTGTGAGAATCATCAGTTTAAACACCAAGATGAGAGAAGAAGGAGGGGGAGGAGGTGTTCCAGGTGTCAGACCGGAGATTTCCCTACAGCCTATAAAGAGGACCATGGTCAAACAGATACCTGTACTTCAGCCTCTGGTGAGGCATGCAGGAATAGGTTTACCCTGAAGGACTGTAGCCCAAGAGATGGACCTATGCGGGAACAGGGGAAAAGTGTGAGAAGGAAGGAGCAGCAGAGAGGAGCTGTCATGGACCCCATTCCCCATGCTTACTACATCACATCGGTAGGGGGTAGAGCAGTTTGAAATGAAGAGTGAAGTTGAGCCTAGGAAATGGGTGAGTGTAGGAGTTAGTTTTATTTTTTTTATTTCTCATTATTCAAATGTATGTTAATTGGCAATAAATTAAATTTATTTTCCCTATGTCAAGTCTCTTTTCTCCATGACAGTAATTGTTAAGTGATCTCTATGTCTTTACCTGTGTCATCNCCGGAGATTTCCCTACAGCCTATAAAGAGGACCATGGTCAAACAGATACCTGTACTTCAGCCTGTGGTGAGGCATGCAGGAATAGGTTTACCCTGAAGGACTGTAGCCCAAGAGATGGACCTATGCTGGAACAGGGGAAAAGTGTGAGAAGGAAGGAGCAGCAGAGAGGAGCTGTCATGGACCCCATTCCCCATGCTTACTACATCACATCGGTAGGGGGTAGAGCAGTTTGAAATGAAGAGTGAAGTTGAGCCTAGGAAATGGGTGAGTGTAGGAGTTAGTTTTATTTTTTTTATTTCTCATTATTCAAATGTATGTTAATTGGCAATAAATTAAATTTATTTTCCCTATGTCAAGTCTCTTTTCTCCATGACAGTAATTGTTAAGTGATCTCTATGTCTTTACCTGTGTCATCTTGAACTTGCATTTTTTGAATCACTCACAAGTGTTCCAGTTACTGTACTACTGATTATCCTGTCCTGATTTGTGACAATAATTATATTTTTAAGATATGAAAGCTCTTCCAATTAAGAGTTTGATCGAATAATTTCCTTCAGTATTACTTATTCATTTCAAAATAATCAGGCTTACACCTTCAGTACCAGTCTTTCCTCAAGTGATTTTCTGACCTGTAAAGCAAGATGTCTTGTTTTAATCCTTTAACTTTTAATAACTGTAATTATAAAATTTTGGCAATTTAATCTTTCAGTACCTTTCTTGGACATTCTTGGAGTCATTCTAAGAAAATATCCTAATTAAATTAATACTTTAAAAGTGTAGAGAGTGTTAAGCATGTGTCAGGAATTGTCTGTTATTTTATTTCCTTCCAAATCACTTAAAAAATTATTTGACACAACTTTCAAGTAAGCAAATGTCATGTTATCTCATTTTATAACTGAGAGTTAATTGTGCCAACAATTTATTGCACACACACAAAAATTTAAAAAAATATTAAAATAATTCATTACTGATTTTCCTTTTAATCCCTATGAATATAATAGTCAAACAAATATATCACCAGAAAAATTCAAACTAAATCCAAGCTTCTAATGTTTTCCTTCTAATAAATTTCTTACTCATCTTGAACATTAATTTCCTGTTTTGAAATTCAGTGGTAGTTCAAAAGGCTAAAATTAACATCTTGACAAGAGTTATTTAATCTCATCAAGGTGAAACCATTTAAAACATACTATTTATATAATGTCTGTGCTTCTGTAAAAGCTATTGAACTCAAAAATCAAAAGGTAACCGAGTGAATCTGTATCTCTCCAGCGAGGTAATAAATGTACTTTAACACTGACATTTCTTTGGGCAGTACCCTTAAGAGCTATTCAGAGTGTTTAAAATGCTGACATCAGTTAATACATTCGTTACATCACAAATTTAGGCATCTGTTACATTTTTTTTGCTTGAGTGCCTTTTTTAAGGCTCATAGATCTAAGTACAATATCCTCTCTCCTGTGTATGGTACTACTTTACATGATGTTTTTCCACTTCAATGGTTAATCCATTCTGGTTATTATCTGGAAGCACTATTAACGACAGTGATTTCCAAAATTTTTATTAATTCATTTTCATGCAAAAAATGATCTTTTTATGAACTACATACATAATAGCTCAATTTAATAAGAAAAGTGAATTTAAAGCTGATTGTCTTGCTTGGTGACAATTCTAACAGCTTGGTCATGAGGCAACAGCTGCTGACCATGTTTTATGGAAAATGTCTCTGATATGACATGACGTATTTTAAAATATGGCAATAAAAATCCATCCTGAGTAAGCAGCATTGTCTCTTCTTTTGCAACAGAGCTCTGCTGGAGCTGTTATTGAGCAAAAAAGATGGAGAACCTAATATCTTTTCATGTCTTATTTTTATTAATTAAACTGTTAAGACTAGGGACATCTATGTTGTGATATGTTTTTTCTTTCAATTACTACTGAAACGCTTTTTAAAACTGGAAAAAACATCATCAGGGAGACTAAAATACATATTTTTCCTCCCACTCTGACTGAATGGAGTAATTCTGTAACATAATCCACAGTAACAGGAAACTGGATATCAATTTTTCTGACAGTAGAGTGATAAAAGATGGGACTCAGTGAGACTGAGGAAAGACAATTGTTTTCATTTGAATGTGAACTTGATTTTTGCTTATTTAGAGAAGAAATTGAAAAATTGTTAATTTCAAAAGATACCAAATATTTCTTTTTCAAATAATTTGAATTGGTAATTGTACTAAAAGCTTTATATCCATAGCTTCCTATCTTGCACTTTCTTCTTCTGCTGTCTGACGTGTTACTAGAAAAAGGAATTGTTGCATATAGCTGAAAGGGATAGGTGTTCTTGTCTTCTATTTTCCTTCTTTCTTGTACAGCAGTATTTTTTAAGAGTTGTCTAATATTTTCTTACTATATTAATTTAAGCATGTGTTACAGTATTATTAAAAAAAGGGACTTATTTAGGCTTCCAGCTGCAGCTTATAAAGTGTGATCAGGTGGAAAGTAAATGCTTAAACTCAAGACTGCCATTCAGACTGTGTTGCCAAGAGATGCCAAGCCTTTTACCTATCTTCATTTTGGACAGTTGTCCCTGCTGTATTATGAGCAGGCTCTTGCATATACACAGAACTGATATTTGAGCTTAGAAGTTTGCATGTCTGTTTGAACTGGAGCTTAGAGGTTTGAGTAGTTTAGAAGTAGTCAAGAATACATTTAAATGCCATTTAAATCCATTACAGCATTCCTATCCATTACAGTGTTAATGCCTTTCAATTTTCACTTTTGAGCATTTGCCAAGGAATTATAAAAAGGGTTTTAAGCTCAGCTCAACTTCAGGAAACATAATTTTGTCATAGGCAGTACATGCCACGTAAAGATCCTAAACATTAAGATAGACATTAGATAGGGACAATAAATAATATAGTCATGAAGCTACATAAAATTCAGTATCAGGGAGCATACTTTTTTTGATCAGTAGAATGAGTAGATGATTAGGAAATCATTGGACTCTAGATTCCTGGGATTGCTTTTAAATCAAATGTATTGGTTAAATGAATAAAAATTGTTAATGCAGTCTGTTTATTTACTTATGTAAATATATTTTCTTGTTAATATTACCTCTAAAAGATCTAATACTATTAGATATTTGCTCTTTAATGATGCATTTTGATTTTCTTGTATGACTATACCTTAGATTCACTGATAGCATCTACCATATATATGTGTCAAGTGCTGTAAGAACATTTCCCATGGAACTATGAAATATAAATCCAATAATCAGGGTGAGAGGATGGGCACAAATGTTGTGTTGCAACAGTTTGAACTGCTAAATTGCTAACCTGATTGTGGAAAACCTCAGCTGGTCCAAACAATCGGAATGCAGGTTTGATATCAATCTTGAGTAGATAACCATGTACCCTTGCAGAGTCCAGCAAGTCCTGAGAAGAGCTGAGTAAACAAGATTAAGGAACTACCAGAATGCAAGTAGAGAAAGCTTATCAAGGTTATAACAAGAGAAGAGTCATCCAGTCATGAACTATTGGTCTTTGTTTGCCCCAATCACATATGGACGCATATTCTTTGGAAAGATATAAAAACACTTGTTAAAATAATAAAGATAGCTTTTTGATCACAATTTGGTAGATGTCGTGTCCATCTCAACAGTGACACATGGTCACTTGCATGTTCTTAGACCACGTTAACTGAATTGGCTCAGCTCTCAGCAGGGGTGTGGGCAAGACAACCTCAGGGGTCATGTCCAAAGAAAGTGATTCTACTATTTTGTGAGTCCATTCCTCTCCAGGCAATGCCTGGGCATAAGCCAGACACTGGTCAAAGCACACTGTAATAGATGGAGCCTTTCTATTTTGGGACATTAAAAAGAAGGCAGAGAGGTTATTTACATGGTTACAAGTTACACATATTTGTTCTGTTTGCCCTTGGTATCTTGAAAGAGACAATGATTTATTTTTTTTTTATTTCCTGGCATGAGTATAGTGATAGGGAAAACTCTTAACAGTAGGAAAGGGAGGGCATATTCAAGTTGTGCGAAATGTCTGCTGTTATAAAGCTGTTGAAGTACAGCATTTGCTTTCCTGTAGCTTTCTTTGGACTGAGGCTACTGATGAACCATCAGATGTATCTTCTATTATCTACACCCTGAGAAAGATATAGGCCTATGAGTAAAAATCCTTGATATTCTCTTTTTAATTACCATTACCACACAGTAAATGCTATTCCTATGCTATTCCTATTTTTTTTTTTTTAGGTGAGTTTTTAGACATAATAATAGATATGTATGTCAAGCTATATTTTATTATTACAGTTCTGCAAAAAAGGAGTATTCCAGTGCACATACTTGCAAACATACAATCACTCAAATAAAAGTATGTAATCCATAAATAGTTTATAGTGGATGGGATGATTTTTTTCCTTTAATTCGTTCTTCCCATAAGGTCCACTGTATGATTTTCTAAGTGTTCATCAAGGCAGTTAATGATTTTGTTTCAAAAGTTCTGAAGCGGTTCATTACCTGCTGTAAAGCTGTCTATGTGAAAGCAGTCTAGACTTAGATGAAGTGCTACAAATGTGGAAGCAAGACAGATATGTATTCTGAAATTACAGTAGAGTCCATAGGCTATGCATAGCGGTGATGTTGCACATTTGGAAACTTTCATATCAAATCTGTTTACTACATAATTTTACCTTTCCTTCTAACTAAATCCCAGTAAATGTCATTGGATTCTTGAAAACAAAACAACAAACAACTAACAATTAGGAAAATGAGTGGGATCTTGATGGTCCATATATTGTACGCATGACTGAGTTCTCTGTAGTGTATGTGGGTCTAGAAAATAGTTCACTACTCCTGCAAAAGTCAGAAGCAACCTGGGAAAACTCAGTTTTTCCTTTAGAATGTAAATTGCATTTTAGCACTTAATGACCTTATCCTAAAATATTTTACGGAAAATCAGTTTGGAACTTCTGATCATATGTAATTTTTGTGCATCCAAAGTGAATGAGAAGTCATAAACAATGTTGATTTCCCTCTAAAACTAAAATTATAATTCAGAATCTATATGAAAAATGTTTTTGAGGGGTTAGAATATTACCATATTTTCCAGACTGATATATGAACATAAAAGTTCTAATTCTAAACACAGACATACGCAGAATAGAATAGAATCATAGAATGCCTTGGGTTGCAAGGGACCTCTAAAGCTCACCTTGTCCACATCCCCTGCAGTAAGTGGGGACATCCCCAGCTAGATCAGGTTTCTCAAAGTTTCATCAAGCCTAACCTTGAATGTCTCCAGGGATTGGGCCTCCAGCAACTCACTGGGCAACCTGTCCCTATGTTCCATTACCCCCATAGTAAAGAACTTCTTCCTAATGTCCAGTCTAAATCTACCCTTCCCTAGTTTATAACTATTGCCCCATATCCTATCCCTACATGGCCACATAAACAGTCTCTCTCCATCTTTCTTGTAGGCCCAGTTCCTATACTGGAAGGCTGATATGAGGTGTCCCCAGAGCCTTCTCTTCTCTAGGCTGAACAACCCCGACTCCCTCAGCCTGTCCTCACAGGAGAGGTGTTCCAGGTCTCTGATAATTTTCCTGTCCGCCTCTGGACCCAGGTCTATGTCCTTCATACAGACATCTTCATAATGACTCTCTTTTCTTATGATTTTCCTCTTTTTTTTTTTTTTTTTCCCTGAATTTCAGGTCTTGTTTATTACTTATTTTTACACATTTGTTCCTCAAGACTTCTCACAAAGATAAGTATAAATTCATATTTCTGAAATACTTTTTTTTTTTAATTTACTTATTGGAAAAAAACTTGTAGAAGTTGTTCCTCCTTGCAGAAGTTGCAATGTTTAAGTGGACAAAAACCCCCAACCCGTGTTAGTGAAAATAATTCTGTTTAGAAATCTTTTATTTTCATGGTAGTATGTTGCTGTAATAAAAATGCATACACCAATACAAATTTGGACCATCTTAGATTTGGATAATATCATTTTTTCATTGTTCTTGAGCTATTCTATTAACATAACTTGGAAATGCATAGATGGTCAAATAATTTAAATTATTTGTGTTCTTATAAACTGTATATCACTATATAGCAAAAAAAAGGGAAGATCATCTTGAGATACTTGCTCAATGTCACAAACACCATCAAGACAATTGTCTTCTAGAAATGCAATAGAAAAAGCAGAATGAAAATTCATCTAGTTCAGAAAATATTCTCAGTGAATGTAGATGAAAATAGTCTGATATTTGGGCATCTTTATCCCCAAATGGTAAGAACAAGATGTGCAACAGCTGACCTTTGAGTTTGACCTTTTATTTTCAGATGCTGCTACACTACCAACGTTGCCCTTAAAGAGACATAAACTATAAAAATACACAGAATAATATTGTAGATTGACCCTGCTGAAAAAATACAGCTATTCTGCAGTACCTGTGTCAGAAAAATTATTCCCACCAAGGACTTCCAAAAGCACATTAAATAACAGTGCATTTAGCCACTGAACATAAGAAGCTTTACATCTTCACCCTCATTGGTTGAAAAAAAAGGGGAGATGAGGATGCTTTTCTATGTGTGTCAGAGTAAGAAGATTAACACAACATCCCTGTAGAGAAATAGTGGTATGTATACTGTACGAAACCACATTTTGTAACAAAATAATATTTCTACATATATTTATTTTGTAAATGATTCTGTTCAGACAAGACACAAAGAGAGAAAAAAAAGCATTTCATAAAATAAAACAATATAAAAATGTGTTTTAAATGCTTTACAGTTTTTCAAAACTCAAAGTTATAATTGTTACCATTTCATATACTGTGTTCAGAATACCAATTTATATGGCAAAGCTATTTAAAAAAAATAAGAATAAGGTTGTCATTATGGGCTCTTTTCTGGAGGTATTTGTTTTTCTCTAATTCTGTTGACAATGAAAAGAGCCCAATTCACCTTACCTGTCTTAGCCACATACTTCAGAATTACATGACTGCCCATTGTTTGTGCAGCCAGCAAAAGACTTAGACATCTAAGCCTTTTTGATAGCTAAGGTAGGTCAGCAAGATGTTCAAACAGCGTTTTATGGAATATAGAAAACCCATAAATTTATTGTAGCTGAATTGCAGACTTCAGAGGCGTTCCAATAAACAAGATATAGACAGAATTGACTGCCATAAACTTGTAATACACTAAACAAATAAACAGTTAATACATTTGCCAGGAGCTGCGTCATTTTATGATCACTTAAGTAAAGCAGGCAGATTCTGTTCAACTGTATTATTTGTATACTCAGTAAAGTTATCTGAGGTATAATGTCTTGCACAATGAAACCAAACCTATCACATTTAAGATAAAATCACTGGAATAGCAAGACCATGTTAAAAATTGAACATGGTGTCCTGTCAGTTTCAACAATATTGCTGAACTTTCTTGTTTCGGTCCTCATATCTTGAACTCTTCATATCATCAAATTATCTCACACAACACATAACTGGATTTTGCCAAAATAGATTTAAATTCACCCCGCCTCCTTTCAGCTGCACCAGGGGGGAAGAAAATAGGATGAAACTCGTGGGCTAAGACAAAAGCAGTTTAATGAAGAAGCAAAGCAATGCTGCGAATGAAGCAAAAGAAAACAAATATTTATTCCCTACTTTCCATCAGCAGGCAATGTCTGTTTTTTTTGGGGAAGCAGGGCTCCAAATGCATAGCTGTTTCTCTGGAGACAAGCCAATGTTGTGCCCGTCCCGTTCCCCCCACCCTTTTTCTAGCTTTTATAGTTCATTTGATGTCATATGGTATGGAATATCACTTTTGTCAGTTTGGGTCAGCTATCCCAGTTGTGTGGGTCAGCTATCCCAGTTGTGTCCTCTCCCAAGATCTTATCCACCCCATCCCACTAGAAGGGGAATGTTGAAAAACTCCCTTGGTGCTGTGCTAGCCCTGCCCAGGGGAAGCCACAACACGGGTGTGTTACCAGCACCTTTCCAGCTCTCAATGCAAAGCACAGCATTGGGAGGTCTGCTCTGGGGAAAATTAACTCCAGCTCAGTCAGACCCAATACAGAAATCAAGGACTTTTCAACTTCCCATGTTTTACTGGTGTGCAGGAGCACAAACAAGCTGGGAGGAATCATGGCCAGGCTAGCTGACCAAAACTACCCAAAGGAATATTCCATACCATACAGAGTCATGCTTTGTATATAAACTGGAGGCAGCTGGCAGGGAGGGGCATATCACTGCTCAGTTATCAGTCACCCACTGATGGTTAGCAACTACACTGTCGGTTACTTGCACTTTTCTTGGGTTTTATCTCTCTCGTTACTCCTTTTCATTAGAATTATTATTTATTATTATTGTTATTATTATATTTCATTTTGTTTTGCTTGCTAGTTCTTAACCTATAAATTTGGGGTTTTTTTTTCCAGTACTTCTCCTCATCCTACTGGGAGAAGGAAGGAGTGACTGTCCAGCTGCATGGTGCTTAGCTGCTGGCTACAGTTAAACGACCACAAGTATTTAGTTGGATGTTACATATTTGCAAAGTTTGCCATATTTTGTTTATTTTTCTAGTAAGCATGTGCAGTCATGTCTCCTGCAAATTGTGTAATTTAATACTTAAATTAATTCTAAATATGCCAGAATAAGGCACTGACACATTTATATCCCATAGAGTACAGACTGAGTTATACAAAATCATAAACCAATTCTGATTTGATCTTACAGTTTTAATTGATTCTTTGCAAAAATTCATAGTAACCTTCTCTTTAAAAGCATTATTGTCCAAACTGCCCAAGAAGCTATAAAAATTCTTTCTTCTTATCTCCTTCACTCTATGAAGTATTTCCCTACAGGACTTTTTCAACCTTTATCTTCTCGCTGACTTTCCTGATTAAACAATCCCTCTCACCATTGCCTGCTGCAAAGTTAATTCTTTACACTATTCCAAGAATAAGGCAGGGGAAAAGAAGTTTCCAATAAAATGACAAATTTTCCTACCCCATGGCAGCAGCATGAAATTTTAGATGAGGACAGAAATTTGGCTATTTTCCAATCCTTGGATGATAGTCATCCTGTTGTCAGTAGGAGAAGATCTTGTAATGATCAACTAGTATTTTTTTTAGGTTCTGCTTTCACTAACTACAGTCCAGATCCTAAGTTTTCTCTGATAATTACAGAATCACAGAATCCTAGGGGTTGGAAGGGACCTCGAAAGATCATCTAGTCCAACCCCCAATTACTCTCTCTCATCCCAAATTATGGTGATAGACCTTCAAAATAGAATTTCATGGTCATGAATATTTGGAGATTTTTTTTCCAGAAATTCTCCATATATTACTGCTTCATTGCATATGGTAAAAGAAATAAATATAAATTTTTTTACATTGTAGCCAGATCTAAACTTGTGTTATATCATAATTTATCATAAAATATCTTACTTGCATTGATATTAAATCAAATAAAAGTCATCTCTTGAGGGGAGTAGGCAGTGAGTCACTATTGACAAGTCAATATTTGCTAACAGTAGCCTGACTGAGAATACAAAAATAGATAATGTGCCTTTTCTAAAAACCACAGACGAAGACCTGACTTAGTATGGATCCATGTGGCTTCTAAGTATCAATAAAGATAATATAGGAATGCAATATTGCATATCACAACTCTGAAGTTAAAGAATTTAAAAGCATACGTGACAGCAATCACAGGAAGAAAAATAACCACATTTCTCTTAGACTGAACTAAAGAAAAAACTGTAGAAATAGAGTGACAAAGGAGGCCTGTTCTATGAGAGACAAACTGACAAGGCTGCAAATCAAGACAGAAGAGAAGAAAGGAGGCAGCGGAATAAAATGGGATAAAAAGAGAGTAAAGGACATAAAATCTGAAGTTATACCAATTGCATCATGTCCAGAAGAGCTATTTAAAAAGACAGTCTGATGCTCCATTTACCTACAAGCATCATGTTTATCTCAAAACTTGGATGCGCTAATTGCATTTTTTTTAGGTATGGTTATTATTTTCCACCCTTGCTTTTAATCTTTTCCTAAAGCTATTATTATACTGTTTTTTGTTCTTTTTAAGGGGAAAGTGTATTTCCAAATTATTTACTATTGCATGATATTATGTTCTTTATATCTGATTTGACACAGGCATTGTACAGGGACTCTGCTATTGGTGTGACGTTGCATGCACTGTGTTAGCACAGTACTACCATTGCATGACCATTAGACAAAATATAAAGTAACAAGAAATGACTGGAACCTACTGGGAAGAAAAGCAGAAGATCAATAATAAGTTAAATAAAGTGCTGAATAATACTTGGAGAAATAATATGTGGAGAAAACACCACCATAAGGTAAAATATGTTCCTATCAACTGTCATCCATGCTTGAGAATCACATCAGACTGCAGAAGCTGAATGATTTTATGTTTAATATGTCAAATAATTGCACCATTCAAACATCAAATGCATTCTAGTTCACATTACAGTTCTGCAGAATCTTTTAATATTTTCCTGTCAGTCTATCCACATTGCAATTTTTTGGCACTTTGCCATTTGATACATTCCTTAGGGATTAGCATCTATAAACATTCTTATTCTTGTCAGCAGCCACTTAAGCAGCATCACATTTTCTATATTCACTGCACTGTTCATTCACTTAGCAAAGCTCCACTTTCCACTGCTTCTCCACCAATTAGACTAGAGGAAAAAAACCAAATCATTCAGTTCGACAGTATTACATAAAGAAAGAGTACAATTAATACACTGACTTTCAGCCTTTCCTGTGTTAATCTGCTCCCTGATAACTCTGTTGCAAATCTGGTGCAAACCTGGTGGTATTGGGAAGAACTGAGCAGCTTTTATATTCTGCTCATGAAGAATATATCTCTGAAAAAAATCTGTGCTGCTGTGCAATAAAGTGTTATCTAAAAACAGGACACATGCAACAGGGAGACATAATCTCTTCTTTATAATAAACACAGTATTTCTAACAGAAATAAGGCAGTTAACAGCTGTTCAGTGGACAAGGAGGTCTAGTGATGAATGCCCCTATCATTATCTAAACTAAGGAAAATTCTGTTGGTAAAACTGTTTAAAAAAATAAAAGGAAATTCTATTGCCTTATCAGATACATTGTGCTGTTCTACTAGCATGTTATATACTCACAAATTCCCATGAAAGTAAACAATGTTAAAATGACTGGGAGTGTAGTAAGCTGGACCCTTGTCTAAGGTTCAGTGTTTGGGGTTTTTTTGATTATGATGCACCATCAACACAAGAAGAATGATAATGCAAGCTCCTTTCAGTAGAGAGAAATAGATACATAAATACTAAGTGTTGGGTTGGTTTTTTTTTTTTCTGGGTTGTTTTTTGTTGATGTGGGTTGGGTTTTTTTGTGTTTTGGTTTGTTGTTCTTTTTTTTTTTCCTTCTGCACATGGTATCAGTGGACTGTGAAACATCTTGACATCTCCTATGTAGATATTAGTTCTTGACAAATATAACTACAATTTTGTTAGGTTTTCTTAAGTACCAACTTTCCAAAAATGTGCTAGGCAATTGACCACAAATTAGTATATACATAACATGGGATTTTGACTATGTCACTGAGGAAATAAATTGCTTTTATTTGATTAGAAGCAGCAGATCCTTAATGTAATGTTTATAATGCTAGGGTTTAAAGATATGAAGGCTGTGGGGCCATCTTCCCTTCATATATAAATGTGAATTCATTCCATTTATGTTAGGCATCAAAATTGAAGTCTCAAAGTTAGGAGTTTAATCACTTACACTACCTGTAGAGGAAGAAGCACCTCAAAGGTGCTTCATGTGTCTGATGGAAAGATTTATTTTCCTGTGATAGTTCCTAGGTTACCCTATATGCACCTCTGTCCTATACCTATATCAGGTATACTCCCTATACCAACCTCCATAAAGAGAATTGCATACGTGAAACTAAGTTCTGGATGACTCATCTTTGACAACCTGTGGCAGCTTAGAAGTTTAGCTTAATTGGATCTGTAACAAAAAGAAAAGCAAAAAGGAAATTAATCTAATACCTTATGCTTCTTATGCTTCTCATTTCTATGCTTACTCTGGTGATTTTCTCTGAAATGTAATTCATGCTTATAACATGGGTGAAGAACAGCAGTTAAAAATAGGCAACTGTGCTGCAAAATATTGTGAAGTTTGAGATCCAAAGTAGAGGGGCTTTTAATTATTATTTTTTTTTTTTATTATTATTATTATTTTTTTCTTTTTCCCTCAGGAGAATGCCAAGAATGGAAAATGCAATCTGTAATTGTCAGAAAAATAAGATGGTGTAGCAAAAGACTCATATATACTCTTAATCAACCTATATATCATAATCAGTGCCTTTCTAGTTGTGTTGAATGTTTTTTACCATCCGTAGTGGTGCCAGGAAGGAGAAAACCTTCATGATCTGAATATTTGCTTCTAATTTTAAAACAATTCCTCAAATAAAACTAGTATTTCTTCTGTAAGGCAGGGTTCTTAGACTTCACATGATTCAACACTTCCTCATTTCATCGGGTGACTGAAGAGTCTGTAGCTATTATTAGTTATTAAAAGTTCCATCTGAGAATGGTACAGTCCCTTCCATCACATGAATTTCAAAAATACATCTTTGCTGTCTGCCAAATAGGAAATCCAGGATACTTGCTGCAGCTACACAGAAAAGGAAAGACAAAAAGGGAGATATTGTTCCCTATAGAACTACTGTAACTAATTCATGTTGAAAATCATGAATGTCATAATATTTCCATTTTGTCCCTTCATGGAAAAATGCCTAATTCCACATCCTTGACTGAAATGAATGGAGTGTTTAACAGCATATAAATTTTTGTTTCAGGCTATTTTATGTTCTCAGGCTGAATCATTGCACTGGTTTACAATTTGTTTCACAATTCTACATTTTCCTGGAAGTAGAAGAACTTGAAATACCAAAAAGAAGATGAAAAAATAAAATAAGGAAAGGGAAAGAAAATTTATGTTAGTGTGTTATAAACATATGCCAGCCTGGCCATGAAGAATTGTTGTGGAATGTTGAGAGCAATACATTTACTTCAGTGGAAATGTAAAATTCCTAAAGACAAGAGCAATTGATCCACTCCTTTCATTTTAATACAAATAATGTGAAAGCTGTAAGTAAAAAATTAAGAGGAAAAATGATGTGTAAATAAAAGCCTTACATATGAATTAAACATTGACCTAGACTTCATATAAAATCCTGGCTTTGAAATTAATCCATCCTGTGATCTCTTATAAATTATTATTTCCATCAGATCTTATTTTTTATCATATTTAAAATGAGTAAAATATAAAAAAAAAAGAAAAATATTCAGGAATGAAGAACTCATATAGCATATATACCTGCATTCAGAAAGGCAATTACTGTTATCTGTACAGCAGTGGAGGGACTAACTAATGTAGTTTAATTCACTTTAAGGACCATGCTGAAAAAAGAAGAGGGTTGTCTTCAAGTAAAAATCTTGCATAATAATGCAACCACAGCATAGAAGTTTTCCAGCCCATTGCAGTTTCTCTCAACTGAAACCAAATTTTGAGTTGTACTTTCTGGGCAAAGCTACTCCAGAAAGGCAATGGATTGGGTCTTTCAAGCTTCGTCTTCTCTTCTCTCAGGTCCTCTTTACATTTGCTTTGGCTGAAACCCATCCTAGTTTATTTTTGAATTTCATTTGACTTTTCACTCTAGTGCTCGATACCTATGGTAGACTTGTGTGTCTCATTCAAAAGCCTTTATGCACCGTGCATGGCAATAGAAAAACATTAATAAATCTCATTAGTGGCAGAACAGTAAGTCAAAAAATCTTGGTTTTCAACTCCACTCAGAACATTATTTATTAATAAAACAATTATAGGTTCACTTTTTCTTTTGATAGTTAATTACAGAAAAAAGCTTTTTGAGTTTTCATTGGATTTGCAAAGAAAAAATATTTATTCTCCATCTTTTCTGTATCTCAGAATTTTCAGTTTTAAATTGTTTTCCTTCACCTTAATATAGCTAAAATAATTATTGTATAATTAATATAACTAAAATAAACAAATACTTGTGGGTCTCAGAATAAAGAAGTAACACAGTAATAAATGAACTAGGTAATGAAAAATTCCTAGGTAAACAAGTTTATTAAACTGTTAGAATGCACTGAGAGCTAACACTATGGAAGATGATTTTACAGCCTAGACAAGTCAGATAATTCTCTTTCTTGCTGTTCAGGCTGTGTAGTTTAAGTCTTAGGCAGCTAAAATAACACTGATCAATCACCAATACCAATTTTATGTCTCTTTGTCATAAAGCAGGCATACTGCAGTTCATAAGGAGTGATACCATCTTGTGCTGCAATCTCTCCTTATTTTTAAAACTTCTAATAGAGACAAGTATGAAACAGATATTCCACAGATTAATCTCTTCTATTAAGCATCAACAAGGCATTTATGGATGATGCATATGTGTTGACAAACACTAGCCAAGTTTTCACAGGTGTCAGCTCTGTTTTGGAACTTGAACAAACAATTAACTGGGGCACTATCAGCTATTCACAGCTTGATTGTGCACTACATCACTGGGCACAGGCAGCACATTATGGAGCTGTGTTCTGCCAGAAAGCTTACTTCATGCTTCATTGGAAGACATATACAACAGCAAGACCTCACACACAAATAGTGCACAAATCCGAGTCTTGTAAATCGTACACAGTGTGGGGGACAAACCCTAGGAAATCAGAAAGGGTTTTAAAAGAATGTGAAGTAATAAAAGGGAAGGGAAAATGGAGTTACTGCAATAGACAGAAGTGACAGTATAGCTGAGGTTGGATGCAACTTGTGGAGATCACTTGGTTCAAAGTAGATTGCTCAGGGCTGTGTCCAGTCAGCTTTTGAATGTCTGAAGATAAATAACCTGAACCAGAAAGCAACCCGTTCCAGTGTCTGAACATGCTCACAGTAGAGGGGTTAAGTTGAAATTCCTGTATAGCAGTTTGCACTCATAGCCTCCTATATTTTCACTGGATACCACCACGTTGATTCTGGCTTCATCTTCATTTCTTCCCCTTAGTTGGCACACCATAAGAAGATCCCCATTGAACCTTTTCTCATCTTCCTATTGCAGCTCAGGAGCCTGTTGGTCTTTTTTTCAAAGGCATGTTGCTGGCTTATGTTGAACTTGATGTTCACTGGCGTCTTCAGGGCCTTTTCAGTAAAACTGCTTTCCAACCAATCAGCATCCAGTATGTAATTGCTCATAAAGCATTCCCCAGGTACAGGTGTTTGCATTTCCTTCTGGTGATCTTTGAGACATTTCCATCAACCATTTCTCCTACCTGTGAAAGCAGCTCTGAGTGGCAGAACGATTTAGTGCATCAGTCACTTTTCCCAGTTTCATATTGTTTGCAAACTTGCTGAGGATATAATCTTGTGCCAGGGTCCAGGCCATTAATGAAGATGTTAAACAGCACTGATCCCAGTATTGAGACCTAGGGTACTACTCCACTAGTGAATGGCCTCCAGCTAGACTACATATCACTGATGACAATCCTCTGGGCCTGTCTGTTCAGCCAGTTTTCAGTCCACCCTATCATCTGCTATTCTAGCTTGTATTGTATTAGTTTGTCTATGAAGATGTTATGGGAGACAGTGTTGAAGGCCTTAGTAAAATCAAGATAACCACTACTCTCATTCATGAAACCAGTCATCTCATGGTAGAAGACTATCAGGTTGGTCAAACATTATTTCCCCTTAGTGAATCCATGCTGACAGTTCCAAATCACTTTTTCATCCTTGACATATCTGGAAATGTTTTCCAGGATTAGTTGCTGCATCATCAGGGGACTAAAGTGAGACCTGCAATTCCCCACATCCAATTTCTTCCCCTTCTTGAAGGCAGGTCTGCTATTTGCTTTATTCCAGTCTTCAGGAGCTTTCTCCCACATCAAGATATTTTGTAGATTATTGTGAGTGCCCCCACAGTGATATCAATCAGCTCCTTCAGCACTCACAGCCCTCATGGACTTGTGCATGTTCAGTTTAGTTTAACATTCCCTAAGGAGATCCTTCTCCACTGAAGATAAACCTCTCTTTCTCCAGACTTTCTCTAATGCGCTCAGTGGCCTGGGATTCAGCAAGGTAAATCTTACCAGAAAAGACCTGGGTGAAGAAAGCATTAAGTACTTCGGCATTTTCCGTCTGCTTTCACATGAGGTGCCCTCCACTGCCTTGATGATTTCTAAAGAGCTTTTCGAATCTCAGCTGTTCTATGACTCTGGGATTCTGTAAACTTTAATTTTTATCGCACTGTGTGACAGCTTCACTGATATCTCAGGGATCGCAGAGGACAAGTTTTGAAACAGAATTATCTTCTAACTAAATAATACGTAGAGTACGTTTTACTTCGTTTCTTCAAGATTAAGCCAGAAATGCTAGTTACTTGCTCCCACAAAGAAGGTATTTAAAAGAAAAAACTCAGAAGTGTGGTATTGAGTTGTGATGTTTTTGTTTTCTTGTTGGACTATATTTATGCACGATCCATGTTTCTGAAAAATATAATTTCTAAATGCAAAAATCACAATTTTTTTAATCTTCTACAATGACCAGAAATGTTTAACTTTGAATGCAAGTGATGTAGCATCACAAGGTTACTGTAGAAGGACAAAATAATGCCAAGGGTATTCCAGTATCTTGACTCTGATCAGGAGCAAGATTTACTTGGAAAAAGGAAGTTATACAACTGCAGACAGCAAGTCCAATATTTTTCTATTGAAACAAGTGTTTTCTCAGTTTCTCTACAACAAAACCAAAACAATTAAAAACAAAAATAAAATAAATTTTAAAAAAAGAAAAAGAAAGAAAAAAAAAAGAAAAGAAAAAAAAAGAAGTGAGTTCATAAACAAGAAATCCGGTAATCTGTATGTTTATGTCTGAACAGACTGAAAAGAAGGCTGGTATGTATGGCAAAACCAAAATAAAGAAGGAGGTCAGTGACTAGTACTCAGTTTTGTTAATCTGCCTCCCTGACCATTCTGAAAGCTACTGGAGTTTTCCTTCCTCTGCGTCTCTGACCTAATCTGTTCCACATTTTTCAGGGGAAACAATCTGGATCCATCTCACACATTCAGAGAGTACCTCAGCTACTGAGTATACTGATGATTGTCCTAATTTCTTCTGTCACTTTCCACTGAAGTGAAATAGAAACATTTCAACCACTCTTAAATTATTTACAACTTTTGACTGGTTAGACTGCAACAATATTTAAAAAGCATGAAATATATTATCAAGGAAGGAATACAATTTTCCCTTCACTCTGTTTTTGGCCTGAATTATTCCATAACACTATACATTCACTGTTGTTTATATGACTGAAGTTATATTTAATCATTTCTATCTGTATTACTACGGCAAAAAATGTTTATATATATTTAAATAGTGCTTTTTGAGCCATGTTACATTCTTGATATCAGATATATCTTGAAACAGTTTTAAAGTTAAGCTACTGATTTTATTAAATACCTTTTGGCTTGTGTTATTGGAATGTATAGGCAGAATGTTTGTGCTATTAAACAGCATATTCAATATTTTTTAAATAGTTTTGTTATAGTCTTTCTCTTTTTTAAATGTGGGGTTTTTTTCCCCCCCGGATATTTTCCACAGCAAAATCTTCCCACCCTTATAATCTTTCTTATTATAAATCTTGAAATCTGCTCTTATCTGATATGTATAGCTAAGAAAGCTGAAAAGAACTGAATATAACATTCCAAGTAATGGAAAATCATTATTATAATAATGTCAGTGTATTTTTACTCATTTTTCTGACTAAAAGAAATTCTCGTCATATGCATAAAAAGAGCAGTTTTGTTCAGATAATAATCTAATACAAGATGTTTAAAAAATATTCAAAAAACACACAGACTTTCTGAGTGGAGATAGAAGGTTATCTAACAGTATATGTAGTGTCCTCACCCAATTTTATTAGTGACAGTTATTCTAACATAATACTTAAAAGTACATAAGTTCAAGTTCCTCTCTTGTACATAAATATGATGTACTTGGAAGTGTGCTTCCACGAGTAGCAGGAAGAATATAATTATTCTGTTGCATCCTTTGATGATATTTATTAGGCTAAAGTTTCATATGTTTTGGTTTATTTTATGGTGAGCTTTCCTTTCACTTTCTTTTTGGGCTGAATGCTGCCATCACATGAAAGGTCATATTTGTATCTGACAGCAAAATTTCACTGCAAGAACAGTAGTTCATGAAAAAGAAATTCAGCTTCCTATTGTCAGTGTCTGAAATGACAACTATATTTCTTTTTGTCATTCCATTACTCAGATAGTTGCTGTCAAAACTTTATAACTCTCTGGAGAGAGTTCACTGTAAGCAGACAGAAAGAATTTACTTCCTCTACCAGTAGCATGGACTTATGCTCTCTGGGCATTTTTCATGATGTAAAACATATTCAGCATTCTAATTTTATCAAGAACAACTCTTGGGGGTGTTCTGCTTTTTGGTGTTGGTTTTTTTTTTTCATTTAATATGCTTGCTTTGCTGTTATTATTTTGCTTTTATATTTTATTGATTTATTACTTTATGGTATTTATATTTAATATATTTTATTTACTTGTTTTTCCATTTTATTATTTTCATAGAATCTATTATTCTGTTATTCTATTTCTTCTCCTTTTCTTTGTTTGTTTTTATAATTTTAAGGCTTTTGAAGTGTTAAATGACCTTTATTCAAAGGTTGTATTAAACCTACTAGATCCAATCATAGCTCTAAAATACATGTCATTTCACTATTCTTTTTATATTATAATTATTTCCTCATCTTTCTATCACACTTATTCCACTTGTCACTTCTTGCCTCTCAGCTGTTAAATCTTAATAACTTCTACTCTACACAGTTAGGAATCCAGATATGTTAGGGAATAATGAAAGCTACTCTTTGACTAAAGTGTATCTACCATAGTAACTTCCAAGATGTATTAAGTACTTGTACAGAATATTTAGATGAGAAAAATTTAAGGGAAAATCTTTCAAGTGCGTCAATTTCCTTGAGGTAAGAGAAGCCTTTGTACCAATAAATCCATCATTTTATTCTTCTCAAGAGGAGATTCACACTTTTTTATAGAACATTGTCAAAAAGTCTAATTCTCTGTTTAAGTACACCTAAGTATGAAATGGAAATTTCATGGGCAAGAACAATTAAGACAGTTGTATTCAATTTGGTTATTGTTTATTGAGTAGCTATTGGCAAATTTGATTGGATTCCATCAGGGGAAAACATGATGTCATTGTACTTCATGTTAAAAATCAACTGTGAAACATAGTAAATATTTCATTTTTCTTTCTCTATAATCCTTTAAACATTTTCTGCTTTGACGATGTTATTAATAGTTCCAAAATATCATTCTATTTGATTGCTTTTCTGAAAGATTCTATGAGCATGAATAGAACCAGACCCCAATATTTCAATGTCTTAGAACCTCTTCACTCAATATTTAGAAGCAAACTAATTTATCAATACTTTCCCAGCTTCTCCAAGTATCCAAAATATATATGCATGAGACTATGAAACTTGTTTGTAATAAGGAATGAGATAAATAAATTGGTTATACTGTCAAATAATAAATAATGAAGGGACTATCTGTGTACATGAACTTGAAATTTTTATTTTTTTTTTAAGCGCTATAAGTACTGTGATAATGTCAAGAAAAGGTCCTTAGGTTGTCAAGAAAAAGGTTGGAATTGATTGCAGCAATGTTGTACATTTCAGTAACATGTTATTGACTCATGCACTGGTTTGTGATTAAGAACATTATGGCAACTTTCAGCCTGCAATAGTGTGTGACCTTCACATAAGAAAGTGTGTATTATTCCTTATGACCAGTATAACCATGCCTTAAGGATGTATTCCTTTTAAATGTGAATTTGTATTCTTTCTTGGTGACATACTCTGTTTATAATATGATGTATGTCTGTAAGGTATTTTGCCTGGCATCTCATTGTATCTAACAATTGCAAAATTCCTTTAACAAAGAAACTTGTCACAGATATGTCATGTCATTCCCAGCAGCAATATTCACTCTTGTGCTTAAATTCTTTGTCAAATTTTAGGTGTAGGTGTGGTGGTTTGATCCAGACAACATTCACACAGCCTCTCACTGAGTCCCCTCTCCTGTGGAACTGGGAGAATATAGGAGGAAGATGGCATGGTTCTTGGGTCAAGAAAACAATAGTTTAATAAAGAAAGTAAAATTTGTCTGCCAAACATGACTGGTTTTGTGAGACTGGCATCAAAGAAGATAAATGTTCCTCATTCTCATGATCATAGCTGTATGACTGACTAGATAAAATTATGTGGGAAAAAAAAATACTGATAAGGTAAGAAGAGGAAAAGACAAGATACTTTGGAATTGACAAAATTCAAAGATAAAAACAAATAAATGTGTATGATATTTGTTAGCCAGACGAGGAAAATTTTTCCACTTGTAGGTCCCAAAACCTAGTAACCTGGTTAACATGCCTAATTTTACAAGATGATGGATAAATTTATCAGCTGTGATTAAGAAATGTGATCACAAAAGGACTTCAGTGTATGGAAAAACTGCGAGAGACCCATTTGCCCTACACATTCAAGTGGGAAATACTGGGGTGAGTGGGTCTGCCCTAACCTTCAGACAAAAAAGAAACTAAGCTGAGACTGTGATGTTTTCATGATTTGCTGTTTGCTGGATATATTATGAGAAATCATTACTAATTTTTCAAAGGACCTGTTAAGTGCACAGTATTTTTAAGGTCCTTGAGGGAAGCATCTTGACAGGCTTATATGCTACCATGCAGGTTGCTCATATGTGCTTAATAAAGAGGAGTCTACTATCCACAAATCTGGGTTAGCATTTCAACCAAATGCAGAATTCACCCCTGTGAGATAAGTAAAACCTCCATGCATCTTAATCACTGACCTTGACACCGTGAAAGAGTAATTCAACTTACCATGAATTTTTCTGCAGTTTGCTTGTAGCTGTAATCTCAGGCTAAGTACATTAAGTCTAATTAGAGCCTGCACAAGTATTGACCAGATCCAGAGTAAATGTTTGCAACATATTCTTTACCTACTGGCAAAAAACATCAGGTCAGTCATTTTAGCCATTTTACAGATAAATTGACAGCATCTGAGGTTGCAGATCTACCTGAATACAATAAACATGACTAACAAAGAATGGCTTATAGAGTTTTCTTATGAAAGAAATACTGTTCCATGTATTTTTTGTCTAGTTTCTTCATTCCTGTTGTGTTCAATACTTAATAAACCCTTGGGATGTAACAGAGAAGGACATCAGCACCTTAGAAAAATACAGCAAAATACCTCTGGTACTGTACAGCAAAGTCATCACTCATGTAACCATACTCCATGGAATTACTGTAGGAATGAGCAAGCCAGCTAAGTGATATTTTGGTAGTAGAGTGGTTCAATTGAACAGTTATAAATTCCTAATGAGCTAATAAGGAATGATAATAATTTCAGTTTTCAAAACTGAAACAAGGTTAATTTTGTAGATACTCTGTTCAAATGCTGCTGCTCATATCAGTCCTTCAGCAGTGCCCCAATTCTATTACTAAAATATCAATATATTGTACATGCAAAAATAAAGCACATGGAGTTCAAGACTGAATTTGTGATTTTGTGCTGAAAATAGGCCCATTCCCTATTAAAAATTAGAAACCTACACATTTACCTTGTTATGGTCATATTAAGATAAAGTATAGTTTTTATGCTAGCGACAGTAGTATTGCATGGCATTTTCTCTTTTGGCATGACAAACCAACAGAGATGGTTTTTGTCCTTACTTGCTGAATTTAGCTGCATATTTGAGAAGCTATCCACCTGTGTAAGTATATGTACACAATGAATACATATCTGATACAGAATTCTGTGGTGTCTTTTCTGGAATACTCATCACACAAATATTGAGGTTGTCTGTCATTGTCAAAATGATACAGTCTATTGAATTGCAATCACAAATAATTCCTTTGGGACACACTTACTGATTTTAAGTACTTTACTCCAGAACTTCTCTGTGAGTCTGGCCCTCCACAGTACACTGAAGGAATTTATGAGACTGCAGTATGCTCTGAAATCAGAAAACTGTTCTATAATCAGTTACTGCATCATTTTATAACAAAACACACATACTTGAAAACTTTCTCTACTGGTTAGAGTTTAAATGTGTCTTATTTTATTCATTTGCCTAATCTTGATGAGTCTCCATTACAGTACGGACAGATTTAAGGCAGGAAAATTACCTGTTTCAGGAGCTTGCATGAATGGAAGAAGAAACCATGTTCAGTAACACTGTTCTGGCGCTTTTCTTTTTTCTTTGCTTTTTAGACTCACTGATAGATAGCTAAATATGAGCCTAAGACAGGAAAGAATTCCCCTAATGCTCCCAGAAAGCCTTAATTAGTACCTTGTGGACAAAGTGTGTCAAAATGATGGCTACTGTGGTTTTAATAAGACATGAAAATTGTAAATAACGTACCAGATTACATTACTTCGCTGGAACTTAATGTCTTTTACAAAGATCTGCTAGTTGCACAATACAGTCTTGAAAGATCTATTGTGAGAACTGATCTTTTTCCTCTTTCTGATCCTTGTTCACAGGCTTCTTTCTTTTCCTCTTTCTGAAACTCATTTACAGAATTCTTTGTTTTCCTCCAAATTTGATTAGCTCAGTAATGATCCAGTAGTCATTAGAAGAGAATCTGGTTTCTTCAGAAGCTACATTCTCCTCAGTAGCAACAAATACAGGATCTGAGATGCAACTAACCTTTACCCTTCTTCCCCTACCACCCTCATAATTAGTCTTAACAAGTGACAGAAAGGGTGTAACAAATTAATACAGAAAATGGTTCAAAAAAGACATATCACATCTGTTAGACCTTAGACATGTTTTGCTTTATTAGCTCCTGTAATAACAACTCTGAAGCATATTATTGTACTGAAAAGGGGAATGAGGAGCAGGCATTATTAAGCAGTGTATGTGACAGAATGAATTGATGTACCTTGGGGTTCAGTCCAAAATTTACTTCCAACCCCTACCGTTCCATGATTCTATGATTCTGTGTTTGGACAATATTTGAGTACAACTTACTCACAGACAAATACCATCTGAGCAGAAATCAGCTAGTAATGACTGCCATCTTATTTTTTTTATGTCACCATATAAGTTGTCTTAGTGGAAGCTGGTCTTGATATTTTAATCTTCAGATCTTGCTCCTTCTACTAAGTCACTAGGAGTTATCCGTTACTTATATATGACATAGGTTTCCAAGCTTGGCATACTGATGTACTGAAAGTAATTTGCATTTTGAATTTGCTTTAGGATACTTGAATAAATACTAGATTAGACAACAGAATTCCTTGTGCCTGTTGTGACATGGATAGATTTATTTTATCCTGACATAAATCTATTTTGTTTGGTGTCAAATATACTCAGTGAGGAAGATTTTACATGTGAAGTGAGTTTGTTGCTGTTTCTTCTGTAAGATGACAGATAAAGAAAGCAAAATCTGTAGAAGGAGGTGTATAGAAGAAAAATGCAAGCCAAATAACATGGATTAAACAGTAGGACATTTTTATATCCTATTTTTGTCCAAAGTATTTTTCTTCTGAAAGAAGTATTGATGGATGTATTGATATTCCAATTTAAAATAGTGAATATCCAGTTTACCTGAAAGCAATGACTCCCTTAAAGTTCCAAAAGGATATTCAACTGGCTTTTATTTATAAGCAACTGTCCAGAGTCTGTCTGGATTATGCCTAAATTGGAGAGTTTACATAGCAGCTTCATTTGGTTTAATTTAGATTTGATTTAAACTACCGTAGAAATTTTCTTCATATGTATATATACACACAGAGAAATTACAGTATGATTTATTAAAAAATAATATCACAAGAATTCTTATGCATGTATTTGCTTTTCCTAAACCAAAACTAAATCAGATTAATCTGGCACAGAAAACATGGACTCTTTATTTTAATCTATTTTTTTAGGATCATTTCCAGGGACAGTAACCTTGTATTGCTCATTCCTTTTATCTGGAAAAAGACCAAAAGTATGCAATTCTAGTGTTACTACTTTACAAGTTTTTTTACTGATTGCTCATCTTCTACTTAACTGAAATTTAACAGACGATTTGGTGCCTGGTTTTATTCTTATTTTTACCTCATTTATCAGAAGCTGACACATACACTGACTTATATTTTTAACATTTGATTGCATTAAAAATACATGGGAAATATTTTGCACTGTAGGTGTCACAAGTGCAACACGTTGTTATTCTAACTCCTTTTTCATCTAGGCCTAGCAGCTTTCCCACAACCATGTCACATGTGTTCCTGTTCAAAACAGAAACTTATGGGTTTTCACTCTCTCAGGCAGAAAATAAGTCACCTCTCTATCAAATGGTAAAAAATGACACTAAACAGATTTATATTTGTGTTTGTACAATGGGCAGTTAGGGACAGAGCAACATCATTGATACGAGCAAACCATGACTTGCCATGAAGAAAATATCAGATTCAAACTTAGAATTTAGTTTATATTCTAGGTTTTCCTTTCTCCTACATTACCAGCTATTCATATCAGTGCTTTAGAAAACAGGACTTGCCTTTTCATTCACTTAGAAATGACATTGTGTCTCTATGAGCAAAGCATGCCATGCTGTAATAAATATACGTGTTAAATTTTATTTATTTAAGTTTGTATCTCTGCTGTTCACATTTCTGTCTGAGTTCTTCCAAATGTCTCCTAGTAGATGGTATTAATATGCTAATGCAAGTCTGTTCTTTTGAAGAAAATAATCATAAGAATTACTAATTCATTCTGAGATAAGAAACAAAATCTTAACAAATGTTCTAATTAATATTCAGATATGGATTACTTTGATAGAAGTGCTTCATCACTTATAACAAAACATACATGGTAAGTGTGGGAAGATTATAAGACATGAGCCACCTAATAATGAAGGTAAAGTCATGGATAACAAAGTTACTATAAGTATATGAAAAATTGGAACAGTGCAAAATCTTCTTACTGTGTAACTTCAGAGATTCAGACAGTTTAAAGCCAGAGGTACTATTCAATCATCTAATCATTCCTCACTTATTCCTGTAGTGGCCCAGGAAATTTAATGAAGTGGAATCCCAAATTCACATATATTGCTGCACGTCATTGCAACATAAATATACAATATTAAAAAGGATAACATACTATTACAAAAGTGGTCTAGCTGTCAGAGTGCAGTTAATAGCAAAAGTTAAAATAAACCATGAAATACAATGAACTGTATAGTACAGTCACTCTGTATCCTGGGAGAACTCTATCAACAGACTGTAATTGAATCAATCTTTATGTTTCTTTTCCACTGGATCAAAAGCAGACAATACTCATTACTAAAGGAAATTATATCCTGATTTATATAGAGGAGAGTTGTGTTATTTCTATGACTAATTTATGACTCCATCATTTTATGAAGGAATATATCACTGAAACTCTAAAGAAATTAGGTTACTGATACAGAAAAGTTCTAAAGCAATATAAGACTATAGAGAAGTCGGTACTGTAACTATAGTTTTCTTCCTTAATTAAAATTTCCTTTATCAAGGCCAAAATTGTAATGGACAACATTTTATTTTAGAAGTGTATTCTTCAAATAGTGTCTTTTTACTTGGACATCGTATGATTCTCTACTAATTAGATGGCGATTCGACCACCTCCCTGGGAAGCTTATTCCAATATCCCACCACTCTTTCTGTAAAGAATTTTTCCCTAGTGTCTAGTCTAAACCTAAATTGTTTCAGCTTGAAGCCATTCTCCATATTTTTGGGGCTCAGTCGAAAGACAATTTTTTCAATTTTGTCCTTAAAAGTCCTAAACACCATTGAACCTATTCAACCTTACTTTAATATTTCTGCCATCATTTCCTTCACCTGTGACATTAATTTTGCAAGACGAGTTTGCTTTCCTGCAAAGTAAAAGGATTGTTTCCTAAGGATACATTGAAAGTTTGCAGTGAGGGATCTCCAGTTTCCTTTTTTTATTACAATTTTTAGGACAAAAAGTTAACACCCCACCCCACCCCCCTTATAAATTTGTACTGTTGTCAGTTTTCCAAAATTAGTTACAATCTCAAATGGTCCCATAACCCCCACCCTTCATGCCTCCCCCATCTCCCCCCCCAGAATTGGTAAGCTGGTGTTTTGTTGTTTGCTAGTTGTTAGTTTTTTTCCTCTTGTCTACTTGATAATCATCTCACTATCATAGGTGACTGTGATATATCCATTGCTATCTATTAAAATAAACATACCTGAGTCCAAACTTTTCAGTTGACTAAAGGAATAAAATAAATGTAGTACTGTAACTCCTGTCTCAACTATACAGTTTAGGATTATCTTATTCACAAGACTTTGTGAAGTAGAACAGATGAACAGCAATGGTTAGAGGTTGTAACTTGACTTGTACACAGTGTATAAAAAGGAGAGCTTTCATGCTCTAGTTAATCAATTGGATTATGTTTTCAAAAGGATTGGCACTTAATATGCCCTCATTCTAAGTATTTTTTAAGAAAATACGCAGAACAGACTTAGAAGAACAACCTCAAGATAAACTTTCAAATTGTGCTATAATGCAATCTTCATTGGAAGAGGCAATTTTAAGAGTTCAAGTAAAAATGTTAAGGAGAAGTTGAAGTGCCATACTTCCATGAAGTGTGTCACCTAAAGAAGAGACAAATCCTTAGTGGCACTTAAAAAAATGTCACCATTGTGATTCCTCACTTCCTTGCTATTTTGCTCTTCATCTAGACTTTAGGCAAAGGGATTGGTCAAGTATACCCTAGGTATCAGTAACTATGAAGTATTAGATGAAGAATCCTATAAACATTTTCACTAATTATAGATTGATATTCCTTAATACACTAATCTCCAGTCCTACATAAATTTAGGAATATTTTCAATATTAATTTAGCACATAGAAGTAGGTATTGAACCTAGCTGGAATAGCACGAAGAAATCTGGAAAATTGAAAATACTGCCTCGTCTTAGATTGTAATTTTCTCCAGAAAAGATTTATGTCCTGTACTCATGAAAACTGTGTCCCGAATAACCCTATAAACAAAGCAAAAAGTTGAACTGATTTCCTTTTTTTGTATTTTTTTTATCACTTCAACTGAATAACTATATTGATTGGTTGTTTGGCCTATTAGATATCTATGGGTGTGGAGTCTGTTAACAGTGCACAGGAATAGTTAACCATAGTGCACCCTGATAACTAACCTTCAAGCTATTCTTTCTTCAGAGTCAAAATTTCCCTGTTTTTATGACCATTCCAAGATGTTCTGAAATCTCAATGATCAGAAAAATTCTGGTACATTAGGCATTTCATAAAACCTCATTAATTCTTATTCCTTGGACCAAACTCCCTAACATTATCCTGAGTAGTATTTCCCATATATGTCTTTCTGGGGGTGGGGATGTCAGCACAGAGCTTAGAGTTACACACCTCCAGGGCTTTATTGCATATTGACACATGTGAAAATGTTCAGGTATCAACAGAATAATTATCCAAAATGAGATCTAAACTAGCTTGAGGGTATGCTAATAACATTTTTATTTAATCTTTTGTTATTAATTCTGCTCCTGGAAAGGAAAGAAATGGCTTTTGATATTTCAAGTAGCTGAAGTACTCAGAATCTAGGTTTTTATTTAAACTTTGTTGACTATAAAATGCTTGGGAGCAGAAAGAATGGTGTTTTGCAACACAGAATTGCTGCAGGATGAGAAAACCATAGTTTTATCTTGAAAGTAATATTTAATGCTACATACTTTATACTAGCACAGAACTTTCAATTTCAAAGGATGTTGAAAGTCTACATGCACACACACTACTCTGTAATCTGACATTCAGCACAGCCAAGAGGAAGAAAAAGATACATTGTTGTCTTGATATTAAAGACATGACTACCCAATATCAATTTATCTGCAATTTTTAATGAAAAGTAGGATAACTGATACACCTGGTACAGAAGTCCTTTTCTGAGAACATAGAAAGATCAAAATACACATCAAGTCACTGAGCCAAAGAAGTGCTCTGAAGCTGTGGAAAAAAAGAAAAAAAAAGTGATAAATATTTAAAATGTGTCTAGAAAGAACTCTCTCCAATATTTATAAAGAATCTTAAAGCTGCACCAGCAATGCTAAATACTGTAGAAACGCTTAAAATCAAGAATGCAAGTCTGTGTGACTAACACCCTTTTACTTAGACAGCCTCCTTGCAAATTCTTGCAAAAAATACACTTTTACGCATAAAACCTTTGCCTAGCAGAATGTTATCTCTGTTGCTTAAATAGCCATTGAACACTAAAGTTTTTTATTAATTACTGTTATGTAAATTCTGCAATGACTATGCAGTAGCTGTTTTGGTTTACAGAATAACAAAAAATATATACCATAGAATAATACAATCATTCTGCTTTCAAGAGACCTTCAAGCTCATGAAATCAAATCCAACTGTTAACACACCATTACAAGGTTGCCACTAAATCATGCCTAAGGATCACATATACACGTTAAATACCTACAGTGTTGGTGACTCCACCATATCCCTGGGCAGCCTGTTCTAGTGTCTCAAAACCCTTTCTGTGAAGAATATTCACCCTAAACTTCCCCAAGCACAAGTTGATGCCCCTAGCACAAGTTGAGGCTACTTCCTCTTATGCTGTCACTTGTTATATGGGAGAATATGCTGACCCCTACCTTGCTGCAACCTTCTTTCAGGTAGTTGTAGAGAGTGAGAAGGTCTCCCCTGAGCCTCTTTTTCTCCAGGCTACACAACCCTCAGCCTTTCCTCATATGATTTGTGCTCTAGACCCCTCATCAGCTTTGTTACACATCTTTAGACATGCTCCAGCACATCAGTGTCATTGTCATACTGAGGGGCCCAAAACTGAACACAGTATTTGAGGTGTGGCCTCAGCAGTGTCAATTACAGGGGGACAATCACATCTCTAATCCTGCTGGCCACACTATTTCTGATACAAACCAGGATGCTATTTGCCATATTGGCCATCTGAGCACACTGTTGGCTAATATAATGTATAAAGTCCAGGTAGACAACATTCACAACCTTTCCTTCATCCACTAAGCATTTCACCTTGTGATATAAGGTGATATAATGCAGGTTAATTAAGCAGGACCTGCCTTTCATAAATCTATGCTGTCTGGGCCTGATTGTCTATCTAAGCTGGTTATCCTGTATGTGCCCTGCAATGGCACTCAAAAACATCTGGTCCATTTCACACTCACAATCTTAATATAAAGGTATAAAAAACTAAAGGTATTACAATGGTTTTAACGAAACTTTAATTGGAAATTAAGAACATCTGATTTGTCTTATTAAGATAGCCAGTGAATAAGAAATATAAACCCTTAGAGATTTATGGATTGATCTGATTTTCTTCTCCCACTTTATGAATTTTGTTAATGTTTTATGACCTCATTGCACCCCTTTGGTATGGCTGTGAATTCACCTTGAGTCTTTGTCAGCCAGACATCGAGGGCAAAACATTGTAGTAGTGCCTTCAATGCAAGAGCTTTCTGGAAAGTTTATCTAGTAACAGAAATAGACAAATCACCATGTTGACACTTTCGGTCATTAGGCAGGATCCACACAGAACTGATGGCAAAGGATGACAACAGGAACTTCAATCTCTCCATACAGGCTTCCATACAAATTGTTTCTCTGTCTTTCTGATTTTAAAAATAAGCAAACCAAAAATGTAGATTATAACAAAAAATAGTTCGATATTCTGTGCTTTGAAATACTAAATAATTGGTACTTAGACATAAAACATAGACATAAAGTCCCCCTTTATATTTTGAAAGACTATTTTTCAAACTGAAAAATTTAACTTTGGTATACAATTTATGTAAGATTTTTTATTTTTTTTTAATTAATTCCAAAGGCAACTAAATAAATGTGTCATTCCTGTGTTTTTTGGTGATTTTTTGGTGTTTTTTTTTTTTAATCAACACAATGCCATGAGAATTTACATTACTGATTTATATGTCCTGGAAAAGGAAAAAGTTTTTTTAAATGAAGTCTAAAGTTTTGGTATAGGTTTCATAGCTTCTGACTTCAGATAGGTCTCACTTTATTGTGAGAAATAAGTAACCTTAAACTGAGACAGAATTTTTAAATGGCTTTTTTCTAGATAACATTTCAGGTACTCCTGGACAATATTACAGAAACACAGAATCACAGAATTACTGAGGCTGGAAAAGACCTCTGAGATCATCATGTCCAGCCTGTGTCCCAACACCACCACATAGGCTAGCCTATGGCACTAAGTGCCATGATATTGTCATTAGCAATTTAATTTGGTTTTGAATTTGCAATGGCTTCTTGAACAATGACATTTTCCCCCACTTAGTATTAATATAACATTAATTTTTTAATTAGCTATTAATTTTTAGAAAGAAAACAGCACAAAGTAGTAGCAGGAATATTTAGTACTCCTCACGAACTACCTTCTGCTCTTTTAGTGCATAATTTCTTCTTTCATCCTCTGAAGCATTTCTATGAAATGATGCAATCTTACCAAATTATGTTGAAGCATAATGGCTTACATTCTCACATACTGATTTCTTAAATATATTTGTCTGTCAGGGCCCTTACATATTATGTCTCTATTTTGAGAGAACAGTGTAAGTACACCAAAGTCTAATACAATGTCAGTGAAGTCAACAGAAAGAATCCAAATGATGTCAGAGGTCCTTGGATCAAGCCATAAAGAAATCCAATGTTTCATTGTCAATTCAGATCTTAATCCAAGATATTAAGATATTTATGCTTTAGCTTCACTCGCAAGGCATAAGAGTCAATTTAATGACATGATATTTAGGTTTTTCAATGAGAAAATTGTACCTAGGAAGCTGAATTTCAATAACTTTGTCAGTTTAAATTAAACTGTCAATAAGCTTCAAAGGAGTCATCTTCCTGCTTCACTGTTAAGGTGTGGCTCTTCTTAAAGCGGTACATAGATAAGTAACATCCATCATCCTCTTTTCCATTGAGACATTGACTTGTAAGAAATATAGAAGTTACATCTCCCAGATATTAGAACAGTGGTTTTGTGAAAATGTCTCTTAGTTCTACATGGGAAAGTCTTAGCAGTGGCTTCAGTGGCACCAGGATTTCAAACACTATTTGATCATTCTCAGACATATTTTCTTTTAAAACTTCTAACTAATAGCAGACACAGAATACAGAGAATGTTCAAACATCACTTCCAGTGCAAAACATTCTTCAGTCCTCTGTGTTTGAAGACACTTTTAAAGCAACCAGAATGTGTTTAAAACTGCTGAGTATGTATTAAGAACTGTTGAATGTCCGTTAATATCTAGGAAGATCAAGGCCATTCGTTGCTCAAAGTGTATGTTCTACCTTAATTATCTGGAAAACAGGATAAGCATATTAGTGGGATGACAATGAATAATAAATAAATTTGCACAGGGTACTAGAACAAAAGAGGACAGAAAAAGAGGGTAAAAGGTTTGTAAAGAAATCTTAATCAGGAAACAAAATGAAACTGAGATGCAAATGTGGGCAACACTCCAGTGCCCTCAGAAATGCATATCTACTAGATAAACAACCTGCTTGGATGACAGCTACATTTTTAAGAAGGGCACAGAAAATGAACAGTGCAGTAACTGAAATCTAGTCACATATTACAAGCAAAAATTTTTATTTTTTTTTTCTGCATATGCATGGAACCCATGTCATAAAACACTGAAGTTTATAATCCTATTTTCTCAGGGTTCTGATGGTACAGCATTCATAGAAGCATAGAATGTTTGGGACAGGAAAGGACCTCTGAAGATGACTCACCTAAGTCCAACCCTCCTGCCAAGTGCAGGGATATCTTTTACTGGATAAGGCTGCTCCATGCAGCCTGACCTTGAAGACTGCCAGTGATGGAGCATCCACAACCTCTCTGGGTAACCTGTTCCAGTGTCTCACCACCCACATAAAAAAAAAGATTCTTCCTTTTGTCCAATCTCTGTTTATCCTCTTTCAGTTTAAGTTTGCTGCCCCTTGTCCTGTCATTACAGGCCTTAGTAAATATTCTTTTTCTGATTTTCTTATAACTCCACTTTACATACTGGAAAGCCACCATATTTCAAAGTCTCCTTAATGTGAACTACACTGATATCTAACCCATAGTCAATGATTGTTGTTTCTCTCTGTTACCAGGGAAAAAAAAATCTCCCACTATCTTCAAAAGATGTCTGTATATGAAAACAGAATAAAAAACCCAAACCAACAAACCAATCAACCAACCAACAACAACAACCCCCCCCAAACAAATAAAACCAAACCAACCACACATAAAACCCACCCTCTTTCCCCTCTCCTCAATGCCTTTATGAAAGGACTGTGATGAACATGTATGAGAAAAAGCATTATTTTTCTGAAGGAATGATGGAATGAATATAACTTCTTCTAGAGAATAAAAGACCAAGGATAGCATGTGCTAGGCTATTTCTAGCTACACAGCTCTCTGTAATGTTACTTAACAACGGAGTTCACATTGCCGATTTTCTGTCTTTTTCTAGTGCCAGGCTAATGGCTCATTGGAGAGGACTGAGGGAGCAATAGCAGATCTGATAAATGGCTTGGGAGAGTTAGTTTACGATAATAGCTAAGCAACTTGCAGCTTATTTGTTAAACCACTAACTGATAGGTCAAGGATCGAAGTATACAATAAAATTAACCACCCCTTTTGGACTGATTGTGGAAATCTCAGTTCATCCTATGCAAGAGAGAGAATTCAGAGATGCATGTGTACTAGATTATGCAGTAACATTTTAGGAAAAGGAAGGAAAATATTTAATATGTCTTGCTATATAATCTTTTTCTTTGCCTTAATATGACTAGATCTCTATGATATTTCACTAGTATACAATTAGAATTTAGAAGAGGTACGTATGTAACTAAATAGAGAAAAGATATATCCCAGAGAGATACATAGGTAGTTTTGTCTATCTATGCAGGGCACCATGTACCATATATACGGCTGGTATTTATCTACCTGTTTACTTATCCATATATATGGCATATACATATGTTTGAATAGAACATATATATATGATAGTTATATAAAGGAATAGATAGGTAGATAGACAGACAGATCTATACCTATCACAGAATCACTATATCTATCACAGAATCATAGAATAATTCAGGCTCAAAGGGACCTCAGGAAGTCTAAAATCCAAATACCTATTCAAGAAGTATCAGTAATGGAATCAGACCAGTTTGCTCAGGGCTTCATCCAAGTGAGCCTTAACAACCTCTAAGGCCAGAGACTAAATAACCTCACCAGACAGCCTGTTCCAAAGCTTGACTGTCTTCAAGACAAAAAAAAATTTCATGTGGTAAGTTTGAACATCTTCTGTTTCAGTTATGCCTCCCATTTTCCCATGCACTGCTGTGAAGACCTTGGCCTGCCTGGAGTAGAGATCCCCCTGTAGACCATAAAGAAGATGTAGGTTGTTCTTCTGTAGGCCATGGACAACAACAGCAGAGCAGATATTCACTCTGCAGCTGATGAAGGACCTCATACCACAGCTGGTGGATATGCCCTGAAGGAAGCTGCATCCCATGGAGAATTTATACATAACAAGGCTCCTGGCAGGAACTGTGTCCTGTGCAGTGGAGGCCACACAGAGCAGTTTTCCATCATGGGCTGTGGTCCATTGGGGACCCACACAGAAACAGTCTGTTTCTTATGGACTGTACTACGTGGCAAGGATTCGCACTGGAGCAGTTCTTGCAGAACTATGTAAGCAATTACTTTAATAAAATAAAAAGTATAAATTAAAGTTTTTTAAAGATTTGTTTTCCTCATGTTTCTTCTTAAAAGTAGCAGTCTTTGAAAGAAAAAGATCTGTTATACTTAATTCATTTGATGGCGTACATTGTTGAGGGCCTTTAAAGAAAAGCAATTCCACATTCTGTACTTACTGAAATAGGATAAAAACCCCAACAATTTAATCTCTCTTGAACGTTAAAAGGGAAAAATTACTCCACTCCTGCCCAACATAATTCTGATCTGCCTGTTTTCCAGCCACCTGAAGAGAAGGAAAATAAAGAGAATTTCACGTCCTCTATTACTTTCCCACAACAGTTTTTTCAGTACTGACACAGCCTATAGTCTTTTAGCTCTCCCATCTCAGTAGCATTGCGTTTATAGGAAGTGGCCCATTAAACTTGACTACATCAGGAAGGGAGAGGCTTGGGGCCTACTAGAACACCAGCTCTTTCAACCATCATCCATCAAGCACATATATTGCATTCTAAATTCCACACTTGCATACTCAACTCCATCTTGTAGTCAGCAGTACTTAGCAATTTACCAGAATGCTGCAGGATGATTTTCAGCATGGGCTTTTCAACATTACAGTATCACCTTGAGAGCTGAACTCCTTTGCTGCTCTTTTAGAAGTCTGTTTCCCTTGATAATGCTCTTCTGACTCCAATGCTAACATGGAAGTTGCTTCTGCAGAAGCTCTCTCCCTGAAGTATCTTGATTTTGTGTTCACCGAGAGCAATTTGATTATTGATCTCTCCTGTGTTTCCCTGTACTGTTCTACTCTTCACTGTGGATAAGACAGGCCAAGAACAAAAACATTATGCCTTTTCATGTATTTTTAGAATCCTTCTAAAGTTTGCATATTCCATAGGGATGGAAGCATATTTGGATTCTGAAAAAAAAAAAAAAAAGATAAAAATCATCTTTGTTCTCAATAAAACATTATATTTTAAGCTTCCCTTGAAAACAAAAGAAACTCGTTACTTTTAAGGATGTCATAGAGAACACTTGTTAAGATTTGTGAAGTTGTATACACAAAATAAAATTGAAAAGAAAAAAAAGGCAAAACAAAGCATATAAGCAAGAATCACACACAGAAAAAAAAAAAGAAAAAAGAAAAAGATGCAAAAAATATTAACCTTGTTAAAGCCAGACAATTAGGAACATTTTCAAACAGGCTGCTGGACCACCTCTATGAAACTGCTGAACTGAAGAATCTGCAGTAGTTATAGAATTTGCCTTTCTTTCTAAGAACTTATTAGATTGACCCTTCCCTCTAACTAAGGCTCTGAGAATTTTCATGTTTTTAATATTTTTTTTTAAAAAACAGTAGCTCCCACTGTCTATAGCAATAGTTTGGAAGGTAAAAGTGCTTAGGCAAACAAGACACAGTAGAAATATGGAATGGACTGTCCCTTGCTGGAAAGACGAAATCTCTGTCCCTTGTGCCATTTATCTTCCCCTTGTGAGAAGGGAGAGGGGTTAATAAAGATCTTCTATCCTCTGTTTCATGGCCAACCCAAGCCCTAACCCTTGATATTTGTAAACATATGTGTGTTTAAAACAGAAAGTTATTTTCACTTGAGACAGTGTTAGGTGGAATTTGATTATGATTTGATTGTGCAAATTTTAACAAAAACAAAGAAAAATAATTTGAAAAAAAAAATGAGTGGACTAATATTTTTAGATGTATTTAAAATAATAACTAATTATTTTTCCCCTCACTCAACTTTGGGAACCCTAAGACAAGTACATATTCTGGTATTTTTCACATGTGTGCACTAAATCTAACCTAAAGTTCTGTCTTAATGAGACAAGGGAATTATTCATTAATTGCCAAGGGGTATATTAACTTAGTTAATGATCATACATTTGGCAGATGTTCTTGGAAATCCAGTTCACTGCTTGCTAAGTTAGATTCAGTAACTCATACTATAGAAAATTTGTGGGTCTAAGATCTACAACAGAAAGGAATTTATTTTTAATCAGGCGCTTTTTTTTTTTTTCCCAGCTTATAAATTACACAAGACAGGCTGTGGAATTGCTGCTAGAAATTAATCCCTTTACAGTAAAGTACATATAAAAGATTTAAATAAGGCGGAACTTCACTGTACATAGTTTAGGCAATAATTCAGCAAGGCTGAATTGTGAAGAATGGATACCTCATTTTTTATCACAAAAATTTAGTTAAAATAGCAATGGTAGATTTTCAGAATTGAAATTGCCAGTAAATGTGTCCATTAAATGCTGTCTGAATTTCAGTTTACCCAACTTTTCTATCAGTTGTTTCTTTAACATTCACAAACAACTTGGTTTCACCTGGCTAACAGAAGCAGCAGTCCGAGTCTCAGAATCCCTACCAACTTACATAGGTAAGACCCTCAGCTTGTATCTGAAGCATTTTGAAACATATGTTCAGAAGTCTGTGCCCACAAAAGTATCTGCAGATTCATTAATGTTGGCCCCGGAGATGAATGCAGGACTCCAGGTGTGTTGTCATGAAAGAGTAGAGGGGGAGAATCACCACCCTGAACCTGCTGGTCACACTTTGTGTAGCCCTGGATACAGCTGGCCTTCTGGGCTGTGAGTACACATTGGTGGCTCATACCATTTTTCATCCACCAATATCTCCAAGTTCTTCTCAGTATGGCTGCTCTCAGTCTAATACTTTCCTTCATTTATTTACCTTAAATGTTTGAACTCCTATTTTTATATTTTATATTAGTATTTCTTCTCAAGGAGCAATTGCAGAGAGAAAAATAAAGATTTCCACTGAGTAACGACATTACTGCACCATAGGTAAGTTATAGTCCTGCCTCTTTTCTGTTTTACCACATATAAACAGGCATTTATCTTGCCAATGATATGCATGATAAACTCTTGGTATGAGTTTATAAAATCACCTTGATCTCAAGCATAAGAAAAGGAAAGCTTAAGTTTTAAAACATTCTTTCCTATGTGCTATTAAGTAGCAGGAACTAAACAAGGAAAAGAGGCTATTGTCATGTAGGCTTTATGACAAAACACCTTAATAAATCCTGTAAAATTTATGCCTGTGAAGGAGATACTTCAACTGTGTGCTGCATCATTGTGTATATTCCATTATGCCAACAGATGGAACACATAGGTTGTTCCAGCAGATCCCTAATTCATTCAATGCAATGGTGGCTCTAAAAGTGATGGAGGTGGTTGCTGTGCACGCACAGCATACTTCTCATCCTGGTGTGACATGGCACTGTGTTAAGTGCCAGTGTGTGCACTGTCCACACTTAGCCTGGTAGGTAAAGGGGACTTCCATGGTCAGAGGGTGTCATGGTTTATTCCTAGCTGGCAATTAAGTATCACCCTGCCACTTGCTCACTTCTCCCTCATGGGATGGAGGAGAGAATTGAAAAAATAAATTGAGGGAACTTCTGGGTTGAGATAAAGGCAGTTCAATAAGTAAAGCAAAAGCCATGCATGGAAGCAAAGCAAAAAAAAGGAATTCATTCAGTGCTTCCCATCAGCAGGCCGGTGTTCAACTATCTCCAGGAAAGCAGGACTCCCGTCAAATGTAATTGTTACTTGGGAAAACAAACACCATTAACTCTGAACATCCCACAGACACTTCCTTCTTCTCCCAGCTTTATATGCTGCAGATGACATCATATGGTTTGGAATATCCCTTTGGTCAGTTGGGGTCAGATGTACCAGTTGTGTCCCCTCTCAACAACTTGTGCACCCCCATCCTACTTGCTGGTGGGGTGAGAAGCAAAAAAGGCCTTGATTCTGTGTGATCCCTGCTCATCAATAACAAAATCATCCCTGTATTATCAACAATTTTTTTTCAGCACAAATCCCCCAAATAACCCCATGCCAGCTGCTGTGAAAAAAATTATCTCTACCCCAGTCAAAAGCAGCATAGACAGTTATAGATGACTAGTGGGAATGGATCCCACTGCCGGAGTAATGTCACCCCTTTACAAATATACAACAAAACCAGGTGCAGGTTTTATTATGTGTGATAAAATACGTTAGGCCTAATTCAGGTTTTATTTGCAGAGAGGACTTAAAAAATTATTTTGAGAGAAAATAAAATCCTATGAAATTATTAAATCCTTTCTCTTACAAATTACTAAAATGGATATAATTTTTCCATCTCTTAACTCATGGAGAATTCCAGTCTAACTGACTGAAAATTATATTCTATCAATATAAATATTTATTACTATGAGAGATTGATAGCACTTTCTAGCAATCCTTTTTCCACAGAAAACTACAGGATTCAAAGGAAAAAGGACAAGTATTGTTGCTTTGGCAGATCAGTATTCCGAGTCAAAAATGTATTTTTGAAACCATTGTCATACACACATTGAATTAGTAATTTCAGCTCTGTAGATAATACCTAAAGAATCTGATCTGTGTAGAAAAGACAAATCTGATTAACATATGATGAAAGAGCGCTATTTGTCATTTTAAGTTTTGTATGATTTATCCACATTGTATTTTTCATCAACTATAAACAGATTTTCCTTTGTTTTGCTTGTTTTTTTGTTTGTTGTTTTTTTTTCACCTGAAACCCTGTCCTCAGTTTTGTATGCATCAGACTAACATAGCAATGTCTTTTTTTCCAGCTCCACCCATAGAGAAGTTAAATGAGTTGCTGCTACAAAATGAATGTCTGTATTAATGATTTCATTGCTAACATTGGAATCATTTGCACTCAGAGTATGTGAGATCATAATTATTAACATTCTCCCCATTCTCTGACCTCAGATAATCCTCTTTGAAAGGATTCAGAGGAGGAATTAAAGAAACCTTGTAAATTCATGAGATACCAAAGATGTTTTCCCATTTGAAACTATTATTTCTTTCTTCACTTTTTTGTTTCCCTACAAACTATCACTATCTGATTCTTCAAAACTTTCAAAACACATTTTATGCTTTTGCAATGAGTTTGACAAAGTGTTAAGAAATCCTGGACAGATTTCTGTTTTCTATGAATTCCAGTAAAAAATATTTCCCTATATATTACAGAAATTTTCAGAAGTTTTCAAAATCTTCTTTGTCACTGTTGAATGCCTTATAAAGTGATGGCTTTTTTCACATGGTCAAGAAATTAAAAGCTGAAGCTAGCAAAAACTGATATGTTTTTACTAATCATTTTCATTAACTTCTTTTTGGTGAAAGCTGTATTTTGATGTCTTGCAAATACTCCCTCACTCTTGCATTGCTGGTACTTGCTTTCCAACAACAGACAAAGCACACAATATTTTTCAGCCATCTCACTCCTCTAATTCATATAAACTATTTACCAATTTGAAGCATTAATATATAGAATAGATCCATTCATACTTATTCCATGAATCTGAGAACAGTGCAGAGTCTAATACAGACAGCAAATGCCTTAATTTTTCACATAACATTGCCCACATTTTCAGGCAGATGAGCCTATACAATAACACTAGCAACAGCAAGACTTCTCAAAAAAAGATTATAAAGCTTTTTTGAATTTCTTTTAAATAAATACAGTTAAACATTTTTTTTTTGTGGGTTGGTTTGTTTGTTTGTTTCTTTGGGTGTTTTTTTTTTTGGCATGGATAAGAATAATGCACTTACCTTTTAGAATTATTGTACATTTTTGTGACTGTAAAGAGAAATACTTCAATTGGAATTCCTTGTTGTATTTTTGTTGTGTGGGGTTTTTTTTTGTTGCTTGCTTTGTTGTTTTTGTTTGTTTGTCTTTGTGTTTGTGGGTTTTTTTTGTGTGTGTGTTTTGTTTTTTGGTTGGTTGGTTGGTTTGGTTTGGGTTTTTTCTGTGGTTTTATTTTTTCATTTGTTTAAAATGATTTCCTTCTGTTTCTTGAAAGAACCCCTTAAAGGTTGAATGAGGTGAATCAAATCCTCTTGTACAATAGTGATCTCACAGACAGGGACTCAACAGGGATCTCATAGATAAGCAGTTATACAAAGATGAGACTTATGAAGGTGTCAAGGTGAAAGAAAATCTAAATTACATACAGTTCATCACTGTTCTTTTGCCATGACTATCATTAAAGATTTATATTTGCTTGTGACTGGAAAAATTGTAGGTAGGGCAACTAATTCTGGACACTTAGTAAGCTTTAAAAACTCTGTCTGCATATTTTAATATTAACACATTATACGAAATAAGCAGTAGTTAAATTCCAATTTATGTCCACTGTTAACTTCCAAATTATGTATTAAAAATGAGCAAATATTCATTAATAGAAATACTGATTTTGATTTGTACTGGTTTTGCACTTTCATAGTAAAATTCTTTTTCATGGAAAAACCATCTTTTATGTTGTATAAATCAGATAAGCATCATACCAACGTTTTAAAATATAGACTATTAAGTATAATGTAATGAAATATATGTATACAAATTTTGGTGTTCTGTACAGCTGGCATGACAGTATGTGATGAAAAGTGCTGTCACACAGACAAGAATTTAGACACTCTAGAGAGTATCTGAGTTACCTTTGGATGGGTGATCTAACTGTTGTTCCCTACTGTGATGCAGTGTTTCCAGAAGAGTTCACATCAGGTTACATTGTTACAGCTTTTAAATTTATCTGTAATTGACACATGAAGAAAAACTTAAATTACAGCAGAAGCATGATACTGATGTTCAAAACGTGCTTGTGTTTTTTTTCCAGAAACAATATACAAAATGAAATAATAGAGTGTCTGATTGTAATAAATAATTTGTAGTTTTACTTTAACTTATTTAACAACTACTTAACAATTTTTTTGTTATTTGTTATTTAACAATTGCATTTAAATTCCTTTAAAGTAAGGTTGTAGGTAACAGTTTGTATAAGCTGAGAGGAATGGAGGATATTCTAGAACATAAATGTAGGAAGGGAGAAAGCAGGTGAAAAGACAAGGTAATTTGTTTTTTGTTTCAACAAGATGACCTATTTTACGAGCCTAACAGCTTCTATGGATTAATATACTGATGAAATCATAAACTCAATATTTTTCTTTTAGAGGGAAAGCACTTGTATTATAAAAATTCTTAAAACATACAAAAAATATTTAATACAAAAGTTAATGGTTGAGTGTTATTGCGTAGTGGCATAGTTAATTGTCACTCTTAAAGCAGTGTGTGTCAATGTCATCTTTACATTCACTGAAGTCATGATATCACATATACATCAACACAAAAATGGTACAGTTTTTAACTGTAATAGAACTGTTGAGCCATTTTGCAAAACTGTCTCAATGTGCCCACTGTTCTCAGAAAGTTATGGAGACATTGTTTTATGGTAATACAGGGACATTCTAATGGGAATAGACAGAAATTCTCTTCAGTATACTAGGCAAAGCATGATAATTGGATGTGCTAATATTTAAACGTTTCCAAAGCCTTACAGTTAAGATCTATATAATTTTAGAACACATTTCTGGAAATAAAACCTATTTTTATGGTTTTTTTTGTCACAGTTAATCACTGAAGAACATACAGTGAGACCATAATATTGTTCACATTGATGGTGTCTTTTGCTGTCTTCATATGCCTTTAATAAGCTATTATCCTGATTGCATGGCATTTTGAGTAGCCATTTATACCTGTGCAATGTGAATGCAAACTGATTGCAATTTTATTATTTTCTGATTAAAGTATTGTTTTGTTTGGGAATAATTCCCTAGGGAAGGGATAGGAGTGTGTATTACCATGAAAATCATCTTAATGAGAAAGGCAGAAAAGGTGAATGGGATTGTAATGGGATTATTTTCCTGTCTGTATTTTATACATTTTTCTCAAAGTCTCAGTTTCAAATGGTTTTAGCTATCCGATTTCCATTAAAGTCGGTTAGAGCCACATACTTTAAATACCACATGGCACTAGGCAATGAAGGGACAATTATGGACAGTATAATTGCAAAAGACTAAACCCATATTGCTTTCAGTAGATGTCCCATCTGTGTTAGCTGTGAAGTTTTCTGTATATTTAAAATTGGATTTCTCCCTTGTAGGACACAAATTAAAAATAACAAGTTTTGTAAACACTTTTTTTTTTTTTTTTCTCCCTTGTAGGACACAAATTAAAAATAACAAGTTTTGTAAACACTTTTTTTTTTTTTGATGTGGAAGTCTAGTAGTTACAGAAGTAGTATAATAAAACTACAGTAAACAGGTACACTAGTATGTCTGGTTTTCTAATTAAATGATAATAGTACTACTGTGTTTTTTTATGAGGTTATAATTCTGTTCCCAAACTATGAGGCTGAAGAAAGAACACTTTATTCTGAGACTGGAGCTACATTATTGCCTCATAAAACTGTGCAGCAGCACATTTTGGATATGATGTGACTAGAATTAGTGCTACTGTAGCTTTTTATACTTTTAAACAGTTTAGACAATCTAGTGAAAATCTGATGAGAGTTATATGTCATTTATGAATACACAGGGTGAGATGATAATGAGTTTGAAACTGGATAAGTAAATAAAACCACAGAAGACTGCATGAAACTGAGTTCTGTCAATTACTACTTTGCAAATGTATTTACATTACTTTGAAAGGAAAGTAAGAAACATAAGTAATAATGCTTTTTTCTGTTTGCATACAACTGGGGGATTACTGATTTACAGTATGCCTTTTGTCTCTCAGTGAAGTAAAATGCATAATGTATATAATGCTGCCTTAGGGTTGATATCCAAGCATCTATATTTTGTATTACTCATGTGAATAATCATAATAAAGGCAATGCAGCTACTCAGATATGTAAATTTACACAGATGTACTACAGTTGGGATCAGAATCATAATTCCTTGTTGATCTTCCTTTCAGCATTTTGATATTAGAAAATAAGAATAAATCCTTCTCATTACCATGGTAAAGAAAAAAAAATCTGGATAGCAGCTGGTTGCAGCTTATCCACAGAACTGAGGGAGATTTACCTAGCTGATGGTCAATGGACAAAGCATGTCACATACATAGAGTGATGTGACATATGTTGCTTGTCTGCTCTAGGCAGGCTACACTTCATTCTTAGTTCAAGCCTTTTCTATTTCTTCATTCAGAATATGATAAAATTCAGTCATTCCTTTCCATATTAGAAAGCTTCTCTGTTATGTCCCAAGTGTGCTAGCCCCTTCATTGTTACTCTTTTGATTACATTTCTTCAGTTGTACAGTGGAATGTCTTTGGCAATTAAATGTCCCAGGAATTTCACATTTCTTCTTTATTACTTTTCAAAAAGTGGTGCATACCTAAGTGATTGAAGAGGAATGGTAAAAATCTATTCCCTACAGCTAAAGTGAAATGTAAATAATAACTCAGTGGAGCACAAAAAGCAGGAGTATAATCCAGTAAAGGAAGACAGTAACGAAACTAGGGAGACACATGTACTCTTCTGTTTGGTTGTGGTTTTGTTCAGTTATGAACTGATTCGACTAGTCAGTACATGATGATGAATGAAATAACATTGGTGAAATTTTTTAAGTGATTTAAATGTTTCCACACATAGTTGAGAAACTATTTAAAATATATATATATATATATTTTAGATATTAGAAGTACTAATCTAGTAATATTGTTACAGTTTAACTCAAGATCACATTGGCAGCCTATTGCAGCCTTGCACTCTTTTTTTTAACCAAATTTCCAACAGCCATCTTAATGTTAAACAATTAATTTGTATTTCTTTCAAATTCCAAATTATCTCTGAAAAAACAGAAACATCCAAATAGCAATTAAGGAAACAAAATGAGACAAAGAAAAGAATTAAAATACATGTATTTCAAAATGGCTAGAAATTCTAGAAGTTAAAATAATCTCTACATATTTATATCTTTCAATTGTCAGAGTATATGCAAAGCTATTTCATCAGTGAATGTCTTGCTCTTCTTCAGAGTTACCTCATTACTTCTTTGTTCTACTTCACAGATTTCTTCAGTACAAAATGATTATTTCAATTTAATACACCAATCAATTTAGAATTTGGAAATGTGATGCTTGTTGATGTTCAAAATTAGTACAAGTTAACATACTTTGCATCATATAAGGTAGCAATGCCATTTTGACTTTGGCAAAATGGCCAAAATAAAAACAGTTTAGAACAAGTTGCTTTGAAGAATGTATCATTTTCTTCAACAGTTCTAGTGTTCAAATGATGTAGATTCAAAATGTAATAGTCTTTTACAGGATAGGTCTTGAAAAATTCAGTACTGTTAGCATGGGTATTAACTGTTAGTCTCTCATTTACCACAAGAAAAATAGTAAGTTTATGAACTTATTTTGTACATTATAATGTCTATCCAGTTACAGAAAGATTACACAACAAAAAGTTTTCATTATAAAAAACATTGAAAACAACCTGCATTTTAGGATGTCTTTCAATATACAGAGCAAAGGGAGAAAAGATAGACAAGTAACATAGCCTTGTATGTTTGCCATAGAAATCGGTCACTTCAGGGGACAGGAG